>CM026555.1:19028760-19439488 GCA_015143295.1 Tetracentron sinense | reverse complement strand
TCCATTGCTGGGATCGACAGCCTCGTGCCAGTTCTTTTAACGACTCAGATAGGAGAGCAGATAAAACTGGCCAGTTCCTCTCACAATCAATCGTTATGTTGGGAGCACTAAAAAGTCCCAAACGACAGGTGTAATCACCAGTAATTGTCATGTAAAGAAGCTACAGAGACTAGTCAGACCGATAGGACCGCATTGTTCTTTTCTTTACTTTTTTCTTTCATCTTTAGTTCAAAAGAGAAAAACCAAAATTTTATTTTCTAGGCGGCTTTGTTAGTCATTTCAAAATAGTCAATAGTCTTTTGCTTTACGCATCTTTGTAAATATTACAAAACATCAGAAAATCAATGAAATTCATTTCTTTGTCCTCAAGACTTGTTTCCTTTTGTATATATATAAAATTTTGGCTCCTGATGGTATGACCTAAGTCTCCAAAAAGGCTTAGTGATCGGAAGTCACCAAACAAAAAAAAAAAAAAAAAAAAACACTCAAATACTAAGACCGAGCTTATTGGTTTGCAGGGAATTGCCCAGGATAAGCTAACTCAAATCATGAAATCAATCTTGAACTTGGAAGTAGAGTATGACGAAGAGGAAGAAGAGGAATCTCCACAAGAGATCCTCGACCTCCTTGAACAGTACGAAGGGATATGTAAACTAATGAGGAGGACACCGAGACCATAAATCTCGGATCCGAAGATGATCCTAAGTGTGTGAAGATTGGCACTACAATGAGTCCTGAGCAAAGGAGCGCTATGATTGACTTCCTCAAAAGTTACATTGATGTATTTGCTTGGTCATATGCGGACATGCCCGGCCTTGATCCAGGATTAGTAGTCCACAGATTGCCATTGAACCCAGGGGGTAAAACCAGTTAAGCAGAAACTCAGGCGGTTAAGGCCAGAATGGTCTCCGAAGGTTAAAGAGGAGATCGAGAAGCAAATAAGTCAGGATTTCTAGCAGTGGCAACTTACCCAGAATGGCTAGCCAATAATCGTACTGTGCCTAAGAAAGATGGCAAGGTCAGAATGTGCATTGATTATAGAAACTTGAACAAGGCCAGTCCAAAGATAATTTTCCACTTCCTCACATAGATATCCTTGTCGATAACACAGCCGGACATGAAACCTTATCTTTTATGGATGGGGTTCTCAGGTTATAATCAGATCAAATGGCCGAAGAGGATATGGAAAAGACCGCGTTCATTACCCATGGGGCACCTTCTGTTACCAAAGTCATGCCATTTGGGCTCAAGAATGCAGGGGGCAACGTATCAAAGAGCAATGACAGCATTATTTCATGATATGATGCACAAGAGTACAGAGGTTTATGTAGACGACATGATTGTCAAATCCCCATTGGCTAAAGATCACCCAGAAGATTTGAGAAGAAATTATGTGACAGGCTCAGAGTCTTTGATCTAAGGTTAAATCCAGCGAAATGTACGTTCGGAACACGTCAGGAAAACTTCTTGGTTTCATTGTCAGTAAAAGGGGATTGAAGTCGATCCAGCTAAAGCAAGAGCTATCATCGAGATGCCTGCACCTCAGACAGAAAAGGAAATTCGAGGATTTCTGGGTAGGATTCAGTATATCAGTCGTTTTATTGCACAGCTTACTCCGATTGTGAGCCGATTTTCAAATTGCTTAGAAAGAATGTGCCGACAGTCTGGTCAGATGAATGTCAACAGGCCTTTGATAAGATCAAGCAATATCTTCTCAATCCACCCGTGCTTGTCCCTCCGACACCCGGACGACCACTTTTAATGTACATCTCCATCCAAAAAACTTCTATGGGTTGTGTGCTAGCTCAGCATGATGAATCAGGCAGAAAGGAACAGGCCATCTATTACATCAGTAAGCGTTTGCATGAATACGAAGAGAAGTACAATGCTTTAGAGAGGACTTGTCTAGCATTGGTTTGGGCTACCCAGCGCTTACGACATTACTTATTGTCCTATCCTGTGATTTTGGTATCAAGAATGGATCCACTCAAGTACTTACTGGAAAAGCCTGCTACTTCAGGAAGAACAGCCAGATGGCTCATGATGTTATCAGAATTTGACATCACATACATGACGCAGAAATCAATCAAGGGGCAAGCAATTGCTGATCATTTGGCATATAACCCATCGTCCGACTATGTTTCAGTGCATGACCAGTTTCCGGATGAAGCTATTCTAAGTTTAGAACCAGAAGATCCTGATTATATTGGATGGGAAATGTACTTTGATGGAGCCGCAAACCAACACGGGAATGGGGCAGGAGCAGTCTTAATCTCGCCAAGAGGAGCTCATCTTCCTATCTCAGTCAAGCTAAAGTTCAAATGTTCAAATAATGCTGCAGAATACGAGGCATGTATAGCTGGACTCAGAGAAGCACATTGTATTGGCATAGAAGAGATTGATGTTTATGGTGATTCATCACTGGTAATTTGTCAAGCTAATGAGTCATGGGCAATCAAGGAAGAAAAGTTGATTCCGTATCTGGCATGCCTTAATGTTTTTATCACTAAGTTCAGGAGAATCACTTTCAATCACAGATGCAGGACGCATAACAGATTCGCCGATGCTCTTGCGACCCTAGCTGCGATGGTTAAGTTTCCTAAAGGGAGTCTAATTTGGCCTATTGAGATTCAGCAACAAGACCAGCCAGCTTATTGTCTAGTTATAGAAGAGCGCCCAGATGACAAGCCATGGTACACAGATATCAAGCAATACTTGGATGATGGCACTTTTCCTCTGGAAGCCACCAAAACAGATCGTCGAGCAATCAGAAGACTCTCTATTCAGTTTGTTCTCTCAGGAGGAGTGTTATACAAGAGGTCACCCAATTTGATTTGGTTGAGATGCCTTGATAAAAAGGAAGCAGCACAAGTGGTTGAAGAGGTTCACGGAGGAGTTTGTGGTCCCCACATGAACGGGTTAATGCTGTCAAAGAAGATTCTTAGATTGGGGTATTATTGGACTACTATGGAATCCGATTGCTATCGTCATGTTCAAAAATGCCATCAATGCCAGATTTACGCAGACCGAATCAATGCACCGCCTACTACATTGCACAATCTTACTGCACCTTGGCCTTTCTCAGCTTGGGGCATAGATGTCATTGGGCCCATCACGCCGAAAGCATCAAACGGTCATCGGTTTATTCTTGTTGCTATTGATTATTTCACAAAATGGGTTGAAGCGGCCTCTTTTGCTAATGTCACAGCCTCAGTTGTTCAGCGATTTTTCAAAAAAGATATCATTTGCAGATATGGGGTTCCGTATGAGATCGTCACAGATAATGCTCTCAATTTCTGCAACAAAGGTATGACTGAACTTTGCCAGAGATTCAAAATCCAGCATCATAATTCTACACCGTACAGACCTCAAGCCAATGGTGCAGTCGAAGCCGTGAACAAAAATATGAAACGAATCATCGAGAAAATGGCAATTAGGTACTCTGCCTGGCATGAAATGCTCCCCTACGCACTCATGGCCTACAGAACATCGATTCGCACTTCGACCGGTGCGACACCATTCTCCTTAGCATACGGTATGGAAGCTGTCTTGCCTATTGAGGTAGAAATTCCGTCATTACGAGTGCTCATGGAAGCAGAAATTGAAGAATCAGAATGGGCAGAAGCCAGATATGAACAGTTGCATCTGATTGAAGAAAAGCGACTGAAAGCCATAGATCACTCTCAAGCCTATCAGAGGCGTATGGCCAGGGCGTTCAATAAGAAAGTCAGGCCCAGAGATATTGAGGTTGGTGACCTTGTTCTCCGGAAATTGTTGCCAAATCGTCCAGATCCGAGAGGGAAATTTACACCAAACTACGAAGGCCCATACATTGTCAGGGAAAAGTTCTCGAGAGGTGCCCTTCGACTTGGACGTATGGATGATGAGGACCTTCCTGAGCCAATCAACGTAGATAAAGTTAAGAAGTACTATGCCTAGGGTCCTATTTGAGAACTGCTTGTACTCTTAGCTTCTTTGGGACATGATAGGAGGCCGTATTTGGTGCCTACTCTCCTTATAAATCATGTAACACCTACAATATATCAATAAAGTTCGTTAGTTAGCCCTTCGAGCCTAATAACCTCTTTTTCAAAAACCTTCTATCGGGACACCTTGCACTTAGTCTGCTATGAACTACGTCATGACCTGATCCTGAAAAAGGTACGTAGGCAACCTGGAAATCAGGTGCGGTTAAAAATTTTCAAACGATTTGGACAAAGTAGCTCCAATTCAAAAAAAAAAAAAAAAAAAAAAAAAAAAAAAAAAGGAATAAAGAGGTTGATTGAAAGAAAAAAAAATCAATCAAGAGGTGTTCAAGAAAAGACAGAATTCCGGTAAGCAGAAAGGATATCCCAAACTTTTAGTCCCCTCAGCCAATGTTTCGTCCCATCTCAAGTCCTCCTAGATCCCTTAGAGACTAAGAGTACAAGCAGTCACCAGAATAGTATCCGAGGTAGAACACTGGCATTCAAGGCAATGAAGGGAGTAAAGCCTCCATAAAAAATAAATCGCGGGCATGAGTGAAAACCGGAAACGGCCTCAATGCGCAAAAATCACGCGAACCCCAGCTCTAGTCTTGTGACTAGGGGCAAAAGAGGGAAAATAATTTGATCAATTTCGCAGGCATGAGTGAAAACCGGAAACGGCCTCATCGCGCAAAAATAATGCGAACCCTGTGACTTGGTTATTCCAAGGGTAAAAAAAAAAGGGAAAAGTTGAAAGTGGTTCAAACAGCGAGTTTTGTCAAAAACCTTTTGTGCATCAGTTTTTCAGGCAATCAGAGCAGAATCGTACTTCAAGTATATCGCGGGCATGAGTGAAAACCGGAAGCGGCCTCAATGCGCAAAAATTACGCGAACCCTAGTCCTAGTCTTGTAACTAGGGGCAAAAAAGGGAAAAAAGAAAAAGATCTGATCAACTTCGCAGGCATGAACGAAAACCAGCAATGGCCTCATCGCGCAAATAATGCGAACCCGTGACTTGGTCATTCCAAGGGCAAAAAAGGGAAAAAGTTGATAGTGAAATCTGTAGAAGATCATGCGCGCTTCACTTCTCAAGCAAATCAGATTTGTCTCAACAATCCATTTGTTCACAAGACTCTGTGTAGTGCCAATATAGCACGTGGTGAGACCAAACTTAGTTTTACTTATCCTGTACAATAATGATCAATAAAGTCCTGTTTTCTCTTGGTCATACTGTACTGTCCGAAAACACCAAATGTTTCCATGATCTCCAAATGCTACATCCAAAAGGCAATTCCCTTGCAAATTCGAAGGCAGAGTATAGTATTTTGCATGGTTTCAAAGTCATCTTTCAAAATAAAATTCAACATTTTCAGAAAAACCAAAAATTTTGTTTTGGGTTTCATGGTCTGACTACGACGGTTTTCTTTCGCCAGCAATCATCACGGCAAGTAAACGTCACATACGATCGTAGGCTAAACATTGAAGCAGACACTGCTCTAACCAATCATATTTTTGTACATTTTTTCATCTGGTTGGTTGACATTCAAGGCGACGTCACCATCCATCTTTTCGGTTGACATTCAAGGCGATGTCATCCCCCATCTCGTTGGTTGACATTCAAGGCGATGTCACCTTCCGTTTCGTTCGGTTGACATTCAAGGCGATGTCACCATCAATCTTTTCGGTTAACATTCAAGGCGATGTCACTCGCTCATCCTGTTGGTTGACGTTCAAGGCAATGTCACCATCAATCCTTTTCGGTTGACATTCAAGGCGATGTCACCATCAATCTTTTCAGTTGACATTCAAGGCGATGTCACTCTCCCATCTTGTTCGGTTGACATTCAAGGCGATGTCACCATCAATCTTTTCGGTT
Organism: Tetracentron sinense; assembly: GCA_015143295.1. Taxonomy (NCBI): domain Eukaryota; kingdom Viridiplantae; phylum Streptophyta; class Magnoliopsida; order Trochodendrales; family Trochodendraceae; genus Tetracentron; species Tetracentron sinense. The sequence continues at coordinate 19,433,647 of CM026555.1, read as the reverse complement.
GACATTCAAGGCGATGTCACCATCAATCTTTTCAGTTGACATTCAAGGCGATGTCACTCGCTCATCCTGTTGGTTGACATTCAAGGCGATGTCACCATCAATCCTTTCAGTTGACATTGAAGGCGATGTCACTCTCTCATCCTGTTGGTTGACATTCAAGGCAATGTCACCATCAATCCTTTCAGTTGACATTGAAGGCGATGTCACCCTCCATCTTGTGGGTTGACATTCAAGGCGATGTCACCATCGATCCGTTTGTTTGGCATTTAAGGCGATGTCATTCATCACATTCATTCCATTCTCGACTTTCATGCCATAGTATTCTTGCTCTAAACACTATATCAGTCTCCATGCAATAGTGTTCATGAGCTCCCTTCAATCCATCATATCCATTTCGTCCTCAACCTTCATGCCATAGTGCTCTCGCTCCGAACACTATATCAGTGTCCATGCAGTAGGGTTCGCGAGCTCCCTTCAATCCATGTTTCGGTCACATTCATTTTCCCCAACAATCCATCAATCCATGGTCCATGTGCATCCATCCTTCCCCAGCGGACCTCCGCAATGAGGCCATAAACTAGTACCCATCACTCCATCTTTGTTTTGGCAAGTTTAACTAGTTTTTTTTTTTTTTTTTTTATTTTTATGGTTTTTCGATTTTCATGTGGTTTTTCGGGTTTTCAGTGTGTAAAAATGTCGGTTTTTTCAGTCTTTGTCGTTCAACTGCCAGCACTCTCCGACAAAGAGGGGCAACTGTGAACACCCCATTTTTACACCCCCAAAACCCTTTTATTAATTAATTTAATTTAATTTAATTTTGTTTTGTGAGCCTGAGTGTTGAGAGAGAGAGAGAGAAAGAGAGAGAGAGGCCCAGGATCATTTCCATTAACTCTTGATTAAAACCCCAAAATCCCAAAGCCTTAAACCAAAGCCCATAGGCCTAGTCCATTCTTATATTTCGAACCCATTACCTGCGGGCCCACTCCTAAACCCCCGAGTTAAAGCACAGTACCCATGACCCAAATCCACTTTCTTCCATATATAAACACCTTAAGGTGTTTAAACCTAAAGAAAAATTGAATTTCTTCTCTGAGAAATCAGCCGCAAGTCTCCATCTCCTTCAGATTCATTCCCCAGCAAGCTTCACCAAGCCGGCGATCCCATCGCAGCAGCAGCTCTCGCCTGAGCTCCTTCTCCATCGCCATCTCCCTTCATCATCGGCAAGATTCGGCTAGCCAGGTCCTCAATCTCCTCTCCTCCGTTTCACCTCAGTAGAGTTTTCTCTTCCATATCCTCTCATCGCCGGCGCCAACATCTCCAGTCCCCTTTATCGCCGCAACAACACCTCCGGTAGTTCTGTCCATATCGACCATCTCAGATATAGATCCAAGCCAACACCAATCCCGTGATCTCTTTTCTCCGGCGATTTTCAGAACTAAGGATGTTCGCCTTCGAGTCTGGTTTTCCGGCGATGATTTCTATTCGGCGAGTCCCAACCCCTCCATGTATCAGCTTCGATCGTTTCATCCGGTGAATTCCATTACTGTCGCCAGCGTCTCCATCCCTGAGACCCGGGAACATCAGGTTCATAGAGATCAGGGTCCACTCCGACCATCTTCTCCGATCACCTTTCTCGTTTCTCATCCACACCCAGCTGCTTATACTTCTGAGTTCGGCCAGCAGCTCGTCCACGATCACCAAGCTCAGGAGGGGAATTCGGCCCAGACCAGTGGCCACTCTCGGATCTGTATTTTTATTTGTTTTATTTTTTTAATTTATTTTTAACTTGGTTAAATCCCTGTTCTGGGGATTGAGTGAGTGAGAGAGGTGAGTACTAGTTTTAGATCAACAGAACAACCACGCCCACCTCACTTTCTTCTCAACGGAGCAGCCTCCAAATATCGCACATCCCCCATCAACCGCACGTAGGTACGTGTTTCCCATGCTTATTTATTTGTTTTATTTATTTATTTATTTATTTTTCATGTATATGGGTGTGCGCAATAAGTTTAGGCCGATATTTTTTTATATATATTTTGCCTACATTGGGCACTTAGGTAGGTTCTTTTTTTTAACCCTAAATAATTGGCCCACCCCGTTAGTTAGTCTTACAAAAAAGAAACAACAAAAAAAAATATAAAAAGATAAAAATAATTAAAGGTACTGGTCTATCTTCCCTTGGGACCTAGAGCAGGGTCCGTATTTAAACCATAGCCTCTTTTGGTTTAAGGCCGCTCGATCCGCCCTGCTCTTTGCCTTTAAGTTAATTAAGTCATTTAGGCTTTATTTTCCTTTTTGCCTACCTTGGGCATTTAGTTTAGTTCTTGACTAGTTAACTTGCCAGAATTAAAAAAATACAAAAAAATCAAAAAATACAAAATAACAAAAAACATTTAAAAACCCACAAAATGCAAAAAATACTTACCCTAATAAATGAACGCCCCCTAGAGCTCCCCCACGAGCACCTAGTTACGCGGCCATCTCCCGGAGTGAGATTCATAAATCTCAGTTCCATTTCCCCTCCCCAACTCAAACACGAGTTGGAAGTAACCACACTCCGAAACGAGTATAAAAACAGTCACGGACCCCGAACTACTATAAGGGTCTGATTCCGACTAACCGGATAAGTAGGCAGCCCAATCAGGGTTCGACCCCAACCAAAAATAAACATTTTTTTTACCCCCCATTTTGATTTGTATTCGATTAGCAAAATTAGTAATTATTTAGGAAATGTTAAGTGATTTTTAAATGTTTGATTTGGACCTAATGAGTAGGTTACCATCATTGGATGGAGGTCCTGGGGTGCCTAACCCCTTCCCTAGGACCTAAAGGGATCCCTTACCTAGACTACTCTGGACCGTAGACCCCCTTATTTGGATTATCTCGGGATCCTACTTCCCCTAAGTAGGTGGCGACTCTTAAAATAAATTTAGCGTTATTCCTCTACTCTCGGACCTTATCTCGACACTTAAAGTTGAGAGGGGAGGAAGGGCGGTAAAATTTTGGTGTTCACACCTCACACGTTGGACTTGGGTGTGTACTCATGCAGCACAAGAAAGTCATTGCCTATGCATCAAGGCAATTGAAGGAGCATGAGAAGAATTATCCCACGCACGACTTGGAGCTTACGGCGGTCGTGTTTGCACTTAAGATTTGGCGTCATTACCTTTATGGGGTGGAGTTCTATGTGTTCACTGATCACAAGAGTCTCAAGTATCTCTTTTCCCAAAAAGAGCTGAATCTAAGGCAACGGCGTTGGATGGAATTTTTGAAAGACTCTGATTGTACCATTCAATACCACCCGGGTAAAGCAAATGTAGTGGCTGATGCTTTGAGTAGAAGACCTCTGGGGTTATTAGCATGCATGTTAGTGCAGGAATGGAAGCTACTTGAAGACTTGGCAAATCTGGACATTTGTGTGAATGACTCTGTCCGTAGTCCTATCTTGGCAAATGTCATAGTTCGGCCATACATTATAGATTTGATCCAAGAATACCAAGCCACGGATGCTGAATTGTTGGCTTATCGGGACAAGGAAGTTGCTAAGGGTAGTGAGGACTTCTCTCTCACTAGCCGAGATGCTATCACATTCAAGGGAAGGCTGTGTGTCCCAGCCAATGCAGATCTTCGGAGGGAGATTATGGATGAAGCCCACCGGGCAAAGTACACTGTGCATCCAGGTGGTACGAAGATGTACCGGAACCTCAAGAGTCACTTTTGGTGGCGGAATATGAAGAGGGATGTTGCTGAATATGTGGCACGGTGCTTAGTGTGCCAATAGGTGAAAGCAGAACACATGCGACCTGCCGGTCTATTGCAGTCTCTTCCTATTCCCAAGTGGAAATGGGAGAACATATCCATGGATTTCATAGTTGGCTTACCAAAGACGGCAAGGGGCTCAGATGCGATATGGGTAGTAGTGGATCGTTTGACAAAGTCCGCTCATTTATTACCCTACCGTACTACATTCAACTCTAGTCAGTTGGCTGCACTATACATCAAGGAAGTAGTTAGACTACATGGGGTGCCAGTCAGTATTGTGTCAGATCAGGATCCAAGATTCACATCAAGATTTTGGAAAAGTTTCCAAGAGGCTATGGGTTCCCGACTTGATTTCAGCACCGCTTTTCATCCACAGACGGATGGACAAACCGAGAGAGTGAACCAAGTCATTGAAGACATGCTTCGGGCTTGTATGTTGGATTTCAGAGGCAGTTGGGAAGAGCACTTGCCTTTGGTTGAATTCGCCTATAATAACAGCTATCAGACGAGTATCCAAATAGCACCATTTGAGGCCTTGTATGGGCGAAGTTGTAGGTCTCCTCTCTATTGGGATGAGGTAGGAGAAAGGAAAGTACTTGGTCCGGAGTTGATTGAACAAACTGCAAACACAGTTAAGATCATCCGGGATCGATTGAAAGCCGCTCAAGATCGCCAGAAAAGTTATGCGGACACGCGCCGTAGGGACTTGGAATTTCTACTAGGGGATCAAGTTTTTGTGAAAGTATCTCCTAGCAAAGGGATCATGAGATTTGGCAAGCGAGGCAAGCTCAGTCCTCGGTATGTTGGGCCTTTTGAGATTATCACGCGAGTTGGTGAGGTTGCTTACAGGGTAGCTCTCCCACCTCACATGGCCGCAATTCACTACGTTTTCCATGTGTCTATGCTTCGGAAGTACATTGCGGATCCTTCGCATGTCATAGACTTGGAACCGTTGGAGATTCGAGAGGACCTCACCTTGATTGAAAAGCCGGTTTAGATTTTGGATCGAAGTGGTCAAGTGCTTCGCAACATGACAATCCCTTTGGTTCTTGTGCAATGGCAACACCATGCTTGGGAAGAACCTACATAGGAGGGTGAAGCCGAAGTCAAAGCGAAGTACCCAGAATTATTTGAATGAGTTTTTGCATAAGTTTGTATATGACTTGTAATTTTCTTTTTGGTTTGTAATGCAAGTAGCGTCTAAATTTCGAGGATGAAATTTTTGTAAGGGGGGGAGGATGTAGAGCCCCGGACTTTTTCACATTTAATGCATGACACTTTTGTTACCATTTTGCCTTTAAAGAGGTATAATTAATAAATAAGGAAGAAATTGGAAATTCTGAAATGTCAAAAATGTTCATTTTCGAAGTACGAACCCAACGCAAGTTGAATCGTCAAAATCGGACGAACGAGTCAAAAGTTATGGCCAAAACAGTTTCGACCTGCAGACCACCGATCGCTCGGTCCATGGAGCAATCGATCGGTCCAAAACCGATCGCTCAGAGGCTATCGACTGGTCAAGATTTTTGTATGGGGAAATTTTCCAGAGAGTGAAATTTTAACCGATCGCTCGGTACTTGCATTTTTGCAGAAATTTCAGTAAGGGTATTATGGTCTTTTGGTCGGTTTACTCTTACCTTAAGAGTCTTGCCCGAGCCTTTAGGGCATCATTCGACACTTAGAGAGTTTGAGAGAATAGGAGAAAGGGGAGAAGGTGATTCCAACCTAGGGCTTGTCTTTGGAAGAGAAATCAAAGGGTTTTGAGACCCTAGATTACTTCAAGCTCGGCTCTTCTCCAAGATCACGGCTCAAACACTCGTGGAGAGCGTTCTCCAAGCTAGGGCAGCAGCTACACTGTCGTTTTGGAAAGGGGTTTCTTCCTCACTTGATCAAGGTCGGTACTTCTTGCTACCCTCCTAGTTATAGTTCCTCTTTTCCCTTTATTTCTCTTTATTTTCCTTTATTTACACATGTGCTATGAGATGGATGGTTGTGAATGGTGAATGGAGATGGAATGGGCGATTGGATGCCAATGGTTGTGTTGTGATGATTAAAATGGGGAGGGCATTGTTCCAATAATGAACATACATGCATGATTTGAGTAAAGCATGTTGTAGGATAAATCAATAATGAACACACCATGTTTGATGAAATTCCAAGATGAATGAAATGAATAATAAATAAAGAAATTGCATGCTTAAACATTCATGGAAATTGCTAGGGTTATGGTAGTGTGTTTTCGCGCTTTCCTTAAATTGTTTAATTTATTACTTGTATATATGGTGATGTGCAATGTATTGTGAATTCCCCAAAATGCAATATTTAATTTCCATTGCAAGTGTGTACACGATTACACGAGCACGGCATGAAACGACGTGATTTACCGATGTTTTCAAGGACGAGATGTAGAGATGGGGCATATCCTACGATATGTTTCACTCCACTTTTGTCAAGGACAAGATGATCATGCATTGCATAGGGAAGGGTCTCCCATCCCATCGCATTACACGCATGGCATGGCATCGCATTACAAGCATGGCATAGCATCGCATGACACGCATAGCATAGCATTTCATGACACTCATGGCATGACATGACACGCATGGATGCTAGTTGCGACGGACTATGAACGGCAACTAGGCATATCATTCATCATATAGGATACTAGTTGCGATGGGCTATGAACAGCCACTAGGCATGTGAACATGTTTAAATTCCGAATAAACAAGCATGATACAAGCATGACACGGTAAATAAGTTCCCAATTACGCGAAGGGTATTTTAAGTCAAGTCAAGTGCTTGGTGTTTTTCAAGGATTTTATCGGCTTTTCATGAACTGCAAGTATGATTATGAATTTCCTTATTTCTTGGTATGATATTAACTGTTCCTGATTCATATATATCTATATTGTTTCCTGAGTATGCATTGCTATCTCTTGCTATAACTGTTGGTTAGTATTTAGTACCCGCTGAGTATTCCATGCTCAGCCGTACTTCTTATGTCGGCAGGTTCTGAGGGAGCTACTGCTCCATTTGATGTTTGTGCTCCTGGTCCATGGGTGGAGGAGGAGTACGTCGAGGAGCCTTTGGAGGAACCTCCCGTAGAGGGTTATCAGTAGGTGGTGTTAGATTCTGAGTGGATTAGCTGTGGGTGAGCATGAGTGATTATATCCATGTATTTTGGCGGGCATGTCCGCACTTTCTTTGTTTTGATTTCTTTGTATTAAAACTTGGACCATGTGTATATACTTAGAGGTTTGTTAGACTTCCGCTGTGTCTTATAGTTATGCTTCCACTGTTATCCTCTATTGTATATGCTCTGTGGGTGTTTTGCAGGTGGTTTGTCAAGCAAGTCATGTAAGTCATGATTTAGTCGTCCACGATTCACTCTAACTCCTAGGGTGGGTTTTGGGTCGCGACAATATCTCCCAAAAAGTAGCTCAAATTTTGTTCTATAATATGTGAAATCGATTGTGTCGAAAAGAGATACAACTTTCATGAAGGGACCGAGAGCTGAAAACGAAGTTTTAAAATTGTTTTTAGCCTATGGGTCGACCCTGGGCGTTTAGGGTTGACCCTGAATAGCAAAAATTTAGAATGGGGAAATTTTCCAGCAAGTTCAAAATATGGGGGTCGATCTTGGAGGATCCTTTGGTCGACCCAAGTGTACATTTTGGTCGAACAAAGGATCCCCATGGGTCGACCCTGATATGGGAATTTTGCTAAAACGTCCCTTTGCTTGCCTCTTTGGTTTTTAACCGATTTTAGCAACTTCTAAACACTGTTTTTGGGTCTCTATATATTGTGAACCCTTCCACTTCATGGAGTACAACTTAGGGAGTGTGTTGAGAGTATTTTTAAGCGTCTCTAGAGGTCATGAAACCTATGGAATATATTTTTCTCAACCCTTTTTGTTAGTGCATTAAACCTAGAGTTTGCAAGCCCAAAGTTCCAGTTTTTCTTGTTTGGACTTGTCCTTTAAAGGAGTCCATCTAGGTATCGATTTCTATCAAACCATCAACCTGTTCTGGATAGAACACCTTGGCCGGAGTGTTCTAGAGCCTTTGTGAAGGAGAACGATCTGAGAAGGATCGTGGTAGAGTGATTTGGTCGGTGGAATCCGAAGCCATCATTGACGGAGATCGATCTGAAGATCGTGGACTGTTTTAAAGACACAAAGAGAAGTACAAGCGGCTGCGGTTGATCACGGGACTTGAGAGTACGTGATGACTTTTCGAGGCGTGGAGGACTAAGAACTGAAGGATCGTGGTGTCGAGTCCGAAGGATTCAAGCTCGAGTCTTGTAAGTTTTTGTTTACTTTGTCTTTGTAGATTCTCATGGCTGGACTAGGTCTCGTGGTTTTTCTCGGAAGGGTTTCCACGTAAAAATCCTTGTGTTGTGGCTTGATTGTTTTTCTTATTCTGCACTTAAAATTTATTATCCCTTAACTTAATAACTTAATTGTTAAAGCATCAAAAAGGGTAGATAGAATATTAGGGAAACCGAACCATCCCCTTGAGCTTGTGAGATTCTCAACTTGAACATCGGATTTGAGGTTCACCAAATTGATTTTTCAAGATACCCTGTTGGTTTTGAATGAAATGATGATTTGAAACCTTGTGTATATGTTGGGAGCGAACGCTGGAGATATAACTCATCTCTAGTGGAGTGTAAGAGGTGGTCTTATTATGCCTAAATGAGATTAAGCATGTTTAGATAGAATAATAGATGAGTGAAATATTTGAGATGATCTTGTGATGAATTCGATTTTTGATGTCCCTATTGCGAGATAGTAAAGCGTTGATATTTTCGTAATAGGAATTCGATGACGTCCAAACAGACCCAAATGTTTGAGGATGCTGCAGCCAGAATTTTCGAGGCAATTATCACTTTGGCTAAGCTGATGCAGTTGCGACAATCTCAGAACCGCGCTCCTAATAACATGGTCCTAGAACAAGGAAGTGAATACGAGATAAAGAAAACTCATGATGAGACAAATGAATCCTTAGTGAATAAAGGAAAAATGATGTTAAGAAGAGGGTGTTTGAAGACTTTGACCAAGGCAGTACGGTGGAAAACGAAAAGTGTGAAGAATACGAGCATAGAAAGCAATATAATCGAGCAAAGAATTACAGGGCAGGAAATTGTTTTAAATGTGGTTAACCAGGGCATAGGAGGAAACACTGTCCATCTAGGAAGTCATTGTCAAGATATGATGATGAAAAGACCAAGAAAATGTTTGATAATATTTTGGAATGTCGTAATTGGTCTTGTTGAGTATTTTGTACTTAGACTATGGTAGTATATAAAAGCCCTGTACATTTTATGAACACGTGAAATGAAATGAATCTATTGGAAATTTTTGTTTTGATATTTCTTCTCCTAGATTGTAAAATATTGTTTTTTTTTTAACTCGATATACGATGCCGCCAAGACGAATACCTGGAAATACTCTGGCTGGTGCATTTGAGGCCATCACTACTCTTGCTGAGTTGATCCAATAGCAACAGAGTGGTAACCATGTCTCTATTAATCTAGAACAAGAACAAGGGAGCGGTAATAGGCTTGAGAAGTTCAGGAAGCTTATACCGAACTCGTTCTCTGGTGCCACCGATCCATTAGTGGCCGAAAACTGGATTCGAAAGCTTAAGAAAATCTTTCGGGCGATGGCATGCCCAGAAGTGGCTAAGACAAAGTTAGCAATATTCATGTTAGCATGAGAGGCTGAACATTGGTGGACGACCGTTGAGAGAACAATTCCAGAAAATCAAAAGTCTATCTCTTGGGTAAAATTTACAGAAGTATTTTACTGGAAATATTTTTCCATCTCCATGAGAAAGACAAAGGAGATGGAATTTTTTCAGCTGACTCAAGGCAACATGTCAGTCAACGAAAATGAAAAAAAATTCAACTAGCTCTCCTAATTTGCAATGAGATTTGTTGAGGATGAACAATGAAGAGTTGACAAGTTCGAGAATGGATTGAAGCTAACAATCGAAGTAGTTCAAAGGTTTACTTCGTTCTCAGAAATTCTAAATAGAGCTCTGAGAATTGAAAAGGTACATAAAGACATATTGGAAGATTTGAGATTATTCACAGAGAAAATGCTTCAATGGAAATAAAAACATCAAATTTTGGGCGTGATGATCGACACCCGCGAACTGAAGCCTACAAAGCTAGGGTTTGCTATTAGTGTGGCAAGCCGGGCCACATCAAAAGGGAGTGTCCCGATTTGAAACAAAAGTCAAGCGAGGACAAAAAGGGTCATGTCTTTGCAATTTCACAAGAAGAAGTCTGGCACAATGAGGACATCATTAGAGATGGACTTGAGACACTTTTGTTTTGCCATAGTAGGCATCCGTACCGTGGCTGAGTCCGATGGTTGTGTTATTTGATAAATATGCCGTACCGAGGCTAAGTCAGTAGGTTGTGATGCCTCTAATAGATATGCCATCCGTACCGTGGCTGAGTCAGAAGGTTGTGTGATCTGATAGATATGCCGTACTGAGGCTGAGTCAGTAGGTTGTGATGCCTCTGATAGATATGCCCATTCAATGGGTGATGATCCTTTGTAGGCAGGTGCACCATGCACCTGCCTTGCAGGTGGTGAGATTTCACTACCCACACATATTCGTAGACATATATAAACATATATCACAAACTTTTGGCAATTTATAGATCAAAACTTTGAATTGAGCGTACCTTGCACAACTGAGCCCATGAACTTAGAAACTTAAGACATGATATAGGATTTGTCAATCCGGTGCCGACCAACACCTAACTAGGCACTCGCTTATTAGCGAGGCGCCCTTGACTAACCACCGTCAAGCATGTACATAAATCATATGTATTATATAGTTAGTATGTTATATACATGAAACACATCACACTTCATTGAAATAGGGTATAGTATACATATGAACATTTATACGCATACTAGTAAGTATACATGCATAAAGTTCTTAGCGAAGCTAAGACACTAGGTTTGGTTGGAACATCAACAGGCTTAAGACTAATACTAATGATTAGTCTATACTTTTGAATTCTTTAAGCAAAATCCTTTGAAACTTTGAGATATGTATGATGCTTTTAAGATCTGCATGACGCATGCAAGATGTGTATGATGCTTATGATATGTATGAAGCGTATGCCATGTATGATGCTTATGATTTGTATGAAGCGTATGTTATGTATGATGCATATGAGATGTATGATGCTTATGCTAAGTGTGATGCTCATGCTATGTATGATGCTTTTGTATTTTGAGCCCAAAACCATCTTTGGAGTTTATAATATATTTATCATTTTGGATTGAGCATTCGGTCTAGAACGTGTTGTAGAATTAACGAGCATCTGTATCTAGAACTTTTGGACTGAGCACTGAGTCTAGAACGTGCTACAGATAATGTGCATCTATATCTAGAAACATGAATCAAACATCCATGAGCTTGTCCAAAATTATATATGGACTTGAAGTTTATAATATATTTATCATTTAGGACTGAGCACTGATCTAGAATGTGTTGCAGAAATTGCGCATCGGTATCTAAAAACGTGCATCAAACATCCATGAACTTGTTAAAAAAAATATATATATATATATATATTTGTTCTTATTAGTCATGGGGATGCATGAACTTATATTAACTTATCATCATACCATGATGTGCGACTAGTGCTTGTTTGTGATGCAAGACCTATTAAGCATAATTTAACAGATGAAATTACACAGGATACACATAATAGCATATATATTGAAACATATGTCCTTTGTTCCACAACGATTCTAAATCTACTAGACTTGTAAGATGAAAGAGAATCCTATAGTCTTACTTGCAAGACAAATCCCTATCGAAACTTGATAACACAATGTGTGACAAAAGACATACCAATCCCTTGTCAACCAACAACTACACTAAACTCTAGCCAAAGTATACAACAACTCATGAGTGTAACTGGGAAACTTGTTCATAAAGCATAGGTTTTCACTTAGCATATAACATATACTATGCACACAAACATATACTATGCACACAACACATAGCATATAATACCACATAACAATACGATACATAATAATATAAGTATATAAAATTTTCAGTTATTTTTTCTAGCAAAATAGACACTAACTTTAGTTGAAATCAACTTGTTCTAGACAAAGACTAAGTTATTAGTCTACACTTGGAATACAACTCCTAAGATGAACCTAATGCCTTGGTTTAATCATGGTATCAAACTCTAAACGACCCTAGCGAACCTAATGCCTAGTCTCTGATACAACTTTTGTCACGCCCCAAAATACCACCTAGGAGTTATGATACTTTAGTGACGTGACTTATCCTAAAACCATCCTGCAAGTAGTATACAAGGCATGCCAAATAGCAAACCTGAAAATTTCTTCTATATAAATGTTCTTTCAAGTGTTAACATAAACAAACAACTGAATAAAACTACAATAAATACAAAAGGCACAACACTTGAGTTACCAACTCAAGCCCACATGAAACTCCCCAAAAGTAAATCCCAAAATACATGTCTTTCTCACTCAATCCAACCATAGGGCCACATTTCAAGACCCCTAACATCTGGATGGAAATCCCGAGCAAGCTCCTACTCTCCATGAACTGCCTCGCTCCAAGGAACCGGAGCACATATATCGAAAGGTGCACCTGCTGACATCAATAGGTACGGCTAAGTATGGAATACTCAACGAGTACAGGATACTATCTAACAATAATAATAACATTAATATGTCATGCAGAGTACAGTTCATCACCACATATACATAATCAGAGTGTGGAAGTGTAGACAACATAACAAATGTAAATCTTGAACATCATATTCTAAATCATACTTCATGTTCATGCTTTAACCAAAATGTAATTAAATTACCTTGTGAGTCTTGTGAGTTCCTTGTGCATCTTATGATTCTTATGAGTTCCTTATATGTCTTACGGGTTCCTTATTTCACTTATCTCATTTGGCTAGTACCCGTGTAGAGCCTCGAAAATTTTTGTCCATGTATTGGAATGAGAAATTGGAAATCTTTTCTAGTTTTAATAAATTATTCAGAGGATGTATTATGGTATTCAAAAGGCCATAGGAATATTCATGGGTGTTAAAACAAAGGATGGAAAGGGTTTTAAGTGTTAAAAGGAAAATGTCTTAACACTACCCTCAACTTTGAAAAGCTCTAATTCGCTCATTTCTGATCAGAATAGAGTGATTCTTGAATTTTTGGAAAGGAATTGAAACCCTCTTCAAGGATCATGTTGATCACTTTTCTGGATTTTGAGTCGAGGTAGAGTCAAACATCCGATTTCCGGAATCGGATCTGCTGCAAAGACGGGTTGATGAAACCCATTCGAATGTCAGTCATTTTTTAGGAGAAAAATGATCAAAGAATAATGAAGAATTAGAACAAGTACAAAACATGAATGTTGTTCTCCTTCGAAAGAAGAATCTAACACAAGTTGAATCATCAAAATCAGATGAACGAATCAAAAGTTATGGCCGAAATACGAAAACTCAAAAAAATGGAAACTTTCTACAAAAGTTACGATCGCTTGTAAGGACGCTACGAACGATCGTAGAGTTGCTACAATCGATCGTAAAGCCGTGAAATTGCAATAAACTCACTGGAGAAGCTATGATCGATCATAGGAACCTACGACCGATCATAGAAAGCAACGATCGATCGTAAATCACTACAAACAATCGTAGATATGCGATTTTACTTACTTTTGTGCGATTTTTTGGGGTTTTCACCCCTTCATCTATAAATAGAGGATCTTTAGAGGGTTTTCATTTACCCTAAACCAAGAAAGAGAGGTTGGGAGAGAAAGGGAAAGGAAGGAGGGTTTCCAAGAGAGATTCAACATTGGGTGACCTAGATCATCACTAAATCCTTGGATTTTTCAAATCCAAGGCAAGGCACACAAGCAATACCTCCTCTAAGCTCGGCAGCGACTCCATTCACGATTTTGAGGGTTTTCCCTCATCCATTTAAGGTCGGTACCTCTATTCCTCAACTTGCCATGTTTTTCTTCATTTTCTCATGATGCTTCCACATTTGCTTGCTTTTCCCTAAAAGTTCACATAATATGAGATCATTTCTTAAATGAAGGTTATGGATGGTTGTGATATGATGAGAAAATACGAAGGGTATTATACACATAGCAAACACACATGAAATGCTTGATGAAATATAAAGGATGAAAACAAGAATAAAAGATTTAATGCAATAGTGAATACCAAGTGTTTGATGAAACGTATGTGTGAGAAATTAAACTAAGATTTTGACATTATGATTTATGGATGATATGAGTTTTACTTGCTTTCTAGAATAGCATGATTGTAGATTAACTCACTTCCTAGAATTGAATGCTTGTAGATTTAATTGCTTTTAATAAATTATTACCTTGAAGTGATATGTTCAATTGCTCCATGTGTTGAAATGTACACGACCCACGAGCATGACATGTAGATCATGAACTAGGAATTTCAAGCATGAACACCGGGTGTTGATTTCACAAAAGACAAGAATAAAATGATTCGATGCACGAACACCATGACAAGGCCAACGTAAGGGTTGGTAAAATGGTGGGGCATATCCCTGGGTATGTCTTACAGAGTTTTTCACAAGGTCAAGCAAGATGTTAGTGCGCCTTTCAAGCATGCATGTTTCCATGAAGGGTACTTGCACCTTACTACAAGTTGCTTCTATTGCATTTTCGCTTAAGGGAGTTTATACCCCCGACTTCAAGTAGTTTTGACATGTTTCACTGAAGGGAGCTTACACTCCCTACTTCAAGTAGTTCAAGGGCACTAACATCCCAAGCATGCATGAAAAGCAAGCACGTTTAAATTCAAGCAAGCAAGCAAGCATGTGCATATCATGTCATGACAAGCATACATGCATTTACATTCATAATCATGCAGGAAAGTTTTTTTCAAGTATAAGACAAGAACAAGACATGACAAGACAAGTGAAAAGACAAGTTTTTCAAGCACGGGCAAGACAAGTATACGAGAATTTACCAAGGTTTCACCGATCATGATTTCAAGCATGCATGAATATCAATTGTTTGTTGTTTTGTTTAATGTTATTGCTCTGATTATTGATACCATTATTATTATGCACTGTTCTATGACTTGTTGGTTATTAGTAGGTATCTGTTGAGTATTCCACGCTCAGCCGTACTTTTGATGTTGGCAGGTACTAGTGGAGCAACTGCTCCTTTTGATATATGTGCTCCTGGTCCATGGGAGGAAGAGGAGTACATTGAAGAGGCACCTCAGGAGGATCCTCAACCTGGTAATGGGGACTATTGGCCTAGTTAGGTTTTGTTACTTATCATCAATCGTATGTGAGGGGGGTTATACTGTATATTTTATGGTGGGCATGTCCACCTTGTCTTTTGGATATTGTATATACTTGGTATATATTTGTTTATAGATATACGAGATAGATATTTTGTTTCAACTGTGTTATGCATTCGCTTCCACTATGCATGCTGTGATTCTTTTTTGCAGGATGGCTTAGCAAGTCATATCAAGTGTCGTTCAAGATTAACTCTTACTCCTAGGGTGGGTTTTGGGGCATGACAGGTTTAGTATCAAAGCCTAAGCTTTAGGTCATTAGGGTCAGGGAGAGAGTCGTATCCCAAGTATAGACTAACTCTTAGTCTTGATCCAAAATGGTTGAGCCCAAGCAAGTATGTGTCTAGAAATGCTAGATCAGTAAGTATATTATAAATACTTTAATGGCTTGATGTGATGCATATGATCTTACTATATTATACTAAGTAATGCTTGGACTATTTTGAAATTTTGAATCTGATAAATTTTGGTTCGAAGTTAGACTCATGTGTGCTATTGTTCTCAAGACACTAGTCATGAGATGTAGCTCATGGGGTCGCGGATACCGTACTCGCGGATCTTCTCCGCCTCCATCTAGGGATGAGCAGCTTGACCTCACACAGGTCTGAGGCTCTATTGCTGAGACACTAGCCATGCTGGTGGCTAGGCAGGCTACTCCATCATCTGTGGCACCTACACCTCCTCCTGAGACTCCACATGTGCCTAATCCGGCACCTCGCTCAGCAGGAGTAGAGCCATTTAGGAGGATGAGGCCTCCTGCATTTCATGGGAGTGTTGATCCACTGGCAGCTGAGTCGTGGATTTGATAGTTAGAGTAGATCTTTTTAGTATTATCTCCTACTGAAGAGGAGAGAGTGGCATAGGCCACTTTTATGTTGGAAGGAGAAGCAGATCATTGGTGGAGATCTGCGGTGAGGACTAGGGATCTGACTAGACAGGGTCAGCCATGGACTTGGGGAGAGTTCATGGATGTATTCTACAAGAAGTATTTCTTGGTGGGAGCTCGAGAGAAAAAGGAAAGGGAATTCATCACCTTTGAGCAGGGATCAATGTCAGTGGCCGAGTATGAGGCCATGTTCGCAGAGCTTTCACGCTTTACACCTCACATGATTGCCACGGAGGCAATGAAGGCGAGGAGGTTTGAGCAGGGCCTCAAGGACTTCATCATGGACAAGGTCTCTGTATTCAGGCATGCCACCTCTGTCGAGGTGGTGGGTAAGGCCTTATTGGTTGAGACCAACTCAGAGGCATTAGTGAAGAAGAGGGATTTGGTGAGAGGCCAGGCTAGTAGTTCGGCACCGCTGAGGAAGAGGGCAAGGACTGCCCTATATCAGTATTCTTGGCCAGTGCCACCTCTGAGGCCATCATTTGCACCACCTGCTCCATGGCCTTATATGCCCCAGCCACCCAGAACGCAGGTAGTCCAGGCTCCGTGCCCAACATTTTCTCAGGCTGTGCGACCTACTCCTCCAGTAGCCCTAGTGTTCACATATGAGATCTGCCCTTTCTGTGGCAAAAGGCATCCACCTGGAGATTGTCGGAAGGCGTCAGGAAGATGTTTTCATTGTGGTCACCAGGGCCACATGATTAGGGATTACCCGAGCAAGCACTTACTAGGCCAGTCTCAGGGGAGTAACCCCCCAGCTCAACCAGCAGCATCCTACCAGGGGTCCTCCCAGTCCACGAGGTCTGCATTACAGCCTCACCAGGCGAGGCAGGGGCGAGTCTTTGCTCTGACGGAGGGAGATGCACGGGCATCAGACGATGTCATGCAAGGTACGAGTTTAAGGTTTTAATTAATTAGTGATGATTGTGGTTATGTTTTACTTGTATATTGTATATTACATGCTACATTTAAATATCTAGATACTTGTTGCATGGATTGACTTTAGTTAGTTGTAAATTTCAGGAGCATTAGTTGTTAATGAATATTTGGCTCGATTGTTGATTGACACCGGCTCGACGCATTCATTTGTCTCACCGAGTTTCTCCCAAGGCTTTTCTGTAGAACTTAGTCAGTTGGAACCGGAGTTGTCCATCTCGACTCCGCTCAGCAAGACAGTTGTAGCAAGTAGAGTATATAGAGGCAGTGTGGTTCAGGTTAGGAATCATGAGCTTGTAGCCGATCTTATCATCCTTGGATTCCAAGACTTTAATGTCATTTTGGGGATAGATTGGCTAGCCGCTCACCATGGCCATGTGGCTTGCTTGAGAAGACGGTGTATTTTAAGCCAGTGGACTGGAAGCCATTCCATTTAAGAGGATTGAGGAGTAAAGATCGCTCATTTCGCGGCGTTGAGTCTAGCAAACCCGAGGTAAAAGACTCATCTACCATTCCTGTGGTGAGTAAATTTCTGGATGTATTTCCAGAGGAGTTACCTAGGTTACCTCCAGTTAGAGAGATCGAATTCATGATAGAGCTTGCACCCGGCACTACTCCGATCTCTAGGGCTCCCTATAGGATGGCCCCAATTGAACTCAAGGAGTTAAAGGCTCAGTTGGAAGAATTACAAAGCCTGGGATTCATAAGACCGAGTGTCTCACTATGGGGTGCCCCAGTGCTATTTTTGAAGAAAAAAGATGGCTCAATGCGTATGTGCATTGATTACCGACAGTTAAACAAAGTCACTGTGAAGAACCGTTATCTGTTGCCCAGGATTGATGACTTGTTCGACCAGCTAAAGGGAGCAAAGTATTTCTCTAAGATCGACCTTCGATCGGGTTAGCACCACTTGAGGATCAAGGTGGAAGATGTTCCCAAAACTGCATTTAGGACTCGATATGGGCATTACGAGTACTTAGTGAACCGGATGTTCCAACCGTACTTGGATTGATGCGTGATTGTGTTCGTGGATGATATCTTGGTGTATTCCCAGACACGGGAAGATCATGCACGAGACCTGCGCCTTGCTCTGGAGACGTTGAGAGAGCATAGGCTATATGCCAAATTAAGCAAGTGTGAATTCTGGTTGGAGAAGGTGGCATTCCTTGGCCACGTTGTATCTACAGAGGGCATCTCAGTTGACCCATTGAAGATTGAGGCAATCATGAGTTGCGTGAGGCCCAAGAGTGTCACAAAGATCCGCAGCTTCCTTGGGTTGGCAGGCTATTACAGGAGCTTCGTAGAGGGGTTCTCCAGTCTAGCGGCACCACTCACATATTTGACCAGGAAGAATGCCAAGTTTATATGGAGCGATAAGTGTGAAGCAAGCTTCACGGAGTTGAAGAAGCGGCTCACTACAGCCCCTGTGTTGGACATGATGCCCAAGAAAGTCATTTAGATTGGTAGAACCTTATTAATTTGATTAATAAATACTTCTTCTTAATCTATTGTGTATTCATTATGGGTAATTGACCATGATCATGAGATGATCTATACGATATGAGATATCGATAAAGGTCCATAAGATATACTGTAGGAAAGTTATGTGATTAGATTATCACAGGTAGATATAACTTTCCGGTTCCTTATACCTTATATAGTCACAGCTGTGGGTGAAGCTAGGCACTTCACTTATATGGTTGCCAGAATGCTAAGATGTTCTCAATAGTTGACATGTAGTTCTATCTCGAACTATTGTAGTGGAGACTACACATCAGCATATGGCTGCTTAAATGTACACTAACTGATTACATTCAATGAGAGACCTCTTGCATAAACATACTATCAGATAGTTGGTCTCTCATTCCCATTGAACGGTTTCGATGATCCTTAGATCTGATGAGTTCATCTATGACTGGGCAGTGATCTGATTATTTTGATTTCACCAACTTAGGGAATACAATATAGTGATAGTTGGATAGTCAGAAAGTTGTTCGAGTCATGATGAATTACAAACAAGAAATCCATGCTCATTAATTTGAGAGATTATCCAAGTTCTGGGTAACACAGTTGATTAAGTTCAAATCTTGCGCAGGTGATTTTGAATACAAAATAAGTTTTGAAATATACTTTTATTAAAAGGTATTATACTTATAAAAGGATTTTTTCGAAACGTTTTTCATTATAAATTGTTTCTCATGGCTTAATCATAAGTCTTGGAAACCCGGATGATTTGCAATGGGCTATGGGTTACATAGTATGTCAATCTCGAAGGCCCATTAGGGATAATGCATTTAGAAGGATAAATCGAATTTAAAAGTTCATGTGGCGGGATCCATAATGGTTAATGTTCATACACAGGGATTCAATTGCAACATGGATATCTCACGTCACTTGCAATTCCGATGTAATTCCCATTTAGGGTTAATGGGATAACATTGGATAAGCCAAGGTAAGAATGTCCCAGAGCAATCTGTGGGGGTGCTCACATAAGAAATATAAGCTCAATAATTGATTAAAAGTTAATCAATTATTTTAAGTGTTTAAAAGTTAATCATTTAATTAAATAGATTAATAGTTAATCAATTGTTTAAATTAATTGTTAATTTAAACTAAGGGATTATTTTAGTAATTATTTGTTTAACATAATTAAAGGGGAAATGGGTTTGACCCATATCCATAAACCCATTGAAATGGACCTTTAATATGGGCCAAAGCCCATGGGTTTAAACCCTAGGGTGGGGCACCCACTTGAGGAATCCTCATTGGATTAGGATTTATTTAATTGAATAATTATTTAAATATAATTCCTTTTATTATGGAATTAAAATCAAAGTTTTGGATTGCAATTAGGATTAAAATGTTATTGTAATTAGATTACAATAAGGAGTTTTAACTCCTCAAATCCCACGCCCCATAGAAGCTCACGCCCCCTATTGTGGATTCCTAGTTTGACTAGGTTTCCTACTTTGGTGTAGGATGTTGACTTATCCCTTTTAATTAATGAATCCTCTTATAATAGGGACTCTTTATTTAATAGGATTACTGTAACTAAAGTAGTTATAGAATAAGTAGGAGTTTTTTTAATTAATAATAAGAGTTATTGTTAATTAATAAATCCTACTAGATAAGATCAAGTTGGAGTAGGATTAGGATAAGATCCTAGTCTATAAATACCCCAACACCCTAGACCATTAAGTAGAATTCTCCAGAATTTTTTCTCTCCTCTCCTCTCTCTCTCCAAACCGTGAGCCCTAAGGGAGACCCCTAGGGATTTTCGTGAGCTATATTGGTGGTCCTAGTTGGGTTTTGCAAATCTAGGGTTTTGAACCTTAGTGTTATTGGTGATAGAAGGTCTATACCATTCACCCATCTTCTTCCTCTTGCTTCTTTAATTCCAAAGGAGATTCTAAAGCTTCGTGGGGATAGCAAAGAACAAGGATCGAGCTTCTAGTATTTTTTCGGAGAAATCTCTACAAAGAGTTCTGACCATTTGAGTGGATGAAGCTTCACCCGACCGAAGTGATATGACTAAAACTCTTAGATAATTTTGATGTTTTTTATGATGTTAAGATCTAGGGGATCCAGTTTCCGCATAAATTTTTATCCGGATCCCCCTTCACCCTGTCCTTACAGTGCCATCAGGGCATGGTGGATTCGTAGTGTACAGTGATGCCTCACACGTGGGGTTGGGATGTGTGCTCATGCAGCATGAAAAAGTCATTGCCTATGCCTCAAGGCAATTTAAGGAGCATGAGAAGAATTATCCCACGCATGATTTAGAACTCACCGCGGTTGTTTTTGCCTTGAAGATTTCGCGGCATTATCTCTATGGGGAGCAGTTTGAAGTGTTCACGGACCACAAAAGTTTGAAGTATTTGTTTTTCCAAAAAGAGTTGAATCTGAGGCAAAGAAGATGGGTAAATTTTTTAAAGATTATGAGTGTTCCATCCAATATGTCGCGACCCAAAACCCACCCTAGGAGTTAGAGTGAACTTTGGACGACTAATCATGGCTTACATGACTTGCTTGACAAACCAACCTGCAAAAACCCACAAAGCATATACAATAGAGGATGACAGCGGAAACATAACTATAAAACACAGCGGAAGTCTAACAACCTCTAAGTATATACACAAGGTCCAAGTTTTATACAAAGAAATCAAAACAAGGAAAGTGCGGACATGCCCGCTAAATACATGGATATAATCACTCATTCTCACCCACAGCTAATCAACTCAGAATCTAACACCACCTACTGATAACCCTCTACGGGAGGTTCCTCCAAAGGTTCCTCGACGTACTCCTCTTCCACCCATGGACCAGGAGCACAAACATCAAATGGAGCAGCAGCTCCCTCAGAACCTGCCGACATAAGAAGTACGGCTGAGCATGGAATACTCAGCGGGTACCAAATACTAACCAATAGTCATAGTATAAAAATGGCAATACATAAATCAGGAGCAATTCATATATGTTAGATGGAAACAATTCATATCATACAAGGAAATAAAGCAATTTATAATCATGCTTGTATTTCGTAGAAAACCGATAAAACCTCTTGAAAACATCGTGCACTTAACTTGGCTTGAAATATCTTTTCGTACTTGAAAGCTTGTCGTGTTTGTCTTACTTGATCTTGTCGAGCGTGTCGTACATGTCATGTCATGCATGTCATGCGTTCTTGCTTGTGATCATGTAACTTGCGAGATACACTTGTGAGATATCCTTGTGAGATGCGCTTGAGAGATGCCTTGAGAGGGAAGGGAGACCCTTCTTTATGCAATGCACTTGCGAGGGAAGGGAGACCTTTCTTCATGATATGTATGTACTTGCGAGGGAAGGGAGGCCCTTCTTCATGATATGCACTTGTGAGTGAGGGGAGACCCCTCGTGGAATATTGGTTCTTGTTTTCTTGTGAAAAGCGAGGTAAAACATATTGTAGGATATGTCCCACCTCTAACCATGTTCTTGAAAACCTCGATAAATCATGTCATGCATGCCGTGCTCGTGGGAACCGTGTACATACTTGCATTTAAATTTAAATATGACATTTGGGTAATTTCACAACACATATAACATCAATGATTGAGCAATGTAATATTCATATCATTTAGGGAAAGCAAGAAAACACACTATCATAGGCCCTAGCAATATTCATAATTTATTAGGCATGCATTTCCTAAATTACAACTCATTTTATTCACCTTGGAATTTCATCAAACATGGTGTGTTCATTATTCATTATTCATTTAAACCTAAATCATGCTTTTCTAGGTGAGTTTACTCACATCATAAAGGTGTGTTTATTATGGATACAATGCTCTCCCCATTTTAATCATCACAACACAACCCTTGGCATCCAATCGCCCATTCCATCTCCATTCACCATTCACAACCATCCATCTCATAGCACATGTGTAAATGAAAGAAAATCAAAAGAAATAAAGGGAAAAGAGGAACTATAACTAGGAGGGTAGTAAGAAGTACCGACCTTGAAGAAATGAGGAAGAAACCCCCTCCAAAAACGACCGTGAGGTGCTGCCCTAGCTTGGGGAACGCTCTCCACGAGTGCTTGAGCCGTGATCTTGGAGAAAAACCAGACTTGAAGTGATCTAGGGTCTCAAAACCCCTTTGATTCTTCTCCAAAAGCAAAACCCTAGCTTAGGAAACCCTTTCTCCTCTCTTCTAATCCCCCAAATCCTCTAAGTGTTGAGACTGAGCCCTAAAGGCTCGGGTTAAACTCTTAAGGTAAGAGTGAACCGACCAAAAGACCATAATACCCTTACTGAAATTTCTGCAAAGACACGAGTGCCAAACACGTTGAGCTGTGAATAGTGCCAAACACGTTGTGCTGTGAATAGTGCCGAACACGTTGTGCTGTGAATAGTGCCGAACACGTTGTGCTGTGAATAGTGCCGAGCACGTTGTGCTGTGAATAGTGTCGAACACGTTGTGCTGTGAATAGTGCCGAGTACGTTGTGCTGTGAATAGTGCCGAACACGTTGTGCTGTGAATAGTGCCGAACACGTTATGCTGAGCTCGTTGTCCGTTGTCTTATGTACAACGTGCCCGTCGTGAGCTGTACAACGTACACGTTGTCTGCTGCACAACGTACCCGTTGTCTGTTGCACAACGGATGCACAACATATACGTTATCAGAGTACGTTGTCAGAGCTACGTCCTTAGTGCCTTCCGAGCTACGTCCTTCAGTGCATAACCGAGCGATCGATTGCCTGCAGGTCCAAACTGTTTTGGCCATATCTTTTGACTCGTTCGTCCGATTTTGACGATTCAACTTGCGTTGGGTTTGTACTTCGCAAAGGAACATTTCTGATGTTTCAAAATTTCCAATTTCTTCCTTGTTTATTAATTATACCTCTTTAAATTCAAAATGGCAATGAAAGTGTCATGCATTAAATGTGAAAAGGTCCGGGGCTCTACACAATACCTCCCGGGTAAAGCAAACGTGGTGGCGGATGCATTGAGTAGGAAGTCACATGGGTATGTTGCATATATGATGGTTCTAGAGTGGAAATTATTGGAGGATGCCTTCAACCGCGACATTAGTTTTAGTCCTCCTACTCATGGACCATTGATGGCAAATATCACGGTGAAGCCGTGTATCTTAGATCGGATTTGGGAGTTACAAGTAGCGGATGCCAAGTTGGTTGCTTTCTGAGATAAGATGGTTAGCAAAGGAAGTGATGAATTCACCACAAACGGTGATGGGCCAATTACATTCAAGGGTAGACTTTGTGTCCCGTCCGACGTAGATCTCCGGATAGAGATTTTGGATGAAGCCCATCGTTCCAAATATACTGTGCACCCTGGAGGTACCAAAATGTATAAAAACTTAAAAGGCACTTTTGGTGGTGGAATATGAAAAGAGAAGTAGTCGAGTACGTCTCCCAGTGTTTGGTGTGTCAACAAGTGAAGGCAGAGCACATGAGACCGGCGGGTCTATTACAGTCTCTCCCTATTCCCGAGTGAAAATGGGAGCACATCTCCATGGACTTCATTGTTGGCTTGCCAAGGACGGGAAGGAACTCAGATGCAATATGGGTTGTGGTGGACCTTCTGACGATGTCTGCATATTTCTTGCCCTATCGGATTACCTTCAACTTGAACCAGTTAGCGGCATTGTATATCAAGGAAGTGGTTCGGTTGCACAGGGTGCTATTCAATATTGTATCAGATCGGGATCCAAGATTCACATCCAGGTTCTGGAAGAGCTTTTAGAGTGCCATAGGTTCTCGACTTGACTTTAGCACCGCCTTTCATCCATAGATGGATGGACAAACCGAGAGGGTGAACCAAATTATCGAGGACATACTTTGAGTGTGTATGTTAGATTTCAAGGGCAGTTGGGAAGAGCAATTGCCATTAGTGGAGTTTGCCTACAATAATAGCTACCAGGCGAGCATCCAGATGGCACCATTTGAGGCCTTGTATAGGCGAAGTTGCAGGTCTCCTCTCTACTGGGATGAAGTGGGAGAGAGAAAAGTGTTGGGTCTGGAATTGATTAAGAAGACCGTGAATAAGGTCAAGATCATTCGGGATCGGTTGAAAGCTGCCCAGGATCGTCAAAAGTGTTAAGCGGACACTCGCCAAAGAGATTTGGAGTTCTAAGTGGGGATCAAGTCTTTTTGAAGGTATCTCCTAGCAAAGGGATCATGAGGTTCGGAAAGAGGGGCAAACTCAGTCCTCGGTATATTGGGCCATTTGAGATTATCACTAGAGTTGGTAAAGTTGCGTATCGGGTAGCTCTCCCAACTCATATGGCCGCAGTCCATAATGTGTTCCATATGTCGATGCTCCGGAAAAACATCTCCGATCCTTCTCACGTGATCGACCATGAGCAGTTGGAAATCTGAGAGGATCTCACATTAGTAGAGAAGCCGATTCAAGTCTTGGACCGGAGAGATCAAGTGTTGCACAACAAAACAATTCCATTGGTTCTCATTCAATGGGCACATCATACTAGAGAAGAGGCCAAATGAGAGTGCAAGGCCGAAATCAAAGAAAGATACCCAGAGTTGTTTGCATTGGGTATTATGAATTACCATGTAAATTTTTATGGTTTTGCACACGTAAGTATCGTCCAAATTTTGAGGACGAAATTTTTATAAGGGGCAGAGGATGTAGAGCCCTGAAAATTTTTTCTATGTATTGGAACTTATGCCAAGGCTTTAAGCCTTTGTAATTTTCTTTTTCTTTATGAAATGAGAAATTGGAAATCTTTTGTAGTTTTAATAAGTTATTAAGATGATGTATTATGGTATTCAAAAGGCCTTAGGAATATTCATGGGTGTTAAAACAAAGGATAGAAAGGGTTTTAAGTGTTAAAAGGAATAAGTCTTAACACTGGCCTCAAATTTGAAAAGCTCTAGTTCACTCATATCTGATCGGAATAGAGTGATTCTTGAATTTTTGGAAAGGTCTTGAAACCCTCTTTGAGGTTCATGTTGATCACTTTTCCAGATTTTGAGTCGAGGTAGACTCAAACATCTGATTTCCGGAATCGGATCTGCTGCAAAAACGGGTTGATGAAACCCATTAGCATGTCAGTCAGCTTTAGGGACAAAATGGTCCAAGAATAAAGAAGAATTAGAATAGTTCGAAACATCCAAAGTTGTTCTCCTTCGAAAGATGAATCTACTACAAGTTGGATCGTCAAAATCGGACGAGCGAGTCAAACGTTATGGGCGAAATACGAAAATGCGAAGAACTGGAAACTTTCTGCAAAAGTTGTGATCGCTCATAAGGACCCTACAAACAATCGTAGAGTTGCTACGATCGATCCTAAAGCCCCAAAATTGCAATAAACTCACTGGAGAAGCTACGATCGATTGTAAATCGCTACGAACGATCGTTGATACACGATTTTACTTACTTTTGTTAGATTTTTTGGGGATTTCACCCCTTCATCTATAAATAGAGGATCATTAGAGGGTTTTTGTTTACCCTAAACCTAGAAAAAGAGGTTGGGAGAGAAAGGGAAAGTAAGGAGGGTTTTCAAGAGAGATTCAACATTGGGTGACCTAGATCATCACTAAATCCTTGGATTTTTCAAATCCAAGGCAAGGCACACAAGCAATACCTCCTCCAAGCTCGGCAGCGACTCTATTCACAATTTTGAGGGTTTTCCCTCATCCATTTAAGGTTGGTACCTCTATTCCTCAACTTGCCATGTTTTTCTTCATTTTCTCATGATGCTTCCACATTTGCTTGCTTTTCCCTAAAAGTTCACATAATATGAGATGATTTCTTCAATGGAGGTTGTGGATGATTGTGATATGAAGAGAAAATAGGAAGGGTATTATACCCATAGCAAACACACATGAAATGCTTGATGAAATATAAAGGATGAAAACAAGATTAAAAGACTTAAGGAAATAGTGAATACCAAGTGTTTGATGAAACGTATGTGTGAGAAATTAAACTAAGATTTTGACATTATGATTTATGGATGATATGAGTTTTACTCACTTTCTAGAATAGCATGATTGTAGATTAACTCACTTCCTAGAATTGCATGCTTGTAGATTTAATTGCTTTTAATAAATTATTGCCTTGAAGTGATATGTTCAATTACTCCATGTGTTGAAATGTACACGACCCACGAGCACGACATGTAGATCATGAACTAGGATTTTCAAGCATGAACACTAGGCGTTGATTTCACAAAAGATAAGAATAAAATGAGTCGATGCACAAACACCATGACAAGGCCAACGTAAGGGTTGGTAAAATGGTGGGGCATATCCTTGGGTATGTCTTACCGAGTTTTTCACAAGGTCAAGCAAGATGTTAGTGCGCCTTTCAAGCATGCATGTTTCCATGAAGGGTACTTGCAACTTACTACAAGTTGCTTCTATTGCATTTTTGCTTAAAGGAGTTTATACTCCCGACTTCAAGTAGTTTTGACATGTTTCACTGAAGGGAGTTTACACACCTGACTTCAAGTAGTTCAAGGGCATTAACATCCCAAGCATGCATGACAAGCAAGAACGTTTAAATTCAAGCAAGCATGTGTATATCATGTCATGACAAGCATATATGCATTTGCATTCATAATCATGTAGGCAAGTTTTTTTCAAGTATAAGACAAGAACAAGACATGACAAGACAAGTGACAAGACATGTTTTCCAAGCACAAAAACATGATTTAAAATGTAAGTAGCAAGGCAAGACAAGTATACGAGAATTTACCGAGGTTTCACCAATCATGATTTCAAGCATGCATGAATATCAATTGTTTGTTGTTTTGTTTAATGTTATTGCTCTGCTTATTGTTACCATTACTGTTCTATGACTTGTTGGTTTGTAGTAGGTACCCGCTGAGTATTCCACGCTCAGCCATACTTTTGATGTCGGTAGGTACTAGTGGAGCAACTGCTCCTTTTGATATATATGCTCCCGGTCCATGGGAGGAAGAGGAGTACATTGAAGAGGCACCTTAGGAGGATCCTCAACTTGGTGATGGGGACTATTGGCCTAGTTAGGTTTTGTTAGTTGTCATTGTGCGTATGTGAGGGGGGTTATACTATATATTTTGCAGTGGGCATGTCCACCTTATCTTTTGGATATTGTATATACTTGGTATATATTTGTTTATAGATATACGAGATAGATATTTTGCTTCCGCTTTGTTACGCATTCGCTTCCGCTATGCATGCTCTGATTCTCTTTTGCCGGATGGCTTAGCAAGTCATATCAAGTCTCGTCCAAGATTCACTCTAACTCCTAGGATGGGTTTTGGGGCACGACAACCCAAACTATGAAATGGATGGACACACTAGCGGCTTGTCTTGTTTAACTAGTACCCGAACTATGAAATGGATGGACATACTAACGGCTTGTCTTGTTTAACTAGTACCTGAACTATGAAATGGATGGACATACTAGTGGCTTCTCTTGTTTGACTAGCGGTATGAAATGGATGGACATACTAGCAGCTTGTCTTGTTTAACTAGTACCCGAACTATGAAATTGACGGACATGCTAGCGGCTTGTTTAGCTTAACTAGTACCCAAACTATTAAATGGATGGACATACTAGCGGCTTGTCTTGTTTAACTAGTACCCGAACTTAAAAATTGACGGACATACTAGCAGCTTTTCTTGTTTAACTAATGCCCGAACTATAATGGGACGGAACACATTAGCATCTTGTCTTGACTTGACTAGTGCCCGGACTATGGTGGAACGGAACACACTAGCATCCTTGTACTTGCTTTACTAATGCCCGAACTATAATGGGATGGAACACATTAGCAAATTGTCTTGACTTGACTAGTGCCCGGACTATGGTGGAACGGAACACACTATCATCCCTGTACTAGCTTTACTAATGCCCAAACTATAATGGGACGGAACACATTAGGAAATTGTCTTGACTTGACTAATGCCTGGACTATGGTGGAACGGAACACAATAGCATCCTTGCACTTGCTTTACTAATGCCAGAACTATAATGGGACGGAACACATTAGGAAATTTTCTTGACTTGATTAGTGCCCGGACTATGGTGGAACGGAACACACTAACATCCATGTACTTGCTTTACTAATGCCCAAACTATAATGGGACAGAACAAATTAGCAAATTGTCTTGTTTTTCTTGTGAGCAAAGTATGACATATCCAGGGATATGCCCTACCCTTAACCGGCCCAATGTCCGGCTTTATCATACTTGTCGTAAATCACATGTCCAGTTCTTGTTGTTTATTGTATGTATACTTTTATTTTGAAAAGCTTGGTTTATGCGTGCATTTGTGCTCGTGCATACCGATTGGTGATATCCTGGTGACATGCAACAATAAGGCATAATGTAGCATTTCTCACATTTTCATAGACATGTGGATTTAAGGAAAAACACATAGAGCAATTTATCCAATTTACTACTTATTAATAAACATGTGAGAGTTAAAGAACATACATTGCATTTGACTAAAACTACTCAATTGGGGAAAACCCTAAATCATAATGTCATATTCTTGTTTAATTTCTCACACATACATTTCATCAAACACTTGGTGTTTAACCTTTCCTTAAGTCTTTTACTCTTATTTTCATCATTTATATTTCATCAAACATCTCATGTGCGTTTATTATGTGTACATTGCCCGTCCCCATTTTCCATCACACAACATCCACCACATCCACATGGCATCCAATCGCCTCAACTATCCACACATCCACACATCCATAATCATTTCTTTAATCTTTACATTTTGGGTGAACATGGTTCATTTCAAGAAAATAGAGCATGAGTATTCAATCCACAATCATTCTTTATGGGAAAAATGGAAAAAGTTGGTTATCACTAAACTTAACTAGAAGGGTGTACTAACCTTTGAGAATCCACTCCTTGATTGTAAAAAACCCCTTGAGTAGAAATCCCAAGCTTGATAGAGGAGGATCCAACCTTGAGGATGAAGATCTTGCTTGAGGGATGATCCAAGCTTGATTCAAGCTCCACTTGATCTTCAATCCAAACTCTCTTTGGAAACCCCCAAATTCTCTCCGTTCTCTTCTCCAATCTCCTTTAGGTTTTTGGTTACCCAATACCCCCAAAATGGGTTGTCTATTAATAGCCAAAGGGGTTAGAAACCTTCATTTTCGTGTCTTTAAAAAAACAGATTCGCACGCTGACGATCGATCATCCAAATTCTAGTGAGCTATTCAGATTTCTGGGTTCCGGGCGATCGATTGTTTGCTTAGAACGATCGATCGTCCAAATTCCCATGAGCTGTATGGATTTTTTCTATTTGGTATTTTGACCATAACTTTTGATTTGCTCATCGGATTTTAACAATTCAACTTGTGTTGGACTTGACGTTCAAAGGGGAACAATTTTGTGTCTAATGGACAAATACAAATTATTTAGTTCTTAATGGTCTAAATGGGCTCTAAAGACGACTGGTCTGAAATTTCAATTGAAAAAACTTCAGAAAACCTACCTTTGACTTAGCTTAGACTCAAATCTGAAAAAACGTTAAACATGAATCACGAAGAGGGTTTCAATACCTTTTTAATGGTTCAGGAATTACTAGATTCCAGTAAGTTGTGACAAAACTAGACCTCTTTCAAGTTGAGGTTATGTAGAGACCTCCCTCTTTTCAACACCTAGAACCTTTTCCACCTTTTGTGTTCAACCCCCATAACCTAGGAAAATATTCCTAAGACCTTTGTACACATTAACGTATATTGTTCCTATTAAATTGAAAACCAATTTCTCTTTTTTTTTAATTGCGAATCATTCATGACCATACATTAGGCATCAAGCCTTATACACTTTTCATGGCACTATTCATCAAAAATGTCTCACCTCACCTCCCTTTCTTCGTCTTCTTCAACTATGTGAATCTTCAAGCCTCCCTCCCTTCTCTCTCCTTAGCTAAAACCTTCTCCAGTGTTGGATTCTAATAGTTGGATTTGTCGTTAAAAGGGATTTGAGAGTTTCATTTTTTATTCCCAAACCTTACCAATGGAGGAAGAAAATGCATAGTGTACTATATTGATCTCACACGCAAAGGAGAAGTGTAGCTAGATTCAAACATGCATGGCATTTGTTTTTCATCAACTCTCACCTTCTTCTTTTTATAGGCACCTATCATTTAATTTTTACTTAACTGTATTTGGAGGTATCTTCATCTTTTTCTTAAACTGAACCATAGTAGGGTATACCTTCGTCTCCTTCTTAAACAAACGCTTAACATCGACATTTACAAGTTTGACTATTTTTTTGGTGGTCGTTAAATCTTAATTCTAAATTTATAAATTAGAGTATTAGAGAATTTGAGTATGTATTCTGCTTTTATTTTTTGTTTGTTTTTTTCTTGATTAAGAAATGTTAACTTTTATTTGTTGTATCGCCCCGGACTTTTTCATACTTAATGCATGGTACTTTCGTAGCCAATTTGCCTTTCCGAACGTCAGAAATGTTCTTTTTCGAAGTACGAACCCAACACAAGTTGAATCGTCAAAATCCGACGAACGAGTCAAAAGATATGGCGAAAACAGTTTTGACCTGCAGACCACCGATCGCTCGGTCCTTTGTAGCGATCGATTGGTCCACAACCGATTGATCAGAGGCTATCGACTGATTAACTTTTTTGTATGGTGAAATTTTCTAGAGAGCTTGTTTTTAACCGAGAGCTCGGTCAATATCACCGGTCGCTCGGTAGGCAACCGATCGATCGGTCATAACCACCGGTCGCTCGGTCTTCGCGTTTTTGCAAAATTTCATTAAGGGCTTTTTCGGCATTTGGGTGTTATACCCGTTACATATAAGGCTCGCCCGAGTCTTTAGGGCTCATTCTCAACACTTAGAAGTTTTGAGAGATAAGGAGAGAAGAGAAAGGGGTTTCTAAACCTAGGGTTTTCTTTTGAGGAGGAATCAAAGAGTTGAAGACCCACAATCATCCTCAAGCTTGTTCTTCTTCAAGTTCTCGACTCAAGCTCGTGAGGAGCACTTTTCCCAAGCTAGGGCAATGACTCACACACATTTTTGCAAGGGGTTTCTTCCCTCATTTGTCAAGGTCGGTACCTTTTGCTACCCTCCTAGTTCATACCTCTTTTCTTCCCTTTTCTTTATAGTTTCCCTAATGTACAAACCTAATGGGATGAATGGATGGTTGTTGGATGTAAATGGACGATTGGATGCCATGTGTATGGTTGTGATGAATGAAATGGGGAGGGAATTGTATCCATAATGAACATACATATGTGTTGTGAGCATCAACCCACCTAGAAAAGCATGATGTAGGTTTAATAAATAATGAACACACCCCATGTTTGATGAAATGCCAAGGTGAATAAAATGAGTTATGAATTAAGAAATGCATGCTTAATTAATTATGGAAATTGCTAGGGCCTATGATAGTGTGATTTCTTATTTTCCCTAAATTGCATGAATATGGACATGTTCAAATTATTGATGTTATATGTATTGTGAATTTCCCAATTGCCATATTTAAATTCAAATGTAAGTATGTACACGATTCCACGAGCACGGCATGCATGACATTATTTACCGAGGTTTTTCAAGAATGAGAATTAGAGGTGGGACATATCCTACGATATGTTTTACCTCACTTTTGGCAAGAACAAGACTCGCATGCATAAGAAGGGTCTCCCTTCCCTCGCAAGTACATATCATAAGAAGGGTTTCCCTTCCCTCATAAGTGCATTTAGGAAGAAGGGTCTCCCTTCCCTCACAAGTAGTTTATTTTCCAAGCAAGCAAAATACATGACATGACAAGCATGAACATTTAGGAAGAAGGGTCTCCCTTACCTCACAAGTAGCATGAACACGTTTATTTTCCAAGCAAGCATGACATGGCATGACACACATGATACTACATGATACGACAAGACAAGATAGACAAGACAAGTTTTCAAGCACGAAAAGGGCAATTTGATTCAAGTCAAGTGCACGATGTTTTCGAGGGTTTATCGGCTTTTAAGAAAATGCAAGCATGATTATAAACTGCTTTACTTTCCTGTTATGAGATTAACTGCTTCCTGCTTATATGTATATCATTGTTGCTGTACTATGACTGTTGGTTAGCATTTAGTACACGCTGAGTATTCCATGCTCAGCCGTACTTCTTATGTCGGCAGGTGATAGCGGAGCAGGTGCTCCTTTTGACATCTGTGCTCCGAGCCCTTGGGTGGAGGAGGAGTATGTCGAGGAACCTGTGGGGGAACCTCTGGTAGAGGGTTATTATTAGAGGTGGTAGATTCTGAGTGAATAGTTGTGGGTGAGTTGAGAGAGATGTATTCATGTATTTTGGCGGTCCTAGCCGCACTTTCTTTTATGTATCTTTTTGTATAAACTTGGATCATGTGTATATATATACATAGAGGTTTGTTCGTCTTCCGCTGTGCTATGTTAGAGTATGTTTCCGCTATTATGGCCTTTATTCTATATGCTCCAGGTCTTTTGCAGGTTATTTTGGTCAAGAAAGTCATGTAAGTTATGATGAGCCGTCCAAGATTCACTCTAACTCCTAGGGTGGGTTTTGGGTCGTGACAGAAGTGGTATCAGAGCCTAGGCTTTAGGTCTCTAGGGTCACTTAGAATCTACTACCACGGTTGAACAAGAACATATGTTAGGAAACAAGTTAGGAAGGAAGTAAGTCGGAAGCGAGTCATGCTCCAAGTGTAAGACTAAACTTTAGTCTTAGTCAAAATGGTTGCTTCAACCAAGTACGAGTCTTAGGAACGCTAGAACACCAAGGTATAATATTATAAATACACCGATGGTTGTGATGTGATGTATATTAGTATTATACAATTAATACAAATTGAATTATTGTGAACTGGAACTGTGATAAATTGTGGTTTCAAGTGAGACTCATGTGGTGCTATTGTTCTCAGGACTTTAGTCATGAGAGGGGGCACACGGGGTCGTGGACCACATACCAGAGCTTCATCTTCTTCTCGAGATGAGGTTGAGCAGCCGGACCTCTCACAGGTCTTAGGCTCTATTGCTGAGACACTCGCCATACTGGCAGCTCTGTAGGCTATACCATTGTCTGCGGCACCTACTCCATCGCCCGCAGCTCCAGTACATCGTAGAGCTGGAGTTGAGGCATTCAGGAGATTGAGGCCTCCATCATTCTATGGGAGTGTGGACCCTCTTGCTGTGGAGGCATGGATCCTCCAGTTGGAAAAGATTTTTGCGGTCCTCTAGCCTTCAGAGGAGGATAGAGTAGCTTGGGCAGTTTTGATGCTTGAGGGTGAGGCACACCATTGGTGGTTGTCCGCCTTGAGGACTAGAGATTTGACCATACAGGAACCTTGGACTTGGGAGGAGTTCAAGGATACTTTTTATAAGAAGTACTTTCCTGTTGGGGCACGGGAAAAGAAAGAAAGAGAGTTCATCAACCTAGAGCAAGGTTCAATGACTGTGGCCGCTTATGAGGCTAAGTTCTCGGAGCTCTCTAGATTTGCGCCTCACATGGTTGCTATTGAGGCAAGGATGGCGAGGAGATTTGAGCAAGGGCTCAATGATGTCATTATGGAGAAAGTACCGGCTTTTAGGCACGCTACTTATCCGGAAGTAGTAGACAAGGCCTTATTGATCGAGGCAAATTCAGAGGCGGTGTCCAAGAAGAGGGAGTTGGCGAGAGGCCAACCTAGTAGTTCAGCACCTCCAGAGAGGCGGGCTCGTACCGGCCCTTATCAGTATGTGTGGCCAGCACCACCTATGGGGCCATCTTATGCGCCTCCAGTTCCACAGCCGTACATGCCTCAGGCACTGCGACCTCAGGCTCTTCCAGCTCCACGGCCAGTTGTGCCTCAGACGGTGAGGTATACTCCACTTCCAGCCCCTCGGACGTACACATATGAGGTCTGCACTTCATGCGGCCGAAGGCATCCGGCAGGAGATTGCCGAAGAGCATCGGGTGGATGTTATCATTGCGGTCGCTAGGAGCATATGATCAGGGATTGCCTTACCCGGCATTTACTAGGCCAGTCTCAGGGTGTTAGGCCCCCAGCACGCCCAACAAGATCATACCAGGCGTCCTCTCAGCCTGCACGTTCTGCACCTCCGCCTCGCCAAGCAAACTAGGGGTGCGTTTTCGCCTTGACAGAGGGTGATGCACTTGCATCTGATGATGTAGTGCAAGGTACGCGTTTAGAGTTATTCTTTTAACCGTGATTTCATGTTATGCCTTATTCCTTGTGTACGTATGTGGCGTGCTATATATATCTATCTACCTATATATATGATGTTGATGCATGGTTGACTTAGCTAGTTAAAATGTCAGGAACCCTATTAGTCAATGAATATTTGGCTAGAGTGTTGATTGATACCGGGTCTACTCACTCATTTGTCTCGTCGAGTTTTTCCCAAGGCTCTTCTATGGAACCTAGTCAGTTGGAACAGGAGTTGGCCATTTCGACTCCTCTCGGTAAGACAGTATTGGCGGATAAAGTGTGTAGAAATAGTGTGGTTCAAGTGGGGAGCCATGAGTTGGCGATTGATCTAATCATCCTCGGATTTCAAGACTTCGATGTCATCTTGGGAATGGATTGGTTAGCAACACATCATGGGCATGTGGCTTGTTTTAAAAAGATGGTACTCTTCTGGCCAGTGGAAGGCAAGCCATTTCACTTTCGGGGGTTGGGAAGTAGAGATATTCCCCGTTTTATGGCGTTGAGCCTAGCGAACCCCAAGGCAAAGGACTCTTCGACTATTCCAGTCATGAGTGAATTCCTTGATGTATTCCTAGAGGAGTTGTCAGGATTGCCTCCAGACAGGGAGATTGAGTTTGTGATCGAGCTTGCACCAGGCACAGCTCCTATTTTCCGGGCTCCGTACAGAATGACCCCTATTGAACTCAAGGAGTTGAAGACTCAATTGGAGGAATTGCAAGGCCTTGGTTTTATTCGGCCAAGTGTCTCACCATGGGGCACCCCGGTGTTATTTGTTAAGAAGAAGGATGGCTCGATGCGGATGTGGGTCGATTACCGACAGTTGAACAAAGTCACTATAAAGAATAGGTACCCATTGCCTAGGATTGATGACTTGTTCGATCAGTTGAAGGGAGCAAAATTTTTCTCTAAGATCGACCTTCAGTTTGGTTACAACCAGTTGAAGATCAAGGCCGAGGATGTGCCCAAACTCAGTAAGGCCGAGGATCGACCTTCGGTTTGGTCACAAAGTCACTACGAGTTCTTGGTGATGCCTTTTGGTCTCACAAATGTGTTGGCAGTCTTTATGGATTTAATGAACCGGGTGTTCCGACCATATCTTGATCGATGCGTGATCATGTTTGTCAACGATATCTTGGTGTATTCCCAGACACGGGAAGATCACATGTGAGGCCTTCATCTTGCTTTGGAAATGCTGAGAGAGCACAAGCTATACGCCAAACTCAGTAAGTGTGAGTTTTGGTTGGAAGAGGTGGCATTCCTAGGCCACGTTGTATCCGCGGAAGGCATATCGGTAGATCCAAAGAAGATAGAGGCAGTCATGAGTTGGACGAGGCCCAAGAGTGTTACAGAGATACGCAGTTTCCTTGGGTTGGCAGGCTATTACTGGAGATTCGTAGAGGGTTTCTCTAAACTTGCTGCACTGCTCACTTACCTGACAAGGAAGAACACCAAGTTTGTATGGAGTGATAAGTGCGAGATCAATTTCACGGAATTGAAGGAGAGGCTTACCACGGCCCCCGTCCTTACAGTGTCATCGGGACATGGCGGGTATGAGGTGTACAGTGATGCCTCGCACGTTGGACTTGGGTGCGTTCTCATGCAGCACAAGAAGGTCATTGCCTATGCATCAAGGCAATTGAAAGAGCATGAAAAGAATTACCCCACGCACGACTTGGAACTTGCTGCAGTCGTGTTTGCACTTAAGATTTGGCGTCATTACCTTTACGGGGTAGAATTCTATGTGTTCATGGATCATAAGAGCCTCAAGTATCTCTTTTCCCAATAGGAGCTAAGTCTAAGGGAACGGCGTTGGATGGAATTTTTGAAAGACTATGACTGCACCATCTAATAACACCCGGGCAAAGCTAACGTAGTGGCTGACGCTTTGAGTAGAAGACCTCCAGGGTTGTTGGCCCATATGTTAGTGCAAGAATGGAGATTATTGGAAGATTTGGCAAATCTGGACATCAGTGTGAATGATTCTATCCGTAATCCTATTTTGGCAAATATCACGATTCGGCCGTACATTATAGATTTGATCCAAGAGTATCAAGCAACGGATACTAACTTATTGGCTTTCCGGGACAAGGAAGTTACCAAGGGTAGTGAAGACTTTTCTCTCACTAGCCGTGGTTCTATTATATTCAAGGGAAGACTTTGTGTACCAGCCAATGTGGATATTCGGAGGGAGATTGTGGATGAAGCACACCGTTCGAAGTACACAGTGCATCCTAGGGGTACAAAGATGTACCGGAACCTCAAGAGTCACTTTTGATGGCGGAATATGAAGAGGGATGTTGCGGAGTATGTGGCACGGTGCTTGGTGTGCCAACAGGTGAAGGCAGAGCACTTGAGACCCGTCGGCCTATTACAATCTCTCCCTATTCCTGAGTGGAAATGGGAGCACATATCCATGGACTTCATTGTGGGGTTGTCAAAAAGGGCAAGGAACTCAGATGTGATATGGGTTGTGGTGGACCATTTGACAATGTCCACACATTTCTTACCTTACCGGACCACGTTCAACTCTAGCCAGTTGGCCGCTCTATACATCAAGAAAGTGGTTAGGCTACATGGGGTGCCAGTCAGTATTGTGTCAGATCGGGATCCAAGATTCACATCAAGATTCTGGAAAATTTTTCAAGAAGCCATGGGTTTCCGACTTGATTTTAGCACCGCATTTCATCCACAAACGGATGGACAAACCGAGAGAGTAAACCAAATCATCGAAGACATGCTGCGGGCTTGTATGTTGGATTTCAAGGGCAGTTGGGAAGAACACTTGCCTTTAGTGGAATTTGCCTACAATAACAGGTACCAGGTGAGCATCCTAATGGCTCAATTTGAGGCCTTGTATGGGCAAAGCTGCAGGTCTCCTCTCTATTGGGATGAGGTAGGAGAAAGAAAGGTGTTAGGTCCGGAGTTAATCGAGCAAACTACGAGTATAGTCAAGATCATCCGGGATCGGTTGAAAGCCGCTCAAGATCATCAAAAGAGCTATTCGGACACACGCCGCAGGGACTTGGAATTCCAGGTTGGGCATCAAGTCTTTGTGAAGGTATCTCCTAGCAAAGGAGTTATGAGATTTGGCAGGCGAGGCAAGCTTAGTCCTCGATATGTTGGCCCGTTCGAGATCATCACATGAGTTGGTGAAGTTTCTTACAGGGTAGCTCTTCCACCTCATATGGCCGTGGTTCACAACGTTTTCCATGTGTCTATGCTTCGGAAGTACATTGTGGACCCATCGCATGTCATAGACTTGGAACCGTTGGAAATTCGAGAGGATCTCACTTTAGTTGAGAGGCTGGTTCATATATTGGATCAGAGAGATTAAGTCCTTCGAAGAAGGGTCTCCCTTCCCTCACAAGTAGTTTATTTTCCAAGCAAACAAGATACATGACATGGCAAGCATGAGCATTTAGGAAGAAGGGTCTCCCTTCCCTCACAAGTAGCATGAACACGTTTATTTTTCATGCAAGCATGCCATGGCATGACACGCATGATACTACATGATACGACAAGACGAGACAAACAAGACAAGTTTTCAAGCACGAAAAGGGCAATTTTAGTCAAGTCAAGTGCATGATTTTTCAAGGGTTTATCGGTTTTTACGAAAATGCAAGCATGATTATAAACTGCTTTACTTTCCTGTTATGAGATTAACTGCTTCCTGCTTATATGTATATCATTGTTGTTGTACTATGAATGTTGGTTAGTATTTGGTACATGCTGAGTATTCCATGCTCAGCCGTACTTCTTATATCGACAGGTGATAGCGGAGCTACTGCTCCTTTTGACATTTGTGCTCCGAGCCCTTGGGTGGAGGAGGAGTATGTCGAGGAACCTGTGGAGGAACCTCCGGTAGAGGGTCATTATTAGAGGTGGTAGATTCTGAGTGAACAGCTGTGGGTGAGTTGTGAGAGATGTATTCATGTATTTTGGCGGGTCTATCCGTACTTTCTTTTGTGTATCTTTTTGTATAAACTTGGATCATGTGTATATATATACATAGAGGTTTGTTAGTCTTCCGCTGTGCTATGTTAGAGTATGTTTCCGCTATTATGGCCTCTATTGTATATGCTCTAGATCTTTTGCGGGTTATTTTGGTCAAGCAAGTCATGCAAGTTATGATGAGCCATCCAAGATTCACTCTAACTCCTAGGGTGGGTTTTGGGTCGCGACATTTGTGCTCTATATGATTAAATTGGATAAGAAGAATTACTTGGAGTGGACCATCTAATTGACAGTTTAGAGAGAGATATAAGGCATGGTTAAATATTTTGGCAGATTAAAACTGATTTTTTCAAATGAATTTCTTTCCCTTATCACCATTAATTTAGGTATGTGTGTAAATCACTAATTCATGGGTGCATGAATTTCTTTATGCAATTATTCATGGAGAAGGTATAAATTTGGGATCTTTTATGGTGATCTTTGTAAAATGATCAATTTGGTAATTATAATTTATGTGAGAATTCTAGATTTTTATTTATTCTTTGAGTTATATATATATACATATATTTAAATTTTGACTCAATTTATATTTTTAAAACTCTAATATAAATAGGCACGGAGAAAAAAAATATAAATCCCTATTTTGCTTATTCATGCATCTTAATTAGAATAATTATTTCGCCATATTTTTCATTTTGTAGTTTACACCATAATAAATTATTGATTCTATAAAATATCCATGTAATCCTTTTTTTCCCTTTTGCACACACCCGTGCATTGCAGGGGTTTTTGCCAGTAATAAACTTATGATGTTACCATCGATATGTGAAACAAATTTTCCTGAGAAACTTCTTAACGTGTGGCAACTTTCATGTCACGCATTTGTAGAGACCCAAAACTTGGTTGTCTTCAAACTTGTGCAAATGAAAAGAAAATCTGTAAATTTGTGTTTAAAATACTCTGTGTATGATTTGTAATGTTTAAATATGTTATGTGGCCAAAGAGTGAAGTGTTGGTTTTCGGGAACAGAGAGAGCATATGGCCGGTCAACCGCTCACCTAGGCTGGTCAACCGCCATGGCTTATTTTACCCAAAAACTTTCTAATTTTCTGGAATTCTGAGAATTAGAAGTTTCTTAGGACTCTAGGCCTATAGAAAGACCACTAACTCGTGGGTTTAGGGTTTCTAAACACTTTAAGATTTCAGAGAGCCTAGAGAGAGTTTGACCCTTAGTAACCCAAACCGTGGATTACCCTACCCGCTCCTGCTCTCAAACCTCACTCTCGCGGTTTTAGAGCGGATCCGTGTAGGGAGAGTGGTTTCATGCTTTATAAAGCTCGATTTCACTTCTAAGTATCCCAAAACATCGCTTTTTTAATAGCTTTAAAGGATTTAATTAAATTTTCTTTTCAAGGAGAGAAAACATTGTTCTTGTCTCAGTCAGGCTTTTCAACCTTTTCAACTTCATTTTCAAACTTATGTATTTACTCTTTAATTGCAAAGAGGGGGATCACATACACCAATTTCAATTGAACTCTCCTAAAGTTCAATCACCTCAGAGCTGAGCCGAGCTGGGCACTATTCGAGCTCAGCTCGTTGGAATTATACAGATGCTTGGGCTCGGCTCGGCTCGGCTCGGCTAGTTGGAATTTTACAAAGGCTCGAGCTCGGCTCGGCTCGGCTTGGCTCAATAATATTTTTTTTAAAATACATTGATAAGCACTAAATTCAACTAAAAAGACATTTTTTTCTTTGGGATGTCATGTGACTAACGTGAAAGCCTAAGTTAAAACTTAAAAAATAATAATTATATTAATGTATACTACATAAATTTTATCAAAAAAAGGTATACTAAATATATAATATAAATTTAATTTTTAAAGAGTATTATTATAAAATTAATCGAGCCGAGCCGAGCTGAGCCACCTATTGTTCAGGCTCGACCCGTTTATTTTTCGAGCTCACTTTTAAGGCTCGGCTCGGCTCAACGAGCCCAAAGTAAAAGCTCAAGCTCGTTTTTTTTCGAGTCGAGCCGAGCTGGCTCGGTTCATTGACACCCCTACCCTAGAGGTTATGTGTCCCTTGTAACCTCAATTAATTGTGGTTAAAGTTAATTTATATTTTTTATTTAATAACATAACATTGATTTTTAAAACATATTATTTATATATATATAAATGTCGGCGCTCCAGAGGTGCTCTCGATCCTATCTAAAATTGAAATTTAACGCTCTCACGCTCCTGCTCCTGCTCATGCTCCCGCTCTGCACTCTGATTACTTAGGTTTGACCTAGGGTTTCACAAAGGGTTTTGCAAGGAGAGGATGTAAAATCTTGTAGATCACATCCAAGAGCATTCTCAAGCGATAAATCATAGGGAAGCAATTTGAAAGGTACTAAAATCTGGACCTTGGTATTAAAATCTGGTATGGACCTTGGTATTGGAATTCTGCTATGAACCTTGGCATTAAAATCTGGTATGGGCCTTAGAATTGACATGGACCTTGGAACCCTGGTATGGGCATGGGAATTTGGTAATGGTATCAACCTTGATATTGAAATCTGGTATGGACCTTAGAATTGACATGGACTTTGGAACCCTGGTATGGACATGGGAATCTAGTGTAGCACCCCGGACTTTTTCATCCTTAATGAATAGCACCTTCGTAGCAAATTGGCCATTTTTGTAGTCTAATTAATAAATAAAGGAGAAATCGAAAATTCCGAAACGTCAGAAATGTGCGTTTTCGAAAGACGAACCCAACGCAAGTTGAATCGTCGAAATCCGACGAGCGAGTCAAAAGATATGGTCAAAACAGTCCAGACATACAGAGAACCGATCGCTCGGTCCAGTCAGCGATCGATCGGTCCATAACCGATCGATCGGTAGCTATCGCGCGGTCAGAAAGTTTGTATGGAGAAATTTTCCAGAGAGTGAAATTTCAACCGATCGCTCGGTTATGAAACCGATCGATCGGTAGGCAACCGATCGATCGGTCATTAACACCGATCGCTCGGTCCTCGCGTTTTACAGAATTTTCACTAAGGGCATTTTCGGCATTCGGGTGTTATACCCTTTCTTATATAGGATTACCCGAGCCTTTAGGGCTCATTCTCAACCCTTAGAAGATTTGGGAGATTAGAGAGAAAGGAGAAGGTTTTCCAAAACCTAGGTTTCCATTTTGGAGAGAAATCAAAGGGTTTTGAAACCCTAGATCAACCTCAAGCCCGATTTCTTCAAGATTTCGGTTCAAGCATTCGTGGAGCTCGTGTGGGGCACTCTCCTCAAGCTAGGGCAGCAACTCACGTGCGTTTGGTGGAGGATTTCTTCCCCCATTTGTCAAGGTCGGTACTTCTTACTACCCTCCTAGTTATAGCTTCTCTTTTCCTTTATTTCTTCTTGTTTTCCTTCACATATATATGTGTTATGAGATTGGTGGTATGAATGGTGAATGGAGATGGATGTTGGCGAATGGATGCCGTGTGGATGATGTGATGAACGAATGGGAAAGGGCATTGTACTAATAATGAACATACAAGTGTGATGTGAGCATAACCCACCTAGAAAAGCATGATCTAGGTTTAAGTGAATAATGAACACACCCCATGTTTGATGAAATGCCAAGGTGAACAAAATAAATGATAAATTAAGGGAACCTACGTTTGATTGCTCTTTAAATTGTTAGGGTTCATGATAGTGTGTTTCTTACATTTCTTAAAATGCGTAGATTATTACTTGCTTAAATTGTTATATGATATGCTTTGTGAATTACCCCAAATTGCCATATTTAATTCCAAATGCAAGTATGCACACGATCTCACGAGCACGCATGAAATGACGTGATTTACCGATGTTTTAAGTATGAGACGTAGAGGTGGGGCATCTCCTAAGATATGTTTCACTTCGCTTTGACAAGGGCAAGACAATCATGCATTGCATAGGGAAAGGTCTCCCATCCCCTCGCATGACATGCATAGCAT
Source organism: Tetracentron sinense (assembly GCA_015143295.1). Taxonomy (NCBI): domain Eukaryota; kingdom Viridiplantae; phylum Streptophyta; class Magnoliopsida; order Trochodendrales; family Trochodendraceae; genus Tetracentron; species Tetracentron sinense. The sequence goes on along the minus strand of CM026555.1, from coordinate 19,391,071 downwards.
CGCATGACACGCATAGCATAGCATGGCATGACACGCATAGCATAGCATCACACATCACGCATGGATGCTAGTTGCGACGGGCTATGAACGGCAACTCGGCATTCACATTCTGCATGGATGCTAGTTGCGACGGGCTATGAACGGCAACTAGGCACACCCATCTGCATATAGGGTACTAGTTGTGACGGACTATGAACGGCAACTAGGCATGTGAACATGTTTAAATTATGAACAAGCAAGCATGATACTCGTATGACACGCATGACATGACATGACACGCATGATATGACAAGATAAGACAACATAACAAGTTTCAAGCACGGAAATGGTATTTTCAAGTCAAGTCAAGTGCACGATGTTTTCAAGAGGTTTCATCGGCTTTCTACGAAATACAAGCATGATTATAAATTGTTTTGCTTCCTTGTATGATATAAATTGTTCATGTTCTATATATGCAACTTGCTTCCTCCTTTATGTATGCTATCCGTATGCTATGACTATTGGTTAGTGCTTAGTACCCGCTGAGTATTCCATGCTCAGCCGTACTTCTTATGTCGGCAGGTGACGGCGGAGCAGCTGCTCCATTTGATATCTGTGCTCCAAGTCCATGGGTGGAGGAGGAGTACGTCGAGGAGCCTTTTGAGGAACCTCTAGTAGAGGGTTACCATTAGGTGGTTGTAGATTCTGAGTGAATTAGCTGTGGGTGAGATGAGAGATTTTATCCATGTATTTTGGCGGGTCTGTCCGCACTTTCTTTTGGTTATCTTTTTTGTATAAACTTGGACCATATGTATATACTTAGAGGTTTGTTAGACTCCCGCTGTGTTTTATAGTTATGTTTCCGCGATAATGTCCTCTATTGTATATGCTCTATGGGGTTTTGCAGGTTGGTTTGTCAAGCAAGTTATGTAAGTCATGATTGAGTCGTCCAAGATTCACTCTAACTCCTAGGGTGGGTTTTGGGTCGCGACATCTAGTATGGACTGAGATGTTACGGTTATGATTTCACATGCATATGCACATGTATCACAAGCTTGCATGGAATGATTGTAAGCACCCAATTTTTACACCCCCCTTATGAAGGGAATCTGGATAAAACATTTATACGAAAAACTGGATCCCGAGGATCTTTACACCATAGAAAGTAAATAATACTAACTACATGTTTAGAGAATTACCTCGGTGAATGATGTTCACCGGTGAAGTAAAAACCAACTCGAACCGTCAAAACTCTTTGTAGATATTTCTCGAAGAAATACTCAAAGCTTGATCCTTGTTCTTTGCTATCCCTCGAAGCTTTTGAATCTCTACTTGATATTGAAGAAGGAGATGATGGAGTAGACTTTCTATCTCACAAAACCCTTAGGGTTCAAAACCCTAAGCTTAAAAAATCTTGGAGAATCCCTAGGGGCTCATGAAATTTAGGGAGAGATTTTTTTTTCTCTCTCTCACTCTATCACACGGTTTGGAGGGGAAGAGAATAATGAATTCCTTGAATGATTCTTTCTCCACACGTTTTGGGTGTTGGGTTTAAATAGATTAGAATCAAATCCTAACCCTACTATAATTAGAAGTTATCCCTTTTCGAAGAGTTACTAATTAATGATAACCCTTATCATTAGTTATAACAAACTTTCTAATTAGGTTTCCTTTCCTAAAAGGACTCCTTAATTAAAGGGTGTAACAAATTCCTCGATTCTGGGAATCCCAACAAACTCCTAACAATAAGGATCCTAATCCAATTAGGAAACCTATGAGGGGGAGGGGCGTGAGCCAAGGGAGTGTCTTGCACTCCAAGTTTTTGTAAAACGTCTAATCTTATCTCCTTATTTCTTACTTTCCAAGTATTGGAATCTAATCCCATAAAATAAGGAGTTATTATATAATAATTATTTAACTAATATAATCCCAATCTAATTAGGAAACTCAAATGGGCGCCCACCCTAGGGATTTAATCCCATGGGCTTGGGCCCACTTTTAAGGTCCAATTTTTCATGGGTTATATGGATATGGGTCAAACCCATTTCCCCTTATTTTCTGTTAGTTAAATAATCATTATTAATATCCCTTAATTTAGATTGACTTTTAATCTAAACCATAGATTAACATGTAATCCATTTTATTAATGATTAACATTTAATCATTTAAATTATAGATTAACATTTAATCTATTATTTGAGCTTGTATTTCTTATATGAGCATCTCCACAGATTACTCTGGGACATTCTAACCCTGACTTACCCAATGTTATCCCATTAACCCTTAGACAGGAATGACATCGGAATTGCAAGTGACGTGAGATATCCGTGTTGCTATTGAATCCCAGTGTAAAAACATTAACAAATAAGGATCCCGCCACATGAACTTTTTAATTCAATTGATCCTTCCAATAACATTATCCCTAATGGGCCTTCGAGATTAATATATTATCTAACTTATACCCATTGTATATCATCCGAGGTTTCAAGACTTCTGATTAAGCCATGAAATTTTTTTTCTAATGTAAAACATTTTGAGAAAAAAATTTTAAGAGCATAATATATTTTAATAAAAATATATTTCAAACTTATTTGATTTCAAAATCACCTACGCAAGATTTAAGCTTAATCGACTGTCTTACCCGAAACTTGGATAATCTCTTAAATTAATGAGCATGGATTTCTTGTTTGAAATTCATCATGACTCAAACAGTTTTCTAACTATCCAACTGTCATCCTATCGCAGTCCCTTAGGTAGAGATTACTTTGGTGGAATCAAAACAATCAGATTATTGTTTAGTTATAAATGAACTCATCAGATCTAAGGATCATTGAAACTATTCAATGTGAATGAGAGACCAACTATTGATAGTATGTTTATGCAAGAGGTCTCTCATTGCATGCAATCAGTCAGTGTACATTTAAGCACCAATATGCTGATGTGTAGTCTTCACTACAATAGTTTGAGATAAAACTATATCTCAACCATTGAGAGCATCTTAGCATTGTGGCAGTCGTATAAGTGAAGTGCTCAACTTCACCCATAGCTATGACTATATAAGGTATAAGGAATTGGAAAGCTATATCTGCCTGTGATAGTCCCATCACATAGTTTTCCTACAATATATATCCTATGGACTTTTGTCGATATCTCATATCATATAGATAATCTCATGATCATGAAGAAGATATCTCTAACAATCTAATTAATAAGAATCTTACAATCTAAATGACTTTTCTGGGCATCATGTCTAACACCTTAATCATAGGTAAGCCCTAGTAACCCTAGGATAAACCTAGGCCTAACCCTAGGTAGCCCCTGATCAAATCCTAGCAACCCTAGGACAAACCCTAGGCCTAGCCCTAAGTAAACCCTAACCCACCTTAGTCAAACCCTAGGCAAACTCAAGGTCAAACCTAAGCAAAACCCTAGGTCTAACTCTAGTCAAACCCTAGGCCTAACCCTAGGTTAACCATAGAACAAAACCCTAAGGGCCCAAGGCCCATTTCTAGGCCCAGGAACTCAAAAACCATCTTAAACCATCCTATGGGCCCAAACATGGGCCCATACCCCTTAGAGCCCATTGGTGTGGGGCCCACTATCCAGTTTTGAAGATTCCAGGATTGAGAGTAATAACATTACCGCCATTTCCATATTTAGCAAGATCTATAGTAACCCAGACCAATTGCAAAGGGGTCTGGCCAGTTTTAACAAAAATAAGGTAATAGCGGTAAAAACTTTACCGTAATTCTTGATGTCTTCTTCCAGGTAGTCTAGCACCCCCCTGCACCACTCCTCTCTGTCTCCATAGTGTTCAACACCATTTTAATAAACCCCAAAGTGCCCTAGGCCTTCTGTTGCCCTATAAATACACCCCTACCTCCATGCTTTAACCCCACTCCAAAAAACCACAGTGAAAACTCTGTGAAAATTTGGCCATCTTGAACTTGAAGCCATTCCAACTTCTGCAACAGTCCTGAACCTTGAGGGGAACTCTTAGATGCCCCAGGGACCATCCAAGGCCCCCCCCAGGCTCCACCACTATGTACCAGCACCCCACCGTGAACCTCCTTCTGTACGTGGGATTTGCAGTAGGGTAGGACTCTCCCTACCCTTTTCTTTCCTGATCAAGAGCTTTGTAAGATCTCTGGTCCTACTCCAGGGGTCCTTTATTTTCATTCTACCTCTATTGTTTTGCTTTCTTCCCAAGAATAGAGGTCCTCCTACCTTGTCATAGGTATGGGGGACCCTCTTGAGGATTAATAATCTTGGGTACAAGGCCCCATCGTGCATGGAAAATTTCTTGACCTTTTGGGGGACCTCAACCCATGAGGGATCCCCTGGAAGAGGCCCGGGTCCAAGCCTAGGAGGTAAAATCAAGTTTTGGGCAATGCTAGGAATGGCGGTAATCTCAGTACCGCCATTCCTGTGTTAGACATATATGCCCATAAAGCCATTCCGGAATTGTATTTATCTATTTTTAAATCAATAAATGTTTATTTTACATTCACACATTGTCTTCTACATTGGGTAATATATCAAAAGTATCTCATTGGATGAGACTACTTTGTCCCTTAGGTAACATTGTAGGAAAAACCATCAAATTAGTTGATAACTGATTGCTAAGGAGATATGGTTTTTCCAGTTCCTTGTAGACCTAAAATTGTTCTAAATTAATCAGGATACATCTGGACAATGTATTACTAATAACTTACACATTGTTAGTTCCATATGATGGAGTGATGAATCTCAATCACTGAGAGAAGGTTCTCTTGACTAAGATGTGGATATAAGTAAGAAGTACTTATATTGCAATTGGATCGCTCAATGGATACCCTTAGAAATATACTGTCTTTATATTTAGGGTAGTCCATTTGATAGATTGTCCTTAACCTAAGAGGTCGACATCTTCTCTAATATTGCCCTATGTAGCTTTGATGTAGCCAATTGTCAATGTCCAACACACCGCACTAAATACGGGCTCGTTGGGTTATATACGCTGTACTGGAAGAAGTGTGTGTACGCTCGACAAAGATTCCACTACTCTTACAGAGTAAATAATAATGAGTTGATACTTGTCAAAACCGGACTTGAAAAACCCAGCGCTAGTATTTATCGATGAATTTATTTTCTATATAAAAGAAATACAATTATTATTATAATTTCTTTTAAAGAATTTCTAAAATGTTTTGAAAGTCCAAGTTTGACTAAAAGTATCAAAGATAATGGGTTCTCAATATAAGCCAATGATTAAAGGCAGTATTAGATATTGTCCCGTAAGCTTATAACAATATTAGAAATTGAGGGACTGATCTGTAAGCAAATTTTGAGATAGAAATACCTGCAAGTAAGTCTCTATTTTCTGGAGGTTAATCACATTGTGTTCATGGACATTAATTGTGATTGGTGGAAGTTCAGGGATATAGGTAAAATTCTGAAAAATCAAATTCGGTGAACCTCAAATCAAGGTTTGAGTTGAGAATCTCACAAGATAAGGGGATGGATCAGTTTTCCTATAAGTCTATCTACCCTTTTTATATTTTGAACAAATAATTTATTAACTTAAGAGATGATGTACTTTAAGTGCGGAATGAGGAAAACCAAGCAAACCACAACACAAGAATTTTTATGTGGAAACCCTTCCGGGAAAAACCACGGGACCTAGTCCAACCATGAGAATCCACTAGGACAAACTAAACACGAACTTGACTCCTTCGGGCTCGACACTTCGATCCTTCAGTTCTTAGTCCTCAACGCCTTGAAAAGCCACCACGTACTCTCATGTCCCGTGATCAACTGTAGCCGCTTGTTCCTCTCTTTGTGTCTTGCAAACAGTCCACGATCTTCCGATCGATCTCCGTCAATGACGGCTTCGGATTCCACTGACCAAATCACTCTACCACGATCCTTCTCGGATCGATCTCCTTCGCAAAGGCTCCAAAACACTCCGGCCAAGGTGTTCTATCCAGAACGGGTTGATGGTTTGATAAGAATCATCACCTAGATGGACTCCATCAATGCACAAGTCGAAACAAGCAATATTGGAACTTTTGACTTGTAAACTCTAGGTTTAATGCACTAACAAAAGAGGTTAAGAAAAATAATTTCCATAGGTTGTATAACCTCTGGATAAACTTAAAAAACCTCTGTACCCACTCCCAAGATTTTTCTCCACGAAGTGGAAGCATTCTATATATAAAGAGACCCAAAAACAGTCTTTAGAAGTTGCTAAAATAGGTTGAAAACCAAAGAGGCAAGCAAAGGGGCGTTTTAGCAAAACTCCCATATCAGGGTTGACCCATGGAGATGGTTTGCTCGACCAAAGTGTAGACTTCAGTCGACCGAATGATCCTCATGGGTAGACCCACAAAATTCCAACTTGCTGGAAAATTTTCCCATATTGTTTTTTGGCACTTCAGGGTCGACCCAAAACGCCCAGGGTCGACCCAGAGGCAAAAAATGATTTTAAAACTTCATTTTTAGCTCTTGGTCCCTTCACAAAAGTTGTAGCTCTTTTCCACATGGTTGATTTGACATATTATATAGAAAAAGCTGAGCTACGGTTTGTGAGATATGCCTCTCCCAAGCAACCTTATTTTTTTGAAAAATTTTAGCATTTTTAACTTGTTTTGTACTACTTATCTCATCACCTAGGATCCGTATGATTAGACTATGACACTTACCACCTAAGGCATCATGTTAGGATTATTCTAGGTCAAATCCCACCTATGGTAGCATGGTATCTAGGTCACATACCATCTTATGAAGGAAATGATCAACCGAGTGGATCAACCGGTCTTCTTTGGTCTTTAACTTCGCTTTGGCGTGGATGCTTGAAGGTAATGACACAAGACACACACCTAGACTCTCTTGTTTTGACACCGGAATATGCCAACACAAAAAACATGGACTTTAAAATCTTCCCCTTTGGCAATTCCGTGGCAAAACCAAACTGAAGTACATGACATGACACAAACTCACCCTAACACATCAAAACAGTGAATTAGGATATTACATGACTCCAACACTCTTACATGACATCAATTGACAAATCATCTTAAATCAATACACTGAATCTCTTGTCAAGCAAATTTATTTGCTACAACCTTGCACCTGTACATGCTCAAAAACAAAATACCCAGTGAAGCATGTGTGGAATATGAAAATAAGTAATCACAGGTGAAGCAAGGAATGTATTGAACTAGGGAAATACTACCCTAACATTCTCCCCCTTTTTGGCACAATTGCCAAAGGAAGGCAGGAAACCAATATTCCAAAAAATATACCAATTTAATAAAAGTGAAATATCAAGGCAACCACAGTACAACCAATGAAAAACAGACAATGAGGGACTAAAGAGTAGGGAACCAGATAGAAATATAAAGCACAAACTCTCCCTCAACAACTCAGGCACAGAACTCCCCCTCAACAACTCAACTTGATCTTCTCCTCCTAAGATCAAGGATACCACCAAAAATAGGGCACCTATGCTAGAAAGGCCCATGCCAAACAAAAGGAAACACACAAAAAAAAAATATCATGTGCCACACAAACATACATCCAAAGCATTCCAAGCAGTAGTAATTGAAGATTACAAATCCAATGAAGAACATGATTAATTAGTCCGACTGAGGATACACATCTAACTAAATCTCATGGAATGCTAAAACATATTCAGTTCACTTAATCACATTTAGCGAACAGTTCAAAAGTGAAGCAATATGCGTGAAGTGGTGGTCTGACAAGATACTGGATCGAGTTTTCTTTCCCTTTCCAAGGATATGACATTAACCACTAAGGGGACTCCCGGAGATATACATCATAGAAGTCAAACCTAGTTACATCCAGATATATTGATTTTTTACATTTTGGTGCTTCTTTTTTGTTTCATTTGACTCAATATTCTTCTTTTACTTTTTGTCAAATACCTCCAAACATTATAAGATTTCTTTTGATGATCTTTATCTGATCATATCTTTTCATGCAATGATGACTTTTACACTATCCGGGTAGGTAGTCCTGGCTATTGGCAGCAAGGGCTTTCACTCTAGTGACCCAGATAGATACCTATTGTCCACCTAGGTAGCCATTTCATACTGTTTGTATCCAATAGTGACTTTCACACTATCTCAGTAGGTAGCCATTTTCATTGCAACAATTTTAGCTCATGGAGGATACACAAAATGAGGATAACTAACAAAACGGTCATTCTAGATTGGTCATCCTAGGTCACACTATTGGGATAAGCCATACACCTACAAATTGGAAAATAGACCTCTCAATAGAATCAGTCAGAGTGCATGTGAATTTTGTGAAGCATACATACATGAATAAGTCTCTAACTGTTCAAGATAAAACCGGTCTAATTTTCAGCCTAACCAAGAGACTATGCAGGTGATATATCCTCAATCAGTAACAAACTCATGTTCAACCCTGGACAAGTATAAAAATAAAGAGCACACAAGGAATGCAGATCATGCAAGTCAAACAGGGGCAACATGAAAAAAATCTTTTTGGATCTTATGGTTTTTTAATGTTTTTGGATTTTTCAAAATAATAAAAAAAAATAGAAAAACATACCAAAGCAAATAAACACTAGTAAAAGGAAAAAGCATACTAGTATACACAGACATCATAGCACTAGGACAAGATAGAACACTAACAGCACACCCTGGGCTATGATTGGCATGGGCTAAGTGAAGCCCTTCAGGTCTTCCTTTCTCACCCAAAAGGTTTTAGCAGTTTGATTGACCCTTTGGTCTCTAACCGTTTCAGTTGAGGTAGTTATGACCTTTTGCCTCTTCCTCCTTTTCTAGGATTGAGACCTAGAATTATGGTGGGCAATATGGTTCTCCCTGTTACTTCGTCTATATCTAGCATGAGGAGTGTCATGACCATGCCACTGTCAAGAGTTGTGAGCCATCTTCATCACATCTTCACACAAACTCCTAGACTTCTCCACTAGGACCTCAACTTTCCTTTGAAGATTCCTATCAAAGTTGTTATGGTTCTCAAACCATGATTGGGCATTTTTTGAAGTTTAGGACATCGAGGCTTAATATGACCATTCCCTCCACATTTATGACATGTAGGAATGAATTTTTGAGTAGAAGGGTCTTTCCCTTTAACAGGAGGGTGCCTTTTAGCACCAGGCTCCGTGTTCGAGGTGGATGGAGTTCCCTTCTCATCTCCACACCTCCGATTTTGCTCAAGATTAGCCAACTTGATTTCAAGACTTGTCTTTTCATCAAGACACACATGTAAATCAGATTCAAGTTGCTGAGTCTTGGCAAGGAGGGAAGCCTTCTCTTCCTCAAGCTGTGACACAAGAGCTCTCAACCCTGAAGCCACTTGGTCTAAAGCATCTTTTTCCATTTCAATAGATTTGATCTTTTTGGACATGAAAAACTGAACCTTTTTTCAGCTTTAGGCATTCCTGAAATAGTTCATTATAGCCTGCCTCAAGGTCTTCCTCAGTATCTGAGTCATTCTGACTCTCACCATCATTACAGTGTTGGTTACTCACAACATTTGAAGAAGATTCCTCAATCCCAGATAAGGATGTAGTGAAGGCCACATAACCTTAGTCTCCTCACAAGAAGAACTATCTGATTTCTCAGATTTAGATTCACTGTCATCCCTTGCCTTGCCATTAAATCTTTTCTTATTGGAGCATTCAGCGGCAATATGGCCGTAGCCTTGGCATTTATAGCATTGAACACGTTGGGATTTCTTGTCCATACTTTTAAAATGTTTCTTGTTTTCAAAGTGCTTGGACTTGGGCTTTTCAAAAGATTTTTGTCCATTCGGATTAAATCTCTTATTCAGTTTCAAATTTTTTTTGAATTTCTTAGCAAACAAAGCCAACTCTTCTTCTTCATCCTTAGAGTCACTATCTAAACCATCTATGGATTCCTGGACAAACTTCAAGGCAATGGATTTTGATTTCTTAGATGGGTTCAGATTTAACTCATAGGTTTAGAGAGAACCAACCAACTCTTCAAGTTTGAGAGCATCAACATTTTTGCTCTCCTCGATGGCAGTAACCTTCGATCGAAATCTCTCAGGTAGAGATCTCAAAATTTTTCTCACAATTTTGGACTCTGGAATTCTTTCCCTTAGATTGAAACTAGAATTGACAATGTCACTCAGATTAGCATAAAAACTATCAAAAATTTCATTATCAACCATTATCAACTTTTTAAACTTAGAGGTCAGCAATTAAAGTTTGGAGATCTTGACAGTTGTAGTCCCTTCATGGGTAATTTGAAGAATGTCCCATGCCTCCTTCGAAATGTTACATTTAGAAATACGTCGAAATTCTTCAAGTGTGACAGCGGCGAAGATTGCATTTAAACCCTTACTATTCCATCTACAACTTTCAAGTTCTATATTGGTCCATTCAAAAGAAGGTTAGGGATGGTCTGGTCATTTATGGTCTTTGTTGGATGGGTCCAACCTTGTTCAATAGAGAACCTTACTCTCTCGTCTAATGATTTAAGAAACGCTCTCATTCGAGCTTTCCAATAGACATAATTATTCTCATCAAAAAATGGGGGACAAGAGATGGATCCTCCCTCTCTTTGGAGATTCATATTCACCAAAAAAAATGAGACAAGATCAAACTAAAACGTAAGTGAACCCGCTCTGATACCAATTCAAAAATAAAATTCGGTGAATCTCAAATCAAGGTTTGAGTTGAGAATCTCACAAGATAAGGGGATGGATCGGTTTTCCTATAAGTCTATCTACCCTTTTTATGTTTTTAACAATTAATTTATTAACTTAAGGGATGATGTACTTCAAGTGCAGAATAAAGAAAACCAAGCAAACCACAACACAAGGATTTTTACGTGAAAACCGTTCCGGGAAAAACCATGGAACCTAGTCCAACCATGAGAATCCACTAAGACAAAGTAAACAAGAACTTACAAGACTCGAACTTGACTCCTTCGGACTCGACACTTCGATCCTTCAGTTCTTAGTCCTTCACGCCTCGAAAAGTTACCACGTACTCTCAAGTCCCGTGATCAACCACAGCCGCTTGTACTTCTCTTTGTGTCTTGCAAACAGTCCACAATCTTCCGATCGATCTCCGTCAATGATGGCTTCAGATTCCACTGACCAAATCACTCTACCACGATCCTTCTCGGATCGATCTCTTTCGCAAAGGCTGCAAAACACTCCAGCCAATGTGTTCTATCCAGAACGGGTTGATGGTTTGATAAGAATCATCACCTAGACGGACTCCTTCAATGCATAAGTCCAAACAAGCAATAGTGAAACTTTTGACTTGTAAACTCTAGGTTTAATGCACTAACAAAAGGGGCTGAGACCCACTCCGACGATTGTTCTCCACGAAGTGGAAGGGTTCTATATATAAAGAGACCCAAAAACAGTACTTAGAAGTCGCTAAAATAGGTTGAAAACCAAAGAGGCAAGCAAAGGGACATTTTAGCAAAACTCCCATATCAGGGTTGACCCATGGAGATGGTTCGCTCGACCAAAGTGTACACTTCGGTCGACTGAATGATCGTCATGGGTAGACCCACAAAATTCCAACTTGCTGGAAAATTTTCCCATACTATTTTTTGGCACTTCAGGGTCGACCCAAAACGCCCAGGGTCGACCTAGAGGCTAAAAATGATTTTAAACCTTCATTTTCAGCTCTCGGTCCCTTCATAAAAGTTGTACCCTTTTTCGAGATGGTCGACTTCACATGTTATAAAGCAAAATCAAAGCTACAATTTGTGAGATATGCCTCTTGCAAGTAACCTTGGTTTTTTGTAAAATTTGACGTTGTTAATTGGTTTTGCACTACTTATCTCATCACCTAGGGTCCGTATGATTAGACTAGGACACTTACCACCTAAGGCATCATGCTAGGATTATTCTAGGTCAAATCCCACCTATGGTATCATGGTATCTAGGTCACTTACCATCCTATGAAGGAAATGATCAACCGAGTGGATCAACCGGTCTTCTTTGGTCTTCAACTTCGCTTTGGCCTGGATGCTTGAAGGTAAGGACACAAGACACACACCTAGACACCTAGACTCACTTGTTTTGACACTGGAATATGTCATCACAAAAAACATGGACTTTACAAATTCCATATTCCTAATGGAGTGTAGGAAAGGTGTTTCCTAGTAACAATGCTTTAACCTAAAGGTTGAGACTCCACACACAAGGACTTTCTTAAATTATTTAATTTAATTAAATAATTAAATTAATTAATTTCTTTAAGAAATCACTATATGGTATAGTGAAGCTCTAAAAGGTGGAATCACATTAGATGTGAAAAACCAAATGGGTAGGACCCATTGAGGATTATTTTAAAAGAATAGTAAAAATGACCAAAGGGTTAAGAACCCATGATGTGTCGTGTTGGGGTGGGGCCCACCTAGGGTCGGACGCCCATTCCATGGAGGAATAATAATTATTATCATTAATTAGTTTCTAATAACTAACTACTTATTGGATAAGGTTAGTTAGTTAGTTGGAGCTAGTTACTAATTAAAGATTCCTTGTTGGATAAGGAGTCTATTAGTTTCTTGCTAATCAAGGAATCCTAATTGGATTAGGATAAGGATAAGATTAGTTTTACACTAATGGATAAGATAAGTTTCTATTTTGATTAATCCTATTTAATTATGGAGAAATCGAAAAGGAAACTAATTGAGGGAATCCTAATTGGATTAGGATAAGGATAAGATCCATCAAAGATCTATAAATAAGGGTGGGCGTGCACTATTGTGTAAGCATTAATTAATTTCCATTGGAAATCCCTTTCTCCCCTTAATCTCACGCCCCTCACTCCCTTTCTCAAGGTGTACGGTCATCTCCCCCTTTCCCCTTTTTCTCTTCTCTTGTGTTCCAAGTTGATAATTCCAAGAAGAAGAACATCAAGCTTTCTTGAAGATAGAGATTGGATCTTTTATTCAAGATTTCTAAGCTGGATTTTTGGAAGGGTCATTAGCTTCCATTAGAGAAAGCTTTAAAGAAATAGAAAGTCCGTGTGGATTACGAAGGAGACTTGGCACTTCTGAAGTTTTGCCGATATCGCTTTTATCGTGGATTTGACTTAACAATTTCAAAGTCGCAAAGGTATTGTGATTTTTACTCTCATTGAATAAAATCAATTAGAATCTTAGTCAGATCTTGGGATTTGATATATGCCCCCAAGAACTGTTTTCTAAAATTAAAAAGAGGCATACTTTCAGTGGTATCAGAGCCTTGGCTATGCTTCTCTTTGATTTTAGGGCATAACCAATTTTTATTAGATCATATTACCCTCCCTATAGATTTCGGCTACCCCTAGTGATGAATCTTTTAGATTCTTGGTCACTTCTTGATTATTAGATAATCATTAGTAGGGCTAAGGGGTTCCCCTTTTATTATTGAGAGAACAAAAACTAAGCCCTACAAATTACTGTGATACTAATTTTTGTTTTGGAAGATTTCAAAACATCTCTCAATTAATTTAGGGATAGGTATATATAGATAAATAAATTTAGTTAAAGGCCTTAAGGATTTTAAGATCCTTTTTAGTATTAAATTAAATTGTTTAATTTATTCTGAGAGCCCCGGGCTAGCATAAATAATATATAATATATTTATCATGATAAATAAATATTATTTTATGTGTTGGAAGGGTTCCAAAAATCATACCTCGTTCTTTTTCCCCTCCCCTCCCCTTTTTCTTATTTTTATAATAAGGTTGCTGATTTATGGTGGACTAAATCAACCGAAGGAGATGCCTAGAGAACCATTGCAAGATAGCAAATTGTAGTAGGGCTTTATTTAATTCCCATGTTGTAATTAAATAAGGTCGTATGATTTTTGTAAACCCATTATGAGATTATAATATGATTATAATTATTATATTGTTATTCATGTGATGATTAATAATTTTTCCTTTAGCCCGAAAGTTGTCATAATTGTGATTATCGCTTTTATGATAATTTAGGATAATTGGATTTTATTTCAATTAATGGATTGTGTTTAATTATAAATTGTTTATATTTAGACACAATATATTACTAGTACTCTTTTGGACGTGGAGTTTGTGACCCATGAGAAGATTTTTACGTAAAATCTTTGCATACGAGATTATTGGATAATCGTGTCTAAAAAGACTGTAATCGTAGATGGATCACTAAACTGACATCCAAATACCCTAAGGTATTAGGGATGAGTAGGTTCTGATTATAAGGTGAAATTCCTAATGATCAAAACCCCCTGTGAGAGCTAATGAGAGTTCATCACTCCTTTATAATCCTATTATCGAAAATTTTCATAAATCATATGATGAATACTTGGGTAATGATATGATCATGCCTGTTTAATATTGTTCCCTTTAAGAAAAATATTAAGTGATAATAAATGGGATTATTAATTCTAAGGCCTTCCATTATCAAGGAGACTAGGAATTAATTAGCCTGAGTCTTGTCTTGCCAAAAGGTATTGACATAATTCAGTCTAAATTAAACTCCTAGAGACTTATTTCTATTGTAGATAAGTTTGTGTATGGCCTGATAAGGAGTGTCAACTAAAATGGGGGCACAACCTTACTTGATCATATGATGAACGAGAATTATGGGATTCTCTTAAACTAGGAGACATGGCGGCTGAAACAGTGACAGTCATGTTGTCCTTGTAAGTCGCAAGAAAATTGGGAATCACTTATTTACATAAGGAGTTATGCATGAGATGATCAGTGATGGATGGTTACTATCCACTTTGTAGTGCATGTGTGGTACTATCCTAAAATGGAAGATTACATGTGTAATATAAGGATCCCAATACTCATCTAGAATAAAAGGTTTATTCCCTAATTTCATATACTGAAGGGAATGATGAAATTTGAAGAAAGATGAGAGGATCATCAGATTTTAAAATCCCAAAAATCCGATGAATATATGTGTGAAAATAAATGTAATAATTTATGCTTATTTTATTGTGTAGATATAAGCCATGAATCCCCTTTCCAAGATTGTAGAAGAGAATTGGTTGACTGGTCCAAATTTTTTGGATTGGAAAGAAACCTTGACATTGTGCTTATCTCTCATAAGATAGCTTATATCTTCACATCCGACTATCCGGAAATTGATGAGGCAATTCAAACCCCTAAGGCAGTTGAGAAAACCTCAAAGTGGCATGAGTCAAATATTTTGGCCAAATGCTACATGCTTGGATCCATGTCGAATGTCCTTCAGCAACAACACGAGGGTTTTACTACAGCTAAGGACATATTGACTAATCTCAGGGAGATGTTTGGGGAATAGAACAGAACTGCTAGGTAATTGGCAATGAAAGGACTGATGGGGACCAAGATGTCTGATGGTAGCCCAGTCTGGGTGCATGTTGTCAAGATGAGGGGGTTCATTAATGAACTCTTGACCCTTGGAGCGGATCTTGATCAACAGAGTCAAACGATTGCGATCCTGAACTCTCTCCTAGAATCCTTTTCTGCTTTTGTGTTGAATTTCAACATGAAAAAATTGGAGACATCTCTGCCAGAGCTCTTAAACATGTTGCAAGGAGCCAAGGACCTTATGAAGCGTACTAAGCTCTATGCAAATGTGGCAGAAGCAATTGGACCTTCAAGGCCCAAGCCTAGGGGCAAAGGCCAGAAAAAGAAGAAGTCCAATTTCTCTAGGTTCCTCAAAGGCAAGAAGGGTAAAAACAAGAAAGCTTCTGATAAGAAAGACAAGGAAAAGAATCAGAATGTCTATATCTATTGCAAGAAACCAAGTCACTGGAAGAAGAATTACAAAGTTTATTTAGCATCCCTCAAGGACAAGCCTTTGGAAGGTATGTCAGAAACTTTCATCATTGTATCCAATTTCATTATTGGTTCTTCAAACTCTTGGTGTGTAGATAGTGAATCTACCTCACATATTTGTAATATGTTACAAGGGTTTCAGGAGAGCAAAAAGCTCGGTGATGGGTAAGTCAAAATAAGGATGGGAACGGAAGCAAGTGTTGCTGCGATCACCATCAGGACTTATATTTTAGAATTTGCTTTTAATAGGATTTTGGTTTTAAAAGACTGTTTATATATGCCAGACATACGCAGAAATTTGATTTCTGTTTCTAGTTTAATCGTTAATGGTTATTCAGTGCATTTTGATACTAATGTAGTTATCAAATACAATAATAGTTTTATTGTTTCTGGCACATTGTCTAATGGTCTTTATTATCTTGATCCTATAATAAATTCTTTAAATAACATTGAGGATAAAGAGTCTACCAGTGTGACACCTCAGAAAAGAGGTAGAGAATCTGTGAATCCAACATACTTATGGCATATCAGATTAGGCCATATCAATTTGGATAGGCTCAATAGATTGGTAAAGGATGGTCCTTTAAACCATTTACATGTTGAACCATATCCAACTTGTGAACCTTGTTTGCAAGGTAAAATGACCAAAAGGCCATTTACTGGCAAACTTATGAGAGCCACAAGTATATTGGAATTAATTCACACTGATGTATGTGGACCCATGAATCATTCAGCCAGAGGTTGCTTTGTCTGCTTCATTACTTTCATAGATGATTTTTCAAGATATGGTTATATATATCTAATGAAACACAAGTTGGAGTCTTTTGAAAAGTTCAAAGAATTCCAGAATGAAGTAGAAAAAGCAATCAGGTACATATATTAAAACTCGTAGATCCGACAGAGGAGGAGAGTACCTCTCGAATGAGTTCATGGATTATCTTAGAGATAATAGAATTTTATCCCAATGGACTCCCCCAGGAACACCCCAGCTTAATGGTGTTTCAGTAAGAAGAAATCGAACTCCATTGGATATGGTTCGTTCAATGATGAATAATATTGATTTGTCAATATCTTTTTGGGGATATGCATTAGAGACTACAATCTATCTATTGAATAGGGTACCTTCTAAGTCTGTTTCCAAAACTCCAATTGAGCTATGGATGGGGCGAAAGCCTAGTCCAAAGCATGTCAGAGTATGGAATTGTCCTATTCATGCCCAAAGGCAAAACTTCGACAAGTTGGAAAGTAGGACTGAGAAGTGTCTATTCATAGGATACCCAAAAGAAACTCATGTATATTATTTCTATAATCCTAGCGAACAAAATGTGTTTGTGAGCAGGAATGCCATTTTTCTAGAAGATGATATGATCCTCAATAGAAAAGATGGATTTAGAATTGATCTTGAGGAGCAAAGTTAGGAAAAAGTGACCATGGTTAATCTCATCATAACTAAACCTTTAAATACACAACAGCCTAGGAGAAGTACAAGGATCAGTCGACCTCCAGATAGATTGTCTTTTCAGCATGAGGTATATTCTATGGAATCGGATTCCTTAGATGATGACCCTTACACTTATCAAGAAGCAATATGTGATATTGATTCTGATAATTGAAATAAGGTCATGGAATCTAAAATGGACTCCATGTACTCTAATGGTGTCTGGACCCTAGTTGAAAAGCCTGAGGGAATTAGACCTATTGGGTGCAAATGGATCTACAAGAGGAAACATGGATCCGATGGAAAGGTAGTGACCTTTAAAGCAAGGCTTGTAGCGAAAGGGTATAGTCAAAGAGCTGGTATCGATTATGAGGAAACTTTTTTACTAGTAGCAGTGCTAAAGTCCATCAGAATTCTGTTCTCAATTGCAGCCTTTTATGATTATGAGATATGGCAAATGGATGTCAAAACCGCATTCTTGGATGAAAACATTCAAGAGGATATTTATATGGACCAGCCCAAAGGTTTTGAACTCCATGGCCAAAATAATAAAGTCTGCAAATTGATAAAATCTATTTATGGCCTTAAGAAAGCTTCTCGGAGTTGGAATCTCATTTTTGATGAATCAATCAAATCGTTTAGTTTTCAACAAAACATGGATAAGGCATGTGTGTACAAGAAGGTCAGTGGGAGTGCAATAACTTTCCTAGTTCTTTATGTAGATGATATTCTACTCATTGGGAATGATGTAAGAATGTTATCAACTGTTAAAATCTGGTTGTCATGTAACTTTGCCATGAAAGACCTCAGTGAAGCATCCTATGTTCTTGATCTTAAATTGTTTAGAGATCAAAAGAAAAATGATATTGGGATTATCCCAATTCAATGACATTGACAAGATCTTGCGCAAATATAGCATGGAAAATTCCAAGAAAGGGGTTTTACCCTGTAGACATGGAATTAGTCTCTCCAAATCAAAGTATCCAAAGACTAATGATAAAAGAGAGTAGCTGAGTCATATCCCATATACATCTGCAGTGGAAAGTCTCATGTATGCTATGTTGTGCACAAGACCTGATATTTGTCACGCAGTGAGTATCATGAGTATATATCAATCAAATCCGGGTCCTAAGCATTGGACAACAGTTAACACATTTTCAAGTATTTAAGGAGGACAATGCACCACTGTTTGGTTTATAGTGGAGAAGATCTAACTGTTGAAGGGTACACAGATTAAGATTTTCATGCAGATGTTGATGATAGAAAGTCCACCTCAGGATTTGTCTTTACTCTTGGGAAATGAGCATTTAGTTGGAGGAGTACAAGCAATTCATAATTGCTGACTCAACAATTGAAGCTAAATATGTTGCTGCAAGTGATGCTACAAAGGAAGCAGTGTGGATAAAGAAGTTCATTCACGAACTTGGTTTTGTCTCCTCGATTGAATCTCCTATTACACTTTATTGTGATAATAGTGGTGTTGTAGCTCAAGCCATAGAATCAAGAGCACATCAGAGGACAAAGCACATTGAAAGGAGATTCCATTTGATTCGAGACATTATCAAGAGAGGAGATATTGTGTTATCCAAGATTGCATCAGCGGACAACATGGCAGACCAATTTACTAAAGCACTACCTCAGAAGGTGTTTGAGAAACATCTAGAGTCGATGAGTGTTAGATACATTGGAGATTGGCTTTGAGTGCAAGTGGGAGATTGTTAGACATATATGCCCACAAATCCATTCCGGAATTGTATTTATCCATTTTAAAATAAATAAATGCATATTTTACATTCACACATTGTCTTCTACATTGAGTAATATACCAAAAGTATCTCATTGGATGAGACTACTTTGTCCCTTATGTAACATTGTAGGAAAAACCATCCAATTAGTTGATAACTGATTGCTAAGGAGATATGGTTTTTCCAGTTCTTTGTAGACCTAAAATTGTTTTAAGTTAATCAGGATACATCTAGACAATGTATTCCTAATAACTTACACATTGTTAGTTCTATATGATGGAGTAATGAATCTCAATCACTGAGAGAAGGGTCTCTTGACTGAGATGTGGATTTAAATAAGAAGTACTTATATTGCAACTGGATCGCTCAATGGATACCCTTAAAAATATATTGTCTTTACAGTCAGGGTACACCATTTGACAGATTGTCCTTAACTTGAGAGGTCGACATCTTCTCTAGTATTTGCCTATGTAGCTTTGATGTAGCCAATCGTCAATGTCCAACACACCGGACTAAATACAGGCTCGTTGGGTTATGTACGCTGTACTAGAAGAAGTGTGTGTACACTCGATAAGCATTCCGCTACTCTTACAGAGTAAATAATATTGAGTTGATACTTGTCAAAAGGGGACTTGAAAAACCCAACACTGGTATTTATCGATGAAATGGTTTTATCGAGGAATTTATTTTCTGTATAAAAGAAATCTAATTATTATTATTATTTCTTTTAAAACATTTCTAAAATGTTTTGATAGTCCAAGTTTGACTAAAAGTATCAAAGAGAATGGGTTCTCAATATATGCCAGGGATTAAAGATAGTATTAGATATTGTCCTGTAAGCTTAGAACAATATTGGAAGTGGAGGGACTGATCTGTAAACAAATCTTGAGATATAAATACCTGCAAGTAATTCTCTATTTTCTGGATGTTAATCACATTGTGTTAATGGACATTAATTGTGATTGGTGGAAGTCCAGATATATAGATAAAATTCTATAATCGTAATGGAGTGTAGGAAAGGTGTTTCCTAGTAACAATGTTTTAACCAAAAGGTTGAGTACTTGGTCCCACAACCAAAAATAAGAGATCCCTTTAGATCCCACACACAATGACTTTCTTAAAGTATTTAATTTAATTAATTAATTTCTCTAAGAAATCACTACATGGTATAGTGAAGCTCTAAAAGGTGGAATCACATTAGATGTGAAAAACCAAATGGGTAGGTCCCATTGGGGATTATTTTAAAAGAATAGTAAAAGTGAACAAAGGGTTAAGAACCCATGATGTGGCGTGTTGGGGTGGGGCCCACCAAGGGTGGGACGCCCACTCCATGGAGGAATAATAATTATTATCATTAATTACTTTTTAATAACTAACTACTTATTGGATAATGTTAGTTAGTTAGTTGGAGCTAGTTACTAATTAAAGATTCCTTGTTGAACAAGGAGTCTATTAGATTCTTGCTAATCAAGGAATCCTAATTGGATTAGGAAAATGATAAGATTAGTTTTACACTAATGGATAAGATAAGTTTCTATTTTGATTAATCTTATTTAATTATGGAGAAATCAAACAGGAAACTAATTGAGGGAATCCTAATTGGATTAGGATATGGATAAGATCCATCAAAGATCTATAAATAAGGGTAGGCGTGCACTATTGTGTAAGCATTAATTAATTTCCAGATTTTGGAAATCCCTTTCTCCCCTTAATCTCACGCCCCTCACTCCCTTTCTCAAGGTGTACGGTCATCTCTCCCTTTCCCCTTTTTCTCTTCTCTTGTGTTCCAAGTTCAGAATTCCAAGAAGAAGAACATCAAGCTTTCTTGAAGATAAAGATTGGATCTTTTATTCAAGATTTCTAGAGTTGGATTTTTGGAAGGGCCATTAGCTTCCATTAGAGAAAGTTTTAAAGAAAAAGAATATCCATGTGGATTGCGAAGGAGACTTGGCACTTGTGAAGTTTTGCTGGTATCGCTTTTATCGTAGATTTGACTTAACAATTTCAAAGTCGCAAAGGTATTGTGATTTTTACTCCATTGAATAAAATCAATTAGAATCTTAGTCAGATCTTGAGATTCGATGTATGCCCCCCAAGAACTGTTTTTCTGAATTAAAAAGAGGCATACTTTCATCCTGGACTCTCTATTTACAGCACCTGTTGCACCATTTTGAGTTGGCCCTGGTCCATTCCAGGGTCATGATTAGACTCCTCAGACCCTTAGCTATCTACCCTGGTCCTTCTAGGGCCATCCTTGCTGTTTAACCATGGTTAAAATGCTACCTGAGACTGTCAAGAATGACGGTAGAAACTATACCGCCATTCTATGCTTCTGTTTACACTGTGTTCAGGCCCACTTCAGACCATCCCCAGGGCCCACCAAAGGCCCAGGACACTCAGGGGAGTCCCCTCTTCAACTCTATAGGTTCATGACTATAGAGCCCTAGAACTTTTGTATATGTCTTGGAATGCGTGTCAATGCACGATGCATTGTAATCTCCAATTTTCATGAAATGAGAAATTGGAACCTTTGAGAATTTTGCATTTGTGTTATAAAATAATTAATAAGGTTCTATAGCCTTAGAAGGGCCCTAGTCATGCCTAGAAGATGTTAGAATGGAAGTGGGATAAGTCCAAGTAGTAAAATTGAGTGAGAAATGGATTTGGTGTCGAAATTGCAGAGCATCAATCGCTCGGTCCAGAGTAGCAATCGATCGGTCTACAACCGATTGATCGGTATTTGTCGACTGGTTTACTTTTTTGTATGGGGAAAATTCCAAAGAGGGTGTTTTCAACCGATCGTTCGGTCAAAAACATCAATCACTTGGTTGGGCACCGATCGCTCGGTCTTGACCACTGATCGCTCGGTCTTTCGCCTTTTTGCAGAATTTCATTAACGGCTTTTTCGTCTTATGGGCATTCTACCCTTGCCTATTAAGGCTTGCTCGAGCCATAAGGTGTTCATAAACACTAAGGCAACATTTTGAGAGAAGGTGAGAGAGGAGAAAGAGAGGTTTTCAACCTAGGGTTTTCAACTTGAGAGGAATCAAGGGTTTAAGAACTCTAGATCATCACAAGGTTGGATTTCTTCAAACACATGGCTCACGCACGCGAGGAGCACCTCCTCCAAGCTCGGCAATGACTCCACGCACGTTTTGGAAGTTTTTCCTCATCTTTTCAAGGTCGGTACCCTATGCTACCCTCCTAGTTCATATTCTTCTCCTTTTCTTGGTTTTTTCCCAAATTTTAAGCATGAAAATATGTTGGGATGAATGGATGGAGATGGACGGTTGTGTATGGGCGATGGATGCCATGTGTATGTCTTGTGATAAATGAAATGGGAAGGGCATTGTACAAATAATGAACATACATATATGTTGTGAATATTAATCCATCGAGAAAAACATGATGTAGGCTTTAACCATAATGTACACACCAAGTGTTTGATGAAATACAAAGGTGAAGAATTAGTCCTAGAAATGCATGTATAAATTTATTCGCTTTCTATATCAGCATGAATATTCCTATGCGTTGAAATGAATGCTAGTCCATGTATTGTTGAACCTCAAATGTCACGTTTAATTACAAGCTAAAGCATGTACATGGTTTCACGAGCACGGCACGCATGACATGGTTTATCGGTGTTTCACAAGACAAGGGTTTTTATTCTCGATTTATAAACCCCATGACAAGGCCAAACGTAAGGGTTGGTAAATAGAGGTAGGGCATATCTTAAGATATATTTTGCCTCGCTTTTTGACAAGAACAAGAACACGCCAAGCAAGACTCCAAGCATGCATGTTTACTTTCGATGCATTTTCTTTAAAGAGGGGTTCCCCTCGCTCACAAGTTGAATCTCATTTAGGAAGAGGGTCTAAACCACCCTCGCTCACAAGTAGCATGAACATGTTTATTTTTCCAGTCAAGCAAGCAAGCATGAGCATTTAAATTTCACGACATGACACGTATGACAAGACAAGCACGACTCAACAAGACTAACAAGACAGAATATGACAAGACAAGTTTTCAAACACGAAAAAAGTATTTTCAAGTCAAGTCAAGTACACGACATTTTCAAGAGTTTTTCTGATTTGATGTGATGCAAGCATAAAATATAAACTGTTCTATTTTCCTATTATGATATGAACTACTTCCGCTTTATATTCCATTTTTATATGCTATAATTGGTGGATAGTATTTGGTATCCACTGAATATTCCATGCTCAGCCGTACTTTTTATATCGGCAGGTGTTAGTGGAGCGCCCGCTCCTTTTGACATATGTGCTCCTGGTCCATGGGAGGAAGAGGAGTATGTTGACAAGGTCCCTGCCGTGGAGCCTTATATGGAGGGCCACTACTAGGTGGTCGATTCTAAGTGAGTGGAGTGAGCTTGAGAGATTTATACCCATGTATTTTGGTGGGCATGTCCACACCTTCTTTTTGTTGATTTCACTTTGTACAAAACTTGGATTACATGTATATACATAGAGGTTTTGTTAGACTTCCACTGTGTTATGATTTGTTTATGCTTCCGCTATTGTGTCCTCTATTGTATATGCTTTGTATGTTTTGCAAGATGGTTTGTCAAGCATGTCATGTAAGTCATGATAAGTCGTCCAAGATTCACTCTAACTCCTAGGGTGGGTTTTGGGTCGTGAAAATAATCCCTTGGGTTCATCCCTAACCCGTGACTAGGCCAACAAAAGCCACTCCAGAAAGAACTGATAATGGCGGTAGTCTATCTACCGCCATTCCAAACCTGTGAAGGTTTGAGAATGGCGGTAAATAGTTTAACGCCATTCCTTATGTTTCTATTTTTTGGACTTTTACATAGAGCCTAGACCAGGTAGGAGGTCATTCTAGGCCCTGCCATGCTATCTGGGCCCACCCTGACCAGACTAGACCATTTAACTGGGGTTAACTCAACCCCGATTAACTTTTAACAATGGTTAAGCACTTTAAACCTTGGTAAAAACCTAAAAAAATGCAAAAATATTCTAAAATTGCAAAGTATCCAAAATGTTCTGCTGTGACCTTTTTTTACCATAGTTAGTAGCTCTAACCATTGTTGACTTCCCCTTTAACTCTGGTTAGCAACCCTAACTCTGGTTAAATACCTTTTGGCCTATCGGGCCCAACCTTGTTACCCTCAATTGTGGTTAGCAATCTTAACCATGATAAGTTTGACCCTTAACCCGGGTTAGCAATCCTAACCTTGGTTAAATCTGACCTTGGCCTACCAGGCCTAAACCATGCACTTGACCAACCTAGTCAACGAAACCCTATCCTTAGGGCTAGACTCTTAGCCAGCCCGGTGCACACACACATGACTCTTAGCCTTGGCACGGGCTCATGAGCCAGAACTATGCTCGGTCTGATTTCACCCTTGTGAGTACATAGGCAACCCAACCCGTGTTTGACCTTAGTTAGCTTTTTCTTTCTTAGATTAGTAGTACCTTAAACACTTAGGTATTTGAACAACAACTTGACTTTTAATTTGGCTTAAACCTAGACTGTAGGGAATCATTGTATAATGGAGGTCCTAGGGTGCTTAACACCATCCCGGGCCTTAACCGAACATCTTACCTAGATCTCTCACGTAGACCAAGACCTTATCCACAACCTGGGGATTTATCTCTTCTGAATTAATAGGTGGTGACTCTAAACATAACCTCATGAGTGAAACAAATCTCGTGCTCACAATGATGATATAAAATATGGTTACATGTTTTCCGCACTCTGGTTATGTAAAATATGATATGTATGGTACAACTAGAATTGCATGATATATTATATATTATATTGTTAATTGTACATTATATACACTGAGCGTTGTCAATGCTAAGCGAAATTGTTACTGTAGGCAGGTGATGTCGCTAAAAAATATGCGATACTTATGCAATACAGTTTAGGGGTTGTCGGTTCATAGAGAGCAATGAAAACATGGAACACTTTGGAAAAGGGGATTATAGAGATTTTGGTAGGGTAAGTTCCAGTTTAAATTGGGGAAAAAGTTCTATGATAAAAAGGCGCCATGGCATCGGGTTTCTTCCTCCTAAAGGTGTAATACTAATTTGATCAATCCAATTTTTAACTCAATTGGGGATTTCGCATCCCAAATCCCCAATTGGAAGGTTTAGAAATCAAGGTTATAATGAAAACCAAAATTAATTTTAAATCAACTATTCAATTAAGTTTTACCCATACACTAACTTCACCGGAAAGATCCGAGGTCGACAATATACCCAGAGGCAATATCGCACCAAAGGATAATGTCTGTTGAGATTAGAGTTCTTCTTTTGAGAAATTTAGAGTTATTACATAACTACGAGGAAAGCATGACTAAGCTCGTGAAACGATTTAAACCCAAGGAACTCAATCAAGATAGATGAACAATTAAAAGGAAATTATAAATATTAAAAGCATTTCGATGAATATAATCAAAATATATTACCTCATTAAGAGAATTCAATCCTAGCCAATGCTAGGGATTTAGCAATCCGTACAAAAGGAGAAAAATACTCTAAAAGGGAAAAGAGGAGAAAATGAGAGAAGAAGATGACCTAAGGTCGTTTTTCCTTTTTTTATTTACACTAAAACTTTTCTAATACCTAAAATACTCAAAAACCTAAAAAAATAAAAATATGTCTGCGATGACTGCTCGGGCAGTTTGGAATAGGGAGGATTTTTGAACTGGTGGTATTTCGCTCAAGTGGTGGCTCCCAGCATTTGTGTCGCGACCCAAAACCCACCCTAGGAGTTAGAGTGAACTTTGGACGACTAATCATGACTTGCTTGACAACCAACCTACAAAACCCACAGAGCATATACAATAGAGGATATAAACAGCGGAAACATACTCTAACATAGCACAACGGAAGTCTAAACAAACCTCTATGTATATACGAATCCAAGTTTACACAAAAGGAATCCAAAAGAAAGTGTGGACAGACCCGCCAAAATACATGAATGTATATCTCTCATCTCACCCACAGCTAATCCACTCAGAATCTACAACCACCTAATGGTAACCCTCTACTGGAGGTTCCTCCAAAGGTTCCTCGACGTACTCCTCCTCCACCCAAGGGCTCAGAGCACAGACATCAAAAGGAGCAGCTGCTCCGCTATCACCTGCCGACATAAGAAGTACGGCTGAGCATGGAATACTCAGCGGGTACCAAATACTAACCAATAGTCATAGCATAAAAATGGCAATACATAAATCAGAAGCAATTCATATATGTTAGATGGAAACAATTCATATCATACAAGGAAGTAAAGCAATTTATAATCATGCTTGTATTTCGTAGAAAGCCGATAAAACCTCTTGAAAACATCGTGCACTTGACTTGGCTTGAAATATCTTTTCGTACTTGAAAGCTTGTCGTGTTTGTCTTACTTGATCTTGTCGAGCGTGTCGTACGTGTCATGTCATGCGTGTTTGCTTGTGATCATGTAACTTGCGAGATACACTTGTGAGATATCCTTGTGAGATGCGCTTGAGAGATGCCTTGAGAGGGAAGGGAGACCCTTCTTTATGCAATGCACTTGCGAGGGAAGGGAGACCCTTCTTCATGATATGTATGTACTTGCGAGGGAAGGGAGACCCTTCTTCATGATATGCACTTGTGAGTGAGGGGAGACCCCTCGTGGAATGTTGGTTCTTGTTTTCTTGTGAAAAGCAAGGTAAAACATATCGTAGGATATGTCCCACCTCTAACCATGTTCTTGAAAACCTCGATAAATCATGTCATGCATGCCGTGCTCGTGGGAACCGTGTACATACTTGCATTTAAATTTAAATATGACATTTGGGTAATTTCACCACACATATAACATCAATGATTGAGCAATGTAATATTCATATCATTTAGGGAAAGCAAGAAACACACTATCATAGGCCCTAGCAATATTCATAATTTATTAGGCATGCATTTCCTAATTTACAACTCATTTTATTCACCTTGGCATTTCATCAAACATGGTGTGTTCATTATTCATTATTCATTTAAACCTAAATCATGCTTTTCTAGGTGAGTTTACTCACATCATAAAGGTGTGTTTATTATGGATACAATGCCCTCCCCATTTTAATCATCACAACACAACCCTTGGCATCCAATCGCCCATTCCATCTCCATTCACCATTCACAACCATCCATCTCATAGCACATGTGTAAATGAAAGAAAATCAAAAGAAATAAAAGGAAAAGAGGAACTATAACTAGGAGGGTAGTAAGAAGTACCGACCTTGAAGAAATGAGGAAGAAACCCCCTCCAAAAATGACCGTGAGGTGCTGCCCTAGCTTGGAGAACGCTCTCCACGAGTGCTTGAGCCGAGATCTTGGAGAAGAGCCGAGCTTGAAGTGATCTAGGGTCTCAAAACCCCTTTGATTCTTCTCCAAAAGCAAAACCCTAGCTTAGGAAACCCTTTCTCCTCTCTTCTAATCCCCCAAATCCTCTAAGTGTTGAGAATGAGCCCTAAAGGCTCGGGTTAAACTCTTAAGGTAAGAGTGAACCGACCAAAAGACCATAATACCCTTACTGAAATTTTTGCAAAAACACGAGTGCCGAACACGTTGTTCTGTGAATAGTGCCGAACACGTTGTGCTGTGAATAGTGCCGAACACGTTGTGCTGTGAATAGTGCCGAACACGTTGTGCTGTGAATAGTGCCGAACACGTTGTGCTGTGAATAGTGCTGAACACGTTGTGCTGTGAATAGTGCCGAACACGTTGTCACGTTGTCTTATGTACAACGTGCCCGTCGTGAGCTGTACAACGTACACGTTGTCTGCTACACGACGGATGCACAACGTATACGTTATCAGAGTACGTTGTCTATGCGTTGTCTGTGCCTTATCAGAGCACGTTGTCAGAGCTACGTCCTTAGTGCCTTCCGAGCTACGTCCTTAGTGCCTTCCGAGCTACGATTGCCTGCAGGTCCAGACTGTTTTGGCCATATCTTTTGACTCGTTCGTCCGATTTTGACGATTCAACTTGCGTTGGGTTCGTACTTCGAAAAGGAACATTTCTGACATTTCGGAATTTCCAATTTCTTCATTATTTATTAATTATACCTCTTTAAAGGTAAAATAGCAAGGAAAGTGTCATGCATTAAATGTGAAAAGGTCCGGGGCTCTACAATTCGGGCCGTGACTCCCAGCACTCAGGCAGTTTTAGGTAGAACGGTTTTCTTCTTTTTGTATTTTTTCTGAACTTCTCCACTCGGGTGGAGCTTGTGGCCACCTGAGTGGTTCTCTATAGGTTCTTTTCACTACTCTTTGTCTAATCTGAGTCCCACTGGGTCCCGAGTAATTTCTTACCTAAATTACCTGTGTATAACAACATAAAAATATTTAGGATTCGTACTATGCAATTGAGGAAACAAGTTCAGAGTATACACTTTAAATCCAGGAATCAAACTCAGTCCCTAGCAATCAAGTGAATCCAAACAAATTACCGAACCCATCAATTTTCAGGAATATTGGCTAAGGTATTCTGACTTTTAAATAAAGGTTTCACAAAATATCCATTGCACTATATAAGTGCATTCATTAATGAGCAAAATTCAGAATTTGTGTGTGTGTGCTAAGCTCATAACCATGGATGCTAACAAACCAAAAACATATAGCACCCTGGACTTTCCATACTTAATGAATAGCACTTTCATGCCTAATTGGTCTTTCTCGTAGTCTAATTAATAAATAAGGGATAAATCAGAAATTCTAAAATGTCAGAAATGTTCATTTTTGAAAGACAAATCCAACGCAAGTTGAATTGTCGAAATCGGATGAACGAGTCAAAAGATATGGCCAAAATAGTTCTGACCTGCAAAGCACCGATCGCTCGGTCCATTCAGCGATCGATCGGTCCAAAACCGATCGATCGGTAGCTATTGACTGGTCAAAAATTTTGTATGGGAAAATTTTCCAGAGAGCAGGTTTTTGACCGGTCGATTGGTCAGAACACCGATCGCTCGGTAGGCAACCGATCGATCGGTCATAACCACCTATCGCTCGGTCTTCGCATTTTTTTGAAGAAATTTCAGTAAGGGCTTTTTCATCTTTTGGGCGTTAAACCCTTACCCATAAGGGCTGGCTCGACCATTTGGGTCCTCATTCACTACACTTAGAGATATGTGAGAGAGAGGGAGAAGAAACTAGGGTTCTAAAGATCCCTTTCCATTTGGGAGTATGATCAAAGGTTTCAAGACCCAGAATCATTCCTTTTTGCTTGGATCTCTCAAAGCCAAGCCTCAAACACGCGTGGAGCTTCTCCTCCAAGGCTAGGGCAGCGTTTCCACGGTCATTTCAAGGGGGTTTCTTCCTCCACTCAAGCCCTCTTCAAGCAAGGGTTCTTCCCTACCATTTGGGGTTCTAGCAATAATCTAGCTTTTCTATGTGATATATGATTCTTACTACTATGTATTCTCCCTTATGAAATGTATCACATTCATCAAATATAAAAAAGATAAGGAAAATGGTATGGATGTGTGGATGGGATGTTGATTAAGGTGAATGGATGCCGATGTGTATGAATGTGTGTTGTGTGTGAAATGGAAAAATGGAGGATGGGCATTGTATAAATAATGAACTTACTTTGGATGGAAAATATTCACTAAAAAGAAGAAGATTAACTATGGAGGAACCTTGCATGTTATGTGTTCGACAAATTGCCTAAACCACGAATAAATGACTTAAATTTAGAAATGGAAGTAGGTTTTATGCATGTATTCTTATGAACGGTGAATTGATTTAAATACCATGTTAATTACTCAAATGACCATATGCATGTACTATGAATTGAATGAATTGTGATGTCATATCTCTCTTGTTATCCTCATTTTCATGATGGTACTATTGACACGTACACGAGCACGCATGTTGCATGAACTGAGATTTTAAGAGCATATGCATATAATAACCAACAAGAAAATATTGCATGTCAAGGAGGTTGGTAGCCCAGGGACATTCGGGTACTAGCCTCTGGCTCACAAGAAAACTAAACAAGTAATAAAAATCACATATTGTCAAGGAGGTTAGTAGTCCAGGGACATTCGGGTACTAGCCTCTGGCTCACAAGAAAACCATATGTCAAGGAGGTTGGCAGCCCAGGGAGGTTGGGGTGCTAGCCTCTGGCTCACAAGTAAAGGAAAATATAACATGTCAAGGAGGTTGGCAGCCCAGGGATGTTCGGGTGCTAGCCTCTGGCTCACAAGTTTACAAGATGATGACAAGGCATTCATGCATGCACGCATACATGATTTCCTCAAGCCATACCGAGACATGAAACGGATTTCCAAGCATGAGTTTTATCAGAGTTTTCGTATTCATGCACGCACGTCGAGATGATTTATCGTACCATGTTTAATATGGTTTCTTTTGTGATGTTCCTATTTCTGCTCTGTATTGTATTACTGTTGTTGTGTTTTATTAATTGTTATGGTTAGCTTGTAGCTTGTACTCGCTTATTATTTCATGCTCAGCCGGACTTTCATGTCGGCAGGTACTGAGGGAGCCCTCGACCCGGAGCCTTGGGTCGAGGAAGAGTACATAGAGGAGAGAGAGCCGCCTATTCCACTACAGTCTCAGGCGGACCGAGACCTCGACGTGTGGCCATACCTTGACTACTGTTGAGGGCAGAGTGCGAGGAGATTTCTTCTGTGTATTTATGACATTTTGATAGATGGGCCTGTCTACCTTAGTCTTAGGCATGTTTGTATATTTATGATCACTTGGAATTCCATTTTGAGAACTATAGAAGAAATGAAAAGTTAGTTTATGCTTCCGCATTTATGTTTAGCTTCCGCGCTCTGATTATCATCGTTTTAGTATTGTAATTATCTTGTTCATGACAGGATGGTTTTGCAGGTACATATAGTCACGCCTAAAGTATCCCTAAACTCCTAGGGGGTATTTGGGGGCACGACAAAACACATACAAGTCAGAGAAACATCTAGATGAAAGCTTCAACTTCAAATTTCACAAGGGTATAAATCACTCTGAAAAAGTCACTCAGAGATTTTATGGGTGTTCTCTCAATCATTTGGAAAACAAAATGTAAGAGCATAGGCAAGAAATAAGATGTAGAGTCGCAAAGTTTGGGTTCACTATTAATGTGAATATGGCAGTGAATAATGATGCACTTGCATAGTGTATGCAAAGGCCTAAAGCCTTCCATGGGTCCTTGGTTTGAGGAAAGTGAAGTGAGGGCTTTATGTGTGTATGTTGAGTCTCAAAACAAGAGTATAAGAATACAGTAAGTGTCTAAAAGCATAGGGTATAAAATACCCAAGGGTGTTTAAATCCCGGAAACCAAGTTTGCAATGTTGTGAATAGTGCTATGAATAATGTCATGCACTAGTCTTGTAAAAGGGCCCAAACCTTCATGTAATTGTGTTATTCATGTAATGATTAAGGGAATGAAGTTTTGTTAAGTTTAGTGTGGTATGTGTGGAGAATAGAGTATAATAGTCTACGTGTTCATGTTGGGTCATGGGAGTTTGATATTAAGAGTAGAAATACTCTTAAGTGTCAAGAAATGGGAAGGTTATATTATTGACATGTTAATTCATATGTTCAGTTCAAGTCTGGTTGAAAGAGCGTGAACACGCTCTACATATGTTATGGTGTGTGTTTAGGGTCCTAAGGACTCTCTTGGGTGATCATAGTATGATTAAAGTTGTAAAGGAGCGTAGAGGGAGGTCTTAAACATACCCTCAACTTTAAGGCATATTTATACAATTCATAATTCAAAATTAGGACTTGTACATTAGAGACTAAATTCTCTGTCTTTGAATTTTGAGTCCAACGCAAGTTGAATTTCCTAAATCCAATGAGCAAGTCAAAAGTATGGTTAAAACACTGAAGCAAGGTTTTTTAGAAAAATCTTGCTCAAGCGAGCTGGAAGCCCACTCGAGCGAGATGGACAAAAAAACCATTTCTGAGTTCCAGAGAGCAGCTTGCTCAAGCGAGCTTCACCCAGAACACCTCGCTCGAGCGAAATTAAGCCCCGCTCGAGTGGGATCGTGCAAATTTGTTTTTTTTAAAAGGTTTTTCACAAACCTAATGCTATATATACTCATTTTTCGAGGGGTTAAGGGTTCTAATACATTAAGAGATATCTTTTGAGAGGAAAAGAGAGAGAGAGTTAGGGTTTCCAAAGAAGGGTGTCTTGTGAGATCAAAGGAGGAGCTAGAATCCTTGCTTCCAAAGCTCCCTCAAACTGGGATCTCACTTTCACGCTCCATTGAAGCTTGGATCTTCTTCCTCACTGTTTGGAGTGTCATCTTCAAGCTCTGTTTTTTTTTCCTCATCTTTTCTCAACCCTTCTCAAATTTTAGATCAAAGAGATTTGATCTCCCTATGTAAATACACTACTAGATGACGTTGTTGTATTTTCTTAAAGAAAGTAAAGATTTAAAAGCATGTGTTTTGATGAAGAGTAAGAGTAAATACACTCCTATCTAGCTTTGTTACAATCCACGTCATGAAATGTGGATTTTAAATGGGGATTTCTCAAGAGTGAGAGTAAATACACTCCTATCTAGTTTTGTTATAAACCAAGTCATGAAATGTGGATTTTAAATGGGGATTGCTCAAGAGTAAGAGTAAATACACTCTATGACCTAACCTTATCATAATCCAAATCTTAAAAATGAAATAATGTGGGTTTTCTCAAGAAGGGTAAATACTTTCTATTAGTTAGTGTCGTTATAAATTTTATATGTAAATACACCTACTCTTTAACCATATCATGAATCCAACCTAGAAATAAGGGTTTTTAATTTAAAAAACTATGATTCTAATTAAGAAGTGAGATATAGGCTTAGTAGCCAAGATTGTTGTTATGCTATTGTTATGAATGGAGTTACATGATTATGTTTGAATGTTTAATGGTCTCTTATGCATACTATGATATCCATAAGCTTCATATGATTAGGGTTAAAGGTTTCTAAGTTTATTCTAAGGCTTCTATGATTTTAACTAAGTATTTATTGAATGTATTAAGCTTCCCAAACATATTATGATCCTCACAAGCACCCTAAGCACTTTATGTCTTGAATGATCAAAGTTTTCTCATATGCACAAGTACATTATGCATTCATGACACCCATATGATAGGCTTTCTCATAACCCGGAACCAAGTTCACTATGCTATGAATAGTGTCAATGAATAGTATCCTTGAATGGTGTGTGTAAAGGCCTAAAGCCTTCCATTTTGTTCTTGGTAGTATGGTGACTCAAGTGAGGGTTTTAGGTGCAAGTGTTGAGGCTCAAAAAGAGAGTATAAAGATACTCTAAGTGGGTAAAAGCAAGGGTACAAAATACCCTAAGTGCTTAAAGGGTTGTAAGTGAATAGTGCTAATGTGCAAGGCATAAAGAGGCCGGGGCCTCTCATGCATGTTGGTGTGAATTTAGTGATTACCTAGGTGGGTTACAAACCTATGGGGGGATGAGTCATAAGGTGTGAGTAGGGTTTTGAACCCAAGGGAAAAGAGTGTGAAAGCACTCGAAATGTTCTAAGTGTTAAAGAGGTAAGTCTTGACATTTCCTCAAATTTAAGGAGCTCTAGAATTCTCACTGCTGATTGTAATAGAGTGATTCTTGAATTTTTAGAAAGATATTTGAACCCTCTTTGAGGTTCATGTTTATCACTTTTCCCGATTGTGAGTCAAAGCTAGGTGAAATGTGGATTTTCTAAAGATGGGTCTGCTATAAATTCAACAGTGTATTTGGACCACTCAACTGTAAGGCCAATTTTGAAAAAAAAGAATGAAGAATTAGACTTAGACTTTTAGTGAAAAAATTGTTCTTCTTTGAATTAAAAGTCAAACTCAAGTCAAATCATCAAAATCCGATAAGAGACTCAAAATTTATGATTGAAATACCAAAGCAGGAAAAATGGAAAAAATGGGGAGTAAACCGGTCGACCGAACCTGGGCTTTCTTGTGCTCTGGCCGACTTCCAGTGATATTTTAAGGGTGGTTTGGGGTTTTTGAAATCCCCAAACCCTTATATAAGCCCACATTTCATGGGTAAGGGTTTCACAAACGCTAGAGAGAGTTTGAGAAGGATTTTTAAAGAGGAAGAAGAAGAGAAGGTTGGGTTCTTCTTGGGTTGTTCTTAGCTTGGGTTTGTGATTGAAGGAGGAGCTTAGATCTTGCTTTTCAAGCTTGGATCTTGTTCCTCAAGCTTTCTAAAAGCTCTGAAATTGATGAAAATCAATTCTTCATAAGGTAGAACAATGTACTAACTT
The DNA here is from genome assembly GCA_015143295.1 of Tetracentron sinense. NCBI lineage: Eukaryota > Viridiplantae > Streptophyta > Magnoliopsida > Trochodendrales > Trochodendraceae > Tetracentron > Tetracentron sinense. The sequence goes on along the minus strand of CM026555.1, from coordinate 19,356,862 downwards.
GCCTTGCTATACTTCATTGATGTGTAGTTTAGTTTATGTGGTTTAAATAAATGGTTTTGATGAAACTTAGGATGTTTTGGCCATATTTGTAATTCCTATATTATAAGTAAGATATAAAGCATGATTATGATAAGACAAATAATAGCTACACTCTACTAAATTGCTTTGCTATGAGTTGTTAATGAACAATAGGTTTTGATGTATGTTCTTGATAGAAATTGGATTTGATAATCATGTTTTGCATGCTATGGATATTGCCATGATCTTGAGGGTGTTCTTGTTTATTTAATTGCCCAAAAATGCTCCATGAACTAGTGTGCTTGTATGATTGGATTTGTATAAGGATAAATGTTGAAAAGCATGGTTTTGTTCTAAGTTAAGGTTTCAAAACATGGTTTTGCTAAAAGGGGTTTTTCTCAAAAGTGGCTTCGGTCAAAGAAGGATATTTGAATTCAAGGGCTTAGGCCTTGGTTGTAAAGTACTGCTTTGATTTTTGGACTCAAGGGAGTTTAAATCCTTGCTTGTAAAGTATTGCTTTGATTTTTGAACTCAAGGGAGTTTACCTCCTTGCTTGTAAAGTATTGCTTTGTTTTGAACTCAACGGAGTTTACCTCCTTACTTGTAAAGTACCGCTTTGTTTTGAATTCAAATTCAAGGGAGTTTACCTCCTTGCTTGTAAAGTATTGCTTTGTTTTGAACTCAACAGAGTTTACCTCCTTGCTTGTAAAATACAGTTTTGTTTCGAGCTTAGGGGTGTTCTTAAGGGACCGCGCCTTGCTTGTAAAGTATCATTTCATTTTGAACTCGAAAGTGTTTACCACCTAGTTTGTAAAGTATCGCTCTGTTATCGGTTTTGTGAATCACTCTAAGTATCGGGTTTGTTATGACTCAAAGTATATGTTTAGTGAAATGCTCAACGATATGCGCCTTGTAAAGAAATGCTCACATTCTATCCATTTTATGAACTGCTCTAAGTTATATGCTCATTCCGCTTTGCTTTTGCATGTTTCACTCTAATAATTGCATATGCTATCATTGATGTTTATAGTAATGTTATTGTCACGACCCAAGACCCACCCTAGGAGTTAGAGTGAATCTTGGACGACTTATCGTGACTTGCATGACTTTCGTGACAAACCAACCTGCAAAATATACCTGGAGCATATACCATAGAGGACATAATAGCGGAAACATAACTACAAAGCACAGCGGAAGTCTAGAAAAAAACCTCTATGTGTATATAAACATGATCTAAGTCTTATACAAAAAGAAACCAAAGAAGGTGCGGACACTCACTAGCTCTCACCCACATATCACTCACTCAGAATCTTCCACCGCCTAATAGTAGCCCTCAACCTGAGGTTCCTCAACATACTCCTCTTCCACCCATAGACCAGGAGCACAGATATCGAAAGGAGCAACCGCTCCGCTATCACCTGCCGATATAAGAAGTACGGCTGAGCATGGAATACTCAACGGGTACCAAATACTAACCAATAGTCATAGCATAACGACAACATTATATAAGGCAGAAAACAATTCATATTATAACGCAGGAAACAATTCATATAATAACAAGGACGTAAAGCAATTTATATTCATGCTTGCATCACATAAAAACTGATAAATCACTTGAAATCATCGTGCATTTGACTTGACTTCAAATACTTGTTTCATGCTTAGAAACTTGTCATGTTTATCTTGTTTGATCTTGTCTAGCGTGCCATGTCATGCGTGTCATGCTTGCGTGCTTGGACTTTAACATGTTCATGTACTTGTGAGACACACTTGTGAGATGCACTTGAGAGGGAATGGAGACCTTTGTTTATGATATGCACTTGATAGGGAAGGGAGACCCTTCTTTATGATATGCACTTGATAGGGAAGGGAGACCCTTCTTTATGAATGCTTGTCTTGTTCTTGTCAAAAGCGAGGTAAAACATAACGTAGGATATGTCCCACCTCTAATTCTCATTCTTGAAAAACTTCGATAAATCATGTCATGCATGCCATGCTCGTGGAATCGTGTGCATATTTGCATTTGAATTTAAATATGATAATTGGGTAATTCACAATACATATAACATCAATAATTTGAGCAAGTCAATATTCATGCAATTTAGGAAAAATAAGAAAGCACACTGTCATAGGCCCTAGCAATTTCCATAATTAATTAAGCATGCATTTCTTAATTTATAACTCACTTTATTCACCTTGGCATTTCATCAAACATGGGGTGTGTTCATTATTTATTAAACCTACATCATGTGATGCTCACATCACATATGTATGTTCATTATGGATACAATGCCCTCCCCATTTCAGTCATCACAACCATACATATGGCATCCAATCGCCCATTCACATCCAGCAACCATCCATTCATCCCATTAGGTCCATACATTAGGGAAACTATAAAGAAGAAGGAAAGAAAAGAGGTATGAACTAGGAGGGTAGTAAAAGGTACCGACCTTGATAAATGAGGAAAGAAACCCCTTGCAAAAACGTGCGTGAGTCACTGCCCTAGCTTGGGGAAAGTGCTCCTCACGAGCTTGAGCCGAGAACTTGAAGAAGAACGAGCTTGTGATGATCTAGGGTTCTTAAAACCCTTTTACCCTAGGTTAGAATCTTCTTTCTCTTCTCTCCTTAGCTCTCAAATAACCTAAGTGTGTTGAATGAGCCCTCAAGACTCGGGCAAGCCTTATAGGCAAAGGGCATAAAACCCAAATGCCAAAAAAGCCCTGAATGAAATTCTGCAAAACATGATATACCGATCGATCGGTGGTAAATACCGAGCGATCGGTGTTCTTGACTAAGCTCTCGGTCAGAAACATGCTCTCTGGAAAATTTCTTTATACAAAAAAGTTAACTAGTCGATAGCTACCGATCGACCGGTTATGGACCGGTCGATTGCTGTAATGGACCGAGCGATCGGTTGTGAGCTGATCGATCCCTAGCGATCGGTGCTCTGCAGATTTTTGACCCGTTTTACTATTTTAGGCATATATTTTGACTCGATCATTGGATTTTGAAGATTCAACTTGCGTTGGCTTCATTCTTCGAAAAGGAACATTTCTGACATTTTAGAATTTTCAATTTCTCCCTTATTTATTAATTGTACTACGTTAAAGGCCAATTAGTTATGAAAGTGCTATTCATTAAGTACAGAAAAGTATGGGGTTCTACATCCTCCCCCCTTACAAAAATTTCGTCCTCGAAATTTAGACGATACTTGCATTACAAAATCAAACAAAATTACATGGTACATTACAAAACTTATTCAAACAATTCCGGGTACTTCGTTTTGACTTCGGCTTCACGCTCCTATGTAGCCTCTTCTCGAGCATGATCTTGCCATTGCACGAGAACCAATGGGATAGACTTGTTGCGAAGGACTTGATCTCTCTGATCCAATATATGAACTGGCTTCTTAACCAAAGTGAGATCCTCTCGGATTTCCAACAGTTCCAACTCTAAGACATGCGAAGGGTCCAACATATCGAGGACTGAGCTTTGTGAACCGTGGCCATGTGAGGTGGAAGAGCTACCCTGTAAGCAACTTCGCCAACTCGCGTGATAATCACAAATGGCCCAACATATCGAGGACTGAGCTTGCCTCACCTACCAAATCTCATAACTCCTTTGCTAGGAGATAACTTCACAAAAACTTGATCCCCAACCTGGAATTCCAGGTCCCTACGGCTCGTGTCCGCATAGCTCTTTTGACGATCTTGAGCGACTTTCAACAGATCCCGGATGATCTTGACTATACTCGCAGTTTGCTCAATCAACTCCGGACCTAACACTTTCCTTTCTCCACCCTCATCCCAGTAGAGAGCAGACCTACAGCTTCGCCCATACAAGGCCTCAAATGGTGCCATTTGGATGCTCGCCTGGTAGCGTAGGCAAATTCAACCAAAGGCAAGTGCTCTTCCTAGCTTCCCCTGAAATCCAACATACATGCCCGAAGCATGTCTTCGATGATCTGGTTCACCCTCTCGGTTTGTCCATCCGTCTATGGATGAAAAGCGGTGCTGAAATCAAGACGGGAACCTATGGTTTCCTGAAAACTTTTCCAAAATCTGGATGTGAATCGCATATCTCGATCCGACACATTGCTAACGGGCACCCCGTGCAACCTAACCACTTCCTTGATATATAGCGCGGCCAACTGGCCCGAGTTGAAAGTAGTTTGGTAAGGCAAGAAATGCACAGACTTTGTCAAACGGTCCACTACAAGCCAAATAGCATCAGAGTTCCTTATCGTCTTTGGCAAACCCACAATGAAGTCTATGGAGATGTGCTCCCATTTCCACTCAGGAATCGGGAGAGACTGCAATAGACTGGCGGGTCTCAAGTGCCCTGCCTTCACCTGTTGGCACACCAAGCACCGTGCCACATACTCCGTAACATCCCTCTTCATATTCTGCCACCAAAAGTGACTCTTGAGGTTCCGATACATTTTTGTACCCCGAGGATGCACTGTGTACTTTGAACGGTGTCCTTCATCCCTAATCTCCCTTCGAAGATCTGCATTGGCTGGGACATAAAGTCTTTTTTTGAATGTAATAGCACCTCGGCTAGTGAGAGAAAAGTCTTCACTACCCTTGGCAACCTCCTTGTCCTGGAAAACCAATAAGTCAGCGTCTGTGGCTTCATATTCTTGGATCAAGTCTATAATGTACGGCCAAACCATGGCATTGGCCAAAATAGGGCTACAGAAGGAATCATTCAAACTGATTTCCAGATTTGCCAAATCTTCTAGTAGTCTCCATTCCTGTACCAACATGTGTGCCAACAGACCCGAAGGTCTTCTACTCAAAGCATCTGCTACAACGTTTGCTTTGCCCGGGTGGTATTGGATGGTGCACTCGTAGTCTTTCAGAAATTCCATCCAACGCCGTTGCCTCAGATTCAGCTCCTTTTGGGAAAAGAGATACTTGAGACTCTTGTGATCGGTGAACACGTAGAATTCTACCCTGTAAAGTTAGTGTCGCCAAATCTTCAGTGCAAACACGACTGCAGCAAGTTCCAAGTCATGAGTGGGGTAATTCTTTTCATGCTCCTTCAATTATCTCGATGCATAGGCAATGACTTTCTTGTGCTGCATAAGGACACACCCAAGTCCAACGTGCGAGGCATCACTGTACACCTCATAACCACCACATCTAGATGGCACAGTAAGGACGGGGGCTGTGGTAAGCCTCTTCTTCAACTCTATGAAGCTAATCTCGCACTTATCGCTCCATACAAACTTGGCGTTCTTCCTTGTCAGGTAAGTGAGCGGTGCAGCAAGGCTGAAAAAACCCTCTACAAATCTCCTGTAGTAGCCTGCCAACCCAAGGAAACTGTGTATCTCTGTAACACTCTTGGGTCTTGCCCAACTCATGACTGCCTCTATCTTCTTCGGATTTACCGAGATGCCTTCTGAAGATACCACGTGGTCAAGGAATGCCACTTCCTCCAACCAAAACTCACACTTGCTTAATTTAGCATACAACTTGTGCTCTCTCAGCATTTCCAAAGCAAGGTGAAGGTCTCGCATGTGATCTTCCCGTGTCTGGGAATATATCAAGATGTCATTGACAAACACGATCACGCATCCATCAAGATATGGCCGGAACGCCCGCTTCATCAAGTCCATAAAAGCTGCCGGTGCATTCGTGAGACCAAAAGGCATCACCAAGAACTCGTAATGTCCATACCGAGTCCTGAAAGCAGTTTTGGGAACATCTTCCACCTTGATCTTCAACTGGTGATAGCCGGACCGAAGATCAATCTTAGAGAAAAATCTTGCTCCCTTTAACTGATCGAACAGGTCATCAATCCTAGGCAATGGATACTTATTCTTTATAGTGACCTTGTTCAACTGCCGGTAATCGATGCACATCCGCATCGAGCCATCCTTCTTCTTAACAAATAACACTGGGGCACCCCACGGTGAGACACTTGGTTGAATAAAACCAAGGCCTTGCAATTCCTCCAACTGAGTCTTCAACTCTGTGAGTTCAATCGGGGCCATTCTATACGGAGCCCGAAAGATGGGAGCAGTGCCTGGTGCAAGCTTGATCAAAAACTCAATCTCTCTGTCTGGAGGCAACCCTGGCAACTCCTCTGGAAATACATCCAGGAATTCACTCATGGCTGGAATAGTCGAAGAGTCCTTTACCTCGGGGTTTGCTAGGCTCAATGCCGCAAAACGGGCAATATCTCTACTTCTCAACCCCCGAAAATGAAATGGCTTGCCTTCCACTGGCCGGAAGAGCACCATCTTTTCAAAACAAGCCACATGCCTATGATGTGCCACTAACCAATCCATTCCCAAGATGTCATTGAAGTCTTGAAATCCGAGGATGATTAGATCAACCGCCAACTCGTGGCTCCTCACTTGAACCACACTATTTCTACACACTTTATCTGCCACTACTGTCTTGCCGAGAGGAGTCTAAATGGCCAACTCCTGTTCCAACTGACTAGGCTTAGATGAAAAGCCTTGAGAGAAACTCGACGATACGAATGAATGAGTTGACCCGGTGTCATTTAATACTCAAGCTAAACATTCATTGACTAGTAAGGTTCCTGAAATTTTAGCTAGCTAAGTCAATCCATGCATCACATCATATATATAGGTAGATAGATATATAACATGCCACATACGTACACAAGGAATAAGGCATAACATGAAATCGCGGGTAAAAGAATGGTTCTAAAAGCGTACCTTGCACCACATCATCAGATGCAAGTGCATCACCCTCTGTCAAGGCAAAACTTGCCCCTGGTTCGCCTGGCGAGGTAGAGGCGTAGATTGGGTAGTCTGGGATGATGCCTGGTATGATCCTATTGGGCATGCTGAGGGCCTAATCCCCTGAGACTGACCTGGTAAATGCCCACTGGGGTAATCCCTGATCCCATGGCCCTAGCAACCACAGTGAAAACATCCACCCGATGCTCTTCGGTAGTCTCCTGCCGGGTGCCTTTGGCTGAATGAAGTGCAGACCTCATATGTGTACGTCGGAGGGGCCGGAGGTGGAGCATACCTCGCTACCTGAGGTGCAATAGGCCATAGGGCCGGAAGAGCCTGAGGGCGTGACGCCTGAGGCACGTACAACCGTGGAACTAGAGGCTCATAACATGGCCTCATAGATGGTGCTGGCCACAGATACTGAGGTGGTGCTGGCCACGTGTACTAATAAGGGCCGGTCTTAGCCCGCCTCTCTGGAGGTGCTGAACTGCTAGGTTGGCCTCTCGCCAACTCCCTCTTCTTGGACACGGCTTCAGAATTTGCCTCGATCAACAAGGCCTTGTCCACTACCTCCAGATAAGTAGCGTGCCTGAAAGCTGAGACTTTCTCCATAACAACATCCTTGAGCCCTTGCTCAAACCTTCTCACCTTCATCGCCTTGGTAGCAACCATGTGAGCTCCGAGAATTTGGCCTCATAAGCGGCCACAATCATCGAACCCTGCTCTAGGTTGATGAACTCCTTTTCTTTCTTTTCCCGAGCTCCAACTGGGAAATACTTCTTATAAAAAGTATCCTTGAACTCATCCCAAGTCCAAGGTTGACCATGCATGGTCAAATCTAGCGTCCTCAAGGCGGACAACCACCAATGGTGTGCCTCACCCTCTAGCATGAAGACTGCCCATGCTACTCTATCCTCCTCTGTGGGTGAGAGGACCACAAATATCTTCTCCAACTGGAGAATCCATGCCTTTGCAGCCAGAGGGTCCACACTTCCATGGAATGCTGGAGGCATTAATCTCCGAAATGCCTAAACCCCAGCGGTACGATGTACTGAGCTGCAGGCGGTGGAGTAGGTGCCGCCGATGATGGTATAGACTGCCGAGCCGCCAGTATGGCGAGTTTCTCAGCAATAGAGCCTAAGACCTGAGAGAGGTCCGGCTGCTCATCCTCATCTCTAGAAGAAGATGGAGCTCTGGTGTGTGGTCCATGACCCCGTGTGCCCCGCCTCATGACTAAAGTCTTGAGAACAATAGCACCACATGAGTTTAACTTGAAACCACAATTTATCAAAATTTCATCTCAGAAAATTTCAAGTAGTAGTATCAATATAATATTAGTATACATTGCATCATACCCATCGGTGTATACATAATAGACTTAGTGTTCTAGCGTTTCTAGACACGTACTTGGTTGAAACAACCATTTAGACTAAGACTAAAGCTTTAGTCTCACACTTGGAATCATGACTCGCTTCCAACTTACTTCCTTCCTAACTTGTTTCTTAACATATGCTCTTGTCAAGCTGTGGTACTAGATTCTAAGTGACCCTAAAGACCTAAAGCCTAAGCTCTGATACCACTTCTGTCGTGACCCAAGACCCACCCTAGGAGTTAGAGTGAATCTTGGACGACTTATCGTGACTTGTATGACTTGCTTGACAAACCAACCTGTAAACTATACCTGGAGCATATACCATAGAGGACATAATAGCGGAAACATAACTACAAAGCACAGCGGAAGTCTAGAAAAAAACCTCTGTGTATATATACATGATCTAAGTCTTATACAAAAAGAAAGCAAAGAAGGTGCGGACATGCCCACCAAAATACATACATATAATTTCTCTAGCTCACACCCACAGATCACTCACTCAGAATCTACCACCGCCTAATAGTAGCCCTCGACCTGAGGTTCCTCCTCAGGTTCCTCAACATACTCCTCTTCCACCCAAGGACCAGGGGCACAGATATCGAAAGGAGCAGCCGCTCCGCTATCACCTGTCGACATAAGAAGTACGGCTGAGCATGGAATACTTAGTGGGTACCAAATACTAACCAACAGTCATAGCATAACGACAACATTATATAAGGCAAAAAAAATTCATATTCTAATGTAGGAAACAATTCATATAATAACAAAGAAGTAAAGCAATTTATATTCATGCTTGCATCACATAAAAACCGATAAATCTCTTGAAATCATCGTGCATTTGACTTGACTTAAAATACTCGTTTCGTGCTTGGAAAATTTTCATGTTTATCTTGCTTGATCTTGTCTAGCGTGCCATGTCATGCCTGTCATGCTTGCATGCTTGGACTTTAACATGTTCATGTACTTGTGAGACGCACTTGTGAGATGCACTTAAGAGGGAAGGGAGACCCTTCTTTATGATATGCACTTGAGAAGGAAGAGAGGCCCTTCTTTATGATATGCACTTGTTAGGGAAGGGAGACCCTTCTTTATGATATGAACTTAATAGGGAAGGGAGACACTTCTTTATGATATGCACTTGATAGGGAAGGGAGACCCTTCTTTATGAATGCTTGTCTTGTTCTTGTCAAAAGCGAGGTAAAACATATCGTAGGATATGTCCCACCTCTAATTCTCGTTCTTGAAAAACCTCGGTAAATCATGTCATGCATGTCGTGCTCGTGGAATCGTGTGCATATTTGCATTTGAATTTAAATATGACAATTGGGTAATTCACAATACATATAATATCAATAATTTGAGCAAGTCAATATTCATGCAATTTAGGGAAAATAAGAAAGCACACTATCATAGGCCCTAGCAATTTCCATAATTAATTAAGCATGCATTTCTTAATTTATAACTCACTTTATTCACCTTGGCATCTCATCAAAGATGGGGTGTGTTCATTATTTATTAAACCTATATCATGCTTTTCTAGGTGGGTTGATGCTCACATCACACATGTATATTCATTCTGGATACAATGCCCTCCCAATTTCATTCATCACAACCATACACACGACATCCAATCGCCCATTCACATCCAACAACCATCCATTCATCCTATTAGGTCATACATTAGGGAAACTATAAAGAAGGAAAGAAAAGAGGTATGAACTAGGAGGGTAGTAATAGGTACCGACCTTGACAAATGAGGGAAGAAACCCCTTGCAAAAACGTGCGTGAGTCGCTGCCCTAGCTTGGGGAAAGTGCTCCTCATGAGCTTGAGCCGAGAACTTGAAGAAGAACGAGCTTGTGGTGATCTAGGGTTCTTAAAACCCTTTGATTTATCCCCAAAAGCAAACCCTAGGTTAGAATCTCCTTTCTCTTCTCTCCTTAGCTCTCAAATAACCTAAGTGTGTTGAATGAGCCCTCAAGACTCGGGCAAGCCTTATAGGCAAAGGGTATAACACCCAAATGTCAAAAAAGCCCTTATTGAAATTATGCAAAACGTGATATACCGATCGATCGGTGGTAAATACTGAGCGATCGGTCACTTACCGAGCGATCGGTGTTCTTGACCGAGCTCTCGGTCAAAAACATGCTCTTTGGAAAATTTTCCCATACAAAAAAGTTAACCAGTCAATAGCTACTAATCGACCGGTTGTGGACCGATTGATCGCTGCAATGGACCGAGCGATCGGTTGTGATCCGATCGATCCCTAGCGATCGGTGCTCTATAGATGTTTGACCCATTTTACTATTTTGGCCATATCTTTTGACTTGTTCGTCGGATTTTGATGATTCAACTTGCGTTGGCTTCGTCTTTCGAAAAGGAACATTTCTAATGTTTTAGAATTTTCAATTTCTCCCTTATTTATTAATTGTACTATGTTAAAGGCCAATTAGCTACGAAAGTGCTATTCATTAAGTATGGAAAAGTCTGGGGTTCTACAGTTATTTAGTAGTTTGCATACGCTGAGTATTCCATGTTCAGCCAAATTGTTACTTCGGCAGGTCTGGTTTATGCTTAGGAGCCTTGGGGTAAGGAGACTTACGTCGAGGAGGTACCCACTTTGGGTGAGCTTTAGGAGTAGAGGGCACTCGATAGGTGGCCCTATCCTTGAGTGATGTGAGGGAGAGAGTTATGTATTTTGAAAGTGGGGAATGTCCACTTTAGACTTTATATTTTGTATAATCTGTTGGTTCGGACTTGGAATTCAAATCGTAGGTTTATGTTATAAAGAAATTTTCAATTCCGCTTTTTAGTATGCCTTATATGTTATTACAAGATGGTTTTGATATGGCACCTCACGAGCTAAAGTACCTCTAACTCCTAGGGGGTATTTTGGGTCGCGACAATAAGAATGATTCATAATAAAGGTTTTTAAAGGAAATCTCATAAGAATAGGAATAACTCATAAGCATTGACAAGAATGGTTTTGTTAGGCTTCCTTTAGGTTAAGTAAGATTTAAGGGATGGGTTTTTATTGAAAGAGAGTGTAGACACACTCTACCCAATTAGCCTTTGGCAAATGAAATGAAATCAAGTCATAGGACCTTGTTCTTTGTAAACTATGGTTATGGACTATGTTAGATTAATGTATGGTTGTATTAAGTATGAATCGTAAAGTATGTTGTGCATGGAATAAGGCTAAGTAACCTATGTTGTGCTATGTTACCTACATAAATGATATTCCATGAATATGATCCCATGCTTAAACGCTTTCTAACTATACCATGATACTCACAAGTACTCTATGCTCACTAGTATTCCATGCTATGCACGTGTTTGTCTTGTATGACAGAGGTCCCTCATAAGTACTGGTGTACGAAGACTCGTAAGTATGACTCATAAGAAAAATCTCATAAGTAAAGCTCATAAGAAACTCTCATAATGTAGCACCTCGGAATTTTTGTGTATGCCTTGGAATGCGTGTCAAGGCCTAGGGCCTTGTAAATACCATCTTTCATGAAAGGAGAACTTGGAAACCTTTGGAAATTCTCAATTTTATTATAAAATAATTAAATAAAATATTGAATAACGTACCATAGCCTTAGAAGGTTCCTAGACAAATTTAGGAGATGATAGAATAGGAGTGGAATAAGTCCAAGTAGTGAGAATGGGTGAAAAATGGACTTACTGTCAAAATTGCAGGCAACCGATCGCTCGGTCCACAACCGATCAATCGGTATCTATCGACTGGTTAACTAATTTGTATGGGGAAAAATTTTAGAGAGGATGTTTTTGACCGATCGCTCGGTCCAATATAGCGATCGATCGGTTATCGACTAGTTAACTAAATTGTATAGGGAATTTTTTCAGAGAGGGTGTTTTTGACCGATCACTCGGTCAAGAACACCGGTCGCTCGGTAGGCGATCGATCGCTCGGTATTAACCACCTTTGGCCTTATAAGGCTTGCACGAGCCTTGGGTCCTCATATCATCATACTTAGCATTTTGAGAGAAAGGGAGAGAGGAGAAAAGGGTTGTGAACCCTATGTTGGACATGATGCCCAGAAAAGTCATTTAGATTGTTCGAACCTTATTAATTTGATTAATAAATGCTTCTTCTTAATCTATTGTGTATTCATTATGGGTAATTAACCATGATCATGAGATGATCTATACGATATGAGATATCGATAAAGGTCCATAGGATATATTGTAGGAAAGTTGTGATTAGATTATCACAGGTAGATCTAACTTTCCGGTTCATTATACCTTATATAGACACAGCTGTGAGTGTAGCTGGGCACTTCACTTATATGGTTGCCAGAATGCTAAGATGTTCTCAATAGTTGAGATGTAGTTCTATCTCGAACTATTGTAGTGGAGACTACACATTAGCATATAGGTGCTTAAATGTACACTGATTGATTGCATTCAATGAGAGACCTCTTGCATAAACATACTATCAGATAGTTGGTCTCTCATTCACATTGAACGGTTTCGATGATCCTTAGATCTGTTGAGTTCATCTATAACTGGGCAGTGGTCTGACTGTTTTAATTCCACCAACATATTTTCTAACTTAGGGAATACAATATAGTGATAGTTGGATAGTCAAAAAGTTGTTCGAGTCATGATGAATTTCAAACAAGAAATCCATGCTCATTAATTTAAGAGATTATCCAAGTTCCGGGTAAAAAAGTTGATTAAGTTCAAATCTTGAGCAGGTGATTTTGAAAACAAAATAATTTTTGAAATAAGACAATGGATATCTCACGTTACTTGCAATTCCGATGTAATTCTCGTTTAGGGTCAATAGGATAACATTGGATAAGCCAGGGTAAGAATGTCGCAGAGCAATCTGTGCAGGTCCTCACATAAGAAATACAAGCTCAATAATTGATTAAAAGTTAATCAATTATTTTAAGTGATTAAAAGTTAATCATTTAATTAAATAGATTAATAGTTAATCTATTGATTAAATTAATTGTTAATTTAAACTAAGGGATTATCTTAGTAATTATTTGATTAACATAATTAAAGGGGAAATGGGTTTGACCCATATCCATAAACCCATTAAAATGGACCTTTAATATGGGCCAAAGCCCATGCGTTTAAACCCTAGGGTGGGGCGCCCACTTGAGGAATCCTAATTGGATTAGGATTTGCTTAATTGAATAATTATTGAAATATAATTCCTTTTATTATGGAATTAAAATCCAAGTGTTGGATTGCAATTAGGATTATGATGTTATTGTAATTAGATTACAATAAGGAGTTTTAACTTCTCAAATCCCACGCTCCATAGAAGCTCACGCCCCCCCTTGTGGATTCCTAGTTTGACTAGGTTTCCTTCTTTGGTGTAGGATGTTGACTTATCCCTTTTAATTATGGAATCCTCTTATAATAGGGACTCTTTAATTAATAGGATTACTATAACTAAAGTAGTTATAGATTAAGTAGGAGTTTATTTAATTAATAATAAGAGTTATTGTTACTTAATAAATCCTACTAGATAAGATCATGTTGGAGTTGGATTAGGATAAGATCCTAGTCTATAAATACCCAAACACCCTAGACCATTAAGTAGAATTCTCCAGAATTTTTTCTCCTCTCTTCTCTCTCTCCAAACCATGAGCCCTAGGGGAGAACCCTAGGGATTTTCATGAGCTATATTAGTGGTCCTAGTTGGGTTTTGCAAATCTAGGGTTTTGACCCTTAGTATTATAGGTGATAGAAGGTCTACATCATTGATCCATCTTCTTCTTCTTGCTTCTATAATTCCAAAGGAGATTTCTAAAGCTTCGTGGGGCTAGCGAAGAACAAGGATCAAGCTTCTACTATTTTTTTTGGAGAAATCTCTACAAAGAGTTCTGACGGTTCGAGTGGATTAAGATTCACCGATGAAAAACATCAGCGAGGTGATATGACTAAAGCTCTTAGATAATTTTGATGCTTTCTATGGTGTTAAGATCTAGGGGATCCAGTTTCCTCATAAATGTTTATCTGGATCCCCCTTCAATTGGTATCAGAGCTCATGGTTAGGAGTATTTTTTGTTTATTTTTAGAAGGTAATTAAATGGATGATTTAATTCATGAGATGAATTAATTTAGATCTATTTAATATTGCTCATAGTTTTTATTATTTTATTTGTTCATAAGATGGATAAATAATATTTATTATATTATTGAATGAGATTTCATAATTAAATAAATTTTAAAAAACTAGTATTATATGTGATATAATTAAATTCAAAACAAAGAGTTTATTTTGAAATTCCTTTTAAATGATTTGCTCATTAATTAATAAATCCCATGGTGTTTGACAACCTTGCTTAAGCGTTCTTGGAGATTAAAGCTTATTTCGATTTAAATTGATTCATGGATTTTCGGATTTGTATTTGATTAGAAGAATCGATACAGTTTCTGTATTTTGGCCATAACTTTATAACCGTAAGTCTGATTTAGGTCCATCAGTACATCGTTTCGAAGCAGTCGAAAAGATCTACAACTTTTGTGAAGAAAGTTTTTCCATAATCAATCTTTTTGAGGGTCAAAACTTGAGTCGAAAATCTAAAGCGGGAAAAGGAGTTCTCTAAATTAATTTTCCAAGAGGCTTTCAAATTTTTCCTAAATTACATTTTTGATTATGAAAATTGTTTTATGGAAAATATAATTTTTATTTTTTTTCTGGGGTTTCATCTATATAAGATATAGATTTTTATAAGGCGATTTGATAATTGTTATCCAATTTTAAATCTTTTTAAAAATAAGAAAAAGTACTCCATCACCATGTAGCATCTTTTTTATATGAGATTATAGTTATGGGTCATAATTTATGATAAATTGTTTATCATTCATGCATTCATACTAGAGGTTAATATGTAGTAGGTTTTGGTAATCTGTAAAGGGCAGATTCATTCGGTTTCCCTGAAAAGGTCGAATGGAATACTGGTTTCCCTAATGCCATTTAAATTCTATTTAATGCATTGGTGGAGATGCTGCGAAGGAGGATGTTGCGATGTGATCTACATAAGATGATAAAGGAAGGGATCGCGAAGGAGTTTGCGAGCTACCTTTATTCTTATCACATTCCCTTGCATCCATGCATTTTAATTTGATTGACCCATAACGATTAATCTTGTATACTAATGTTTTATTATCATAAGATGATAACTACTGCTTATTTTATCATGAGATGATATTTGTTTATATGTTTAATTATTCTGTTGAAATAATTGCTCTTGATATATCATGTGTATATAAGACTGGGGACAAGTCCCTAAGTATTATGATCTTCTACCATACACTATGTGATCCTATAGTGGGGAGTGTGAGTAAGCTGACAGGCCAAAGCCGGGGCCAATCCCTCTCACCTATGAGTGAACATGGTGAAAACGGAATAAGAAAATAGTGGGAGTAATAACGCCAAAGCGTGAGCTTTCATTAGCGGTTTATTAGGTTCATGTTAGGTGGGCACATGAATAAGAGATATTATACAATAACGCCAAAGCGTGAGTATAACATCCCTTATAGATCGAATACTCCAGAATTCACAAGATGAGATCTGTGAAATTAGAGAATATAGTTTCTATCTATCTATTCAAGGTGATGTGATGATGTGCCCAAAGGCAGGATCACATTAAGCCAGTGTCTAGGTTTTCGATGCCAGTTAATTCTTCCTAAATTGGCAATACCATTTGAAACAGACCCATAATCTAATTGGTATTAATGAATACAATAGATCCCTAATACTGTCTTATTTGTCATTTGATTAGATCATGACAGGCCTACACCCTTTAACTGAAATTCTTCATGATGAAAAGTTAGTAGGAACAAACTATGTAAACTGGAAAAGAAAGATTAGAATTGTGTTTGTCGTGGATAACCTTGACCTATGTTTTAAGACACCTAAGCCTTAAATTCCTCCAGATGCTTTACCGCCCCAAAAGGCTGAGTTAGAGCAATGGGAGAGGTCCAATTAGATGACCAAGTGTTACATACTGGCTTCGATGTCTAACATTTTGCAAAGCCAGCATGAACACATGGATAAGGCTTCTGATATTTTGCAAAACCTTCATGAGATGTTTGGTGAGCAAAAAGGTCAGCTCGACAAGTAAAGTTGAAATCCCTTGTTAACACCAAGATGGCTGAGGGAACTCCAGTCAGGGAACACATCATAAAGATGATGGGCTTATTAAATGAACTGGAAATTCTTGGTGGAGAATAGATGCCATCAGTCAAGTTGACATTGTTCTGCAGTCACTCCCTCCGTCCTTCAATTCGTTCGTGTTAAATTATAACATGAACAAGAGTAAAATGTCACTAAGTGAGCTTATGAACTCACTTGTGGCTGCAAAAGATTCGATCAAAAAGCCAACTAAAGGTAAAACTTTAATCGTCGATAAACCTGATACCTCCAAGAAATCTAAAATGTTTAGAAAAGGGAAGAAAGGCAAAGAAAAATTTAAAGACAATAAGGGTAAGGCAAGAGTTGCCAAAGGTTCTTTAGGGATAGCTGGCATGGAAAACAAAGGCAATGGAAAGTGTTTCCACTGTGGTAAAATAGGCCACTAGAAGAGAAAATTGCAGGACTTGCCTCGCAACTCTTAAGAAGGGTAGCGGAAGTACTCAAGGTATGAGATACTTTGAATTACATATTACTGTTGAGTCTAACTTTCTAGACGGTCCTCCTAACTCATAGTGCGTGGATTTTGGATCCACTGTACACGTTTGCAATTCTTTGCAGGGGTTCAAGGAAACCAGAAAGCCGACCAAATAGGAGCAGAAGCTTAAAGTTGGCTCCGGTGCAATTGTTGCAGTGAAGTCAATCGGCTTGTTTACTCTTTATTTACCTAATGGAAAGACATTAATTTTAGAAGACTGCTTTTATGTGCCTTCAACACATCGAAATTTGATTTCAGTATCTAGACTCTTATTTTATGGATTCTCTATAAATTTTAATTCAATTGTTGAAATTAAGAAAGATGGAATGGTCTTGATAACTGGTAATCTAATTAATGGTCTTTATTTGATATTTCCATTAGTAAATAATGAATGTCTACAAAGTGACAATGTCTCATCATCTAGAATGTCTGGAATGAAGAGACATTGCACTGAGTCTACTTCTCTTTGGCATAAGAGACTTGGTCACATTAATCTTGATAGGATCAAGAGGTTAGCAATAGATGGTCCCCTTGACTTCCTCAAGGTAGAACCACTCCCTACATGCGAGTCTTGTCTTGAAGGGAAGATGACCAAGAAGCCTTACCCTAAAAAGGTAGAAAGAGCCAAAGAAAAGTTAAGACTAATACGTAGTGATGTATGTGGTCCATTTAACATTGTTGCACGAGGTCAATACTGGTATTTTGTTAAATTTACCGATGACTATTCCAGATATGGATATGTCTATTTGATGCAATACAAATCTGACACCTTTGAAAAGTTTAAAGAATTCAGATTAGAAGTTGAGAATCAAACTGACAAAACCATAAAGACACTTCGATCAGATCGAGGTGGTGAATACCTCACCAACGAGTTTATGGATTACTTAAGGGATAATGGGATTATCTCGCAATGGACAAGTCGTACCTCTCCTCATTCCTTTTAGACATGGTGTCACTTTGTCTAAAAAGATGGCCCCTACATCAGCTGATGAGATCGAGTAGATAAAGAGATGCCCTTATGCTTCGGCAGTTGGGAGCCTCATGTATGCCATATTATGTACTAGACCGGATATCTGTCATGCAATGGGAGTTGTTAGTCGGTTCCAAAGTAATCCAGGTGTTAATCATTGGACTGCAGTGAAGCATATTATGAAGTACCTGAAAAGGACTAGGGATTATGTGCTTACCTTTCAATCAGAAGATTTAGTTGGACTGGGTTATACTAATTCCAATTTCCAATCTGATTCGGACAATAGAGCTTCCACATCTGGGTATGTGTTTACACTAGGTGGTGCTGCTGTCAGTTGGGGCAGCATAAAGCAGAAGAGTATTGCTGACTCCACCACAGATGCAGAATATATTGTAGCTTCAGAAGCAGTTTGGTTCAGAAGGTTTTTGCAAGAGCTAGGAAATGTTCATTCAGCACTCAGACTTATCACTCTCTTCTGTGATAGTAACGGTGCAGTAGCTCATAACAAAGAACCTAGGAACCACAAAAGGATGAAACATGTGGAGCAGAACTGTCATCTCATTTGAGAGATCATTGACAGGAAAGATGTAATGGTTACAAAGATTAGGTCTCAATTTAATGTTGCAGACCCGATGACCAAGGCTTTATCAGATAAAGTTTTTGTAATACACTTAGACAATATAAGATTGAAATCTATGGCAGAGTGACTTTTAGGGCAAGTGGGAGATTGTTGGACATGATGCCCAGAAAAGTCATTTAGATTGTTAGAACCTTATTAATTTGATTAATAAATGCTTCTTCTTAATCTATTGTGTATTCATTATGGGTAATTGACCATTATCATGAGATGATCTATACGATATGAGATATCGATAAAGGTCCATAGGATATATTGTAGGAAAGTTATGTGATTAGATTATCACAGGTAGATATAACTTTCAGGTTCCTTATACCTTATATAGTCACAACTCTGGGTGAAGCTGGGCACTTCACTTATATGGTTGCCAGAATGCTAAGATGTTTTCAATAGTTGAGATGTAGTTCTATCTCGAACTATTGTAGTGGAGACTACACATCAACATATGGGTGCCTAAATGTACACTAACTGATTGCATTCAATGAGAGACCTCTTGCATAAACATACTATCAGATAGTTGGTCTCTCCTTCACATTAAACAGTTTCGATGATCCTTAGATTTGATGAGTTCATCATGACCTCTTGCAATGGTCTGACTGTTTTGATTCCACCAACGTATTTTCTAACTTAGGGAATACAATACGGTGACAGTTGGATAGTCAGAAAGTTGTTCGAGTCACGATGAATTTCAAACAAGAAATCCATGCTCATTAATTTGAGAGATTATCCAAGTTCTGGGTAAGACAGTTGATTAAGTTCAACTCCTGCGCAGGTGATTTTGAAAACAAAATAAGTTTTGAAATATACTTTTATTAAAAGGTATTATACTTATAAAAGGATTTTTTCAAAATGTTTTTCATGAGAAATTGTTTCTGATGGCTTAATCATAAGTCTTAGAAACCCGGATGATTTGCAATGGGCTATGGGTTAGATAGTATGTCAATCTCGAAGGCCCATTAGGGATAATTTATTTGGAAGGATAAATCAAATTTAAAAGTTCATATGGCAGGATCCGTACTGGTTAATGTTCATACACTGGGATTCAATTGCAACATGGATATCTCACATCACTTGCAATTCCGATGTAATTCCCGTTTAGGGTCAATGGGATAACATTGGATAAGCCAGGGTAAGAATGTCCCAGAGCAATCTGTGGAGGTGCTCACATAAGAAATGCAAGCTCAATAATTGATTAAAAGTTAATCAATTATTTTAAGTGATTCAAAGTTAATCATTTAAATAAATAGATTAATAGTTAACCTATTGTTTAAATTAATTGTTAATTTAAACTAAGGGATTATTTTAGTAATTATTTGATTAACATAATTAAAGGGGTTTGAACCATATCCATAAACCCATCAAAATGGACCTATAATATGGGCCAAAGCCCATGGCTTTGAACCCTAGGGTGGGGCGCCCACTTGAGGAATCCTAATTGGATTAGGATTTGTTTAATTGAATAATTATTGAAATATAATTCCTTTTATTATGGAATTAAAATCCAAGTGTTGGATTGCAATTTGGATTAAGATGTTATTATAATTAGATTACAATAAGGAGTTTTAACTCCTCAAATCCCACGCCCCATAGAAGATCACGCCCCCCCTTGTGGAATCCTAGTTTGACTAGGTTTTCTTCTTTGGTGTAGGATGTTGACTTATCTCTTTTAATTAAGAAATCCTCTTATAATAGGGACTCTTTAATTAATATGATTACTATAACTAAAGTAGTTATAGATTAAGTAGGAGTTTATTTAATTAATAATAAGAGTTATTGTTACTTAATAAATCCTACTAGATAAGATCAAGTTGGAGTAGGATTAGGATAAGATCCTAGTCTATAAATACTATAACACCCTAGACTATTAAGTAGAATTATCCAGAATTTTTTCTCATCTCCTCTCTCTCTCCAAACAGTGAGCCCTAGGGGAGACCCCTAGGGATTTTCGTGAGCTATATTGGTGGTCCTAGTTGGGTTTTGCAAATCTAGGGTTTTGAATCTTAGTATTATTGGTGATAGAAGGTCTACACCATTGATCCATCTTCTTCCTCTTGCTTCTATAATTCCAAAGGAGATTCTAAAGCTTCGTGGGGATATGACTATAACTCTTAGATAATTTTAATGCTTTCTATAGTATTAAGATCTAGGGGATCCAGTTTCCGCATAAATTTTTATCTGGATCCCCCTTCACCCTAGGGCATCATCTTGAAGATAATCAAGGGTTTTGAAGACCCAAGATCATCCATTTGGCTTGGAATCCTCAAATCCACCCTCAAGCATGTGTGGGTTCCTTCTCCAAGCTAGGGCAGCGTCTTTCTAGGCATTCACATGGATTACCTCCCACTCCTTTCAAGGTTAGTACACCCTTCCTAGCTACCTTAATAATAACCTAGCTTTTCTTGTGAATATGGTGTATTGAATCTTCCCCGTTTCTCCCTTGTATTGAAATATGCTAAATCCCTCAAACATAAACAAGATAATATAAATGAATGGTGAAATGTATGGATGGAGGAGGGGATTTGAGGTGATGAGATGCCATGTTGTAATGTGTTGAATGATGGAAATGGTGGGAGGGTATTGTACACATAATGAATGTGCATGTGATGCTTGATGAAATGCTTGAGAAAGAAATTATGAGTTTAAATGACTAAAGAAAATATAAAACACCACTTGCTTGGTAAAATGCATGAATGAGAATACTTTGAATTGAATAAAGGTTCGAAAAGCATGATTCATGTAGTTTCCCTAAAATGGTAATTATGACCATAATTCTATATGCTTGTTTAAATCCTCATATGAATGTGATAAGAATGGAAATGCTATGTGTTACTCCTCAAATAGTATATGTCATCATGTTTTCATAAATGGCTATGCACGAGCACGCATACATTTGGAGGAATGTCAAGGAAGTTGGTAGCCCCAATTAAGGGTGCTAGCCTCTTGCTCATAAGAGAATGGTATTGTCAAGGACGTTGGTAGCCCAGGGTTGTGCGGGTGCTAACCTCTGCTTCATAAGAAAGGTTCAAAAGTATTGTATTGTCAAGGAGGTTGGTAACCCAGGGATGTGCGGGTACTAACATCTGGCTCATAAGAAGGATGTGAACTATCAAAGAGGTTGATTAACCTCTGGCTCATAAGAAAAGTATTGAAATTGTCAAGGGGTTGGTAGTCCAGGATTGTGCGGGTGCTAACCCGTGGCTCATAAGAAAAGACTCAGAAGTATTGTACTGTCAAGGAGGTTGGTTGCTCAGGGTTGTGTGGGTACTAACCTCTGGCTCATAAGAAATATGGAAAGAAAAACTCATAAGGACTCATATGTTTCATAGATATGGTTTAGTTTTCAGTAGAGTTGTGATTTAATAAATGGTTATGTATGATGTTGTTTTAAATGATTATGAACTCTATCTTTCCAGTACTTGCATATGATGTTTTGTTCGTTATTATTATTGTTAGCTAGAAGGTTGTACTCGCTGAGTATTCCATGCTCAGCCATACTTTTATGTCGGCAGGTACATGAGTCCCTTTTGAAATTTGTGCCCCGGGTCCTTGGGTTGAGGAGGATTATGGCGAGGAAGAACTATATGAAGATTCGGTAGTTGAGACTCATGTTGAGGCAAGAGATTTAGATCAGTGGCCCCATTGGGGTGACTACTGAGAGAGAGAGAGAGAGTTACATTCTTTTGTATTTTGATAGGTGGGCATGTCCACCTTTTCTGTTATGTTTGTATATGAAACTTGGAGTACTTGTTAAGTTTATAGAAGAAAAGAAAAAGTTGGTTTGCGCTTTCGCAATATTGTAGCTTACTCTGTATTATATTTCTATTAGATCATGTTATGCCTTATTCACTGCAGGATGAATTACCAGGTTAAGTATGTAAATTCCATGTTTTTTATGTTGGCTTATTCTGGTTGAAAACAAGTGAGTCTAGGTGTCTAGGTGTGTATCTTGTGTCATTGTCGTCAAGTATCCACGACAAGTGACGTTGAAACGCGTTGAAGAATCGGTTGATCCACTCGGTTGATCATTTCCTTCATAGGATGGTAAGAGATACCATGTGACGATGGGTGGGATTTGACCTAGAATAACCCTAACATGATGCCTTAGGTGGTAAGCATCCTAGACTAATCATACGGACCCTAGGTGATGAGATAAGTAGTGCAAAACATGTTAAAAATTCTGAAATATTTCAAAAAACCAAGGTTACTTGAAAGTGGCATATCTCCCAAACCGTATCTCAGATTTCACTCTATGATATATCAAATCGATCGCGTTGAAAAGAGCTACAATTTTCATGAAGGGTATAAGATCCAAAAATGGATTTTTAAAATTGGGTCTGCACCTCAAGCTCGACCCTGACCATTGAGGGTCGACCCTGAGTATAAAAGTTTTTGAAAACCAAGGTTGCTTGCGAGAGGCATATCTCACAAACCGTAGTTTCGATTTTGTTCCATAATATATCAAAACGATCGTGTCAAAAAGAGCTACAACTTTTGTGATGGGGTGAAGAGCTGAAAATGCAGTTTTATATCTCAGTCGACCAAAAACAGTCAGGGTTGACCTTGAACTGCCTAGTTTTTCTATGAGATTTTTTTCCAGAATGCTGAAATTGTGAGGGTCGACCCTGGAGGTTACTTGGGTCGACCCAAGTGTACATTTGGGTTGACCCAAGTATCCTTGGGGGTCGACCCTGATATGGGAAATCATCCTAAACCTTATTTTTGGTTTCTTCTTTGGTTTTTATCCCTTTTAAGCAACTTCTAAGCTTGGTTTTGCTTCCCTATAAAGTGTGAACTCCTCTAGTTTGTGGAGTACAACTTAGGGAGTGTGTGGAGATTATTTTTAAGTTCCTCCAGAGGTCATAAAACCTATGAAATCTATTTTTCCCAACCCCTTTTGTTAGTGTATTTAACCTAGAGTTTTCAAGCCAAAAGTTCCAATTTCGCTTGTTTGGATTTGTCCTTTGAAGGAGTCCATCTAGGTATTGATTTCTATCAAACCATCAATCCGTTCTAGATAGAACACCTTGGCTGGAGTGCTCCAGAGCCTTTGCGAAGGAAATCAATCCAAGAAGGATCGTGGTAGAGTGATTTGGTCGGTGGATTCTGAAGCTGTCATTGACTAAGATCGATTGGAAGATCGTGGACTATTTTTGAGACACAAAGAGAAGTACAAGTGGCTGCGGTTGATCACGGGACTTGAGAGTACGTGGTGAATTTTCAAGGCATGGAGGACTAAGAACTGAAGGATCGAAGTTTCGAGTCCAAAGGAGTCAAGTTCGAGTCTTGTAAGTTCTTGTTTACTTTTTCTTAGTGGATTTTCATGGCTG
The DNA here is from genome assembly GCA_015143295.1 of Tetracentron sinense. Classification (NCBI taxonomy): domain Eukaryota; kingdom Viridiplantae; phylum Streptophyta; class Magnoliopsida; order Trochodendrales; family Trochodendraceae; genus Tetracentron; species Tetracentron sinense. The sequence goes on along the minus strand of CM026555.1, from coordinate 19,333,153 downwards.
GACTAGGTCCCGTGGTTTTTCCCAGGGTTTCCACGTAACAATCCTTGTGTCGTGGTTTGCTTGCCTTTCTATTTTCCGTACTTAAAGTACATTTTCCCTTAACTTAATAACTTAATTTTTAACATATCAAAAAGGGTAGATAGACTTATAGGAAGCCCTAACCATCCCCTTGACTTTGTAAGTTCTCAACTCAAACCTTGATTTGAGGTTCACCGAATTGATTTTTCAAAGTATAGTCACACCTAAAGTATCCCTTAACTCCTAGGGGGTATTTTGGGGGGCGACAAACATGGTATCAGAGCTTAGGCATTAGAGTACCTAGGGTCACTTAGAACTGATACCATGATTGAACAAGGTCTTAGGTTACAAAGAGGAGTCGTATTCCAAGTATAGACTAATAACTTAGTATTAGTCCATAACCTGTTGGAAACCAACCGAATTGAGGGTCCTATGCTAGAAATGCAAAAATTGTATTCTTATCATGTTGTGTGTATACCTTGAATGAATTGTCATATGCTTACTGAATATTATGCGATTATAGAATTTTACTAAATATATATCCAAGTTAGACTCATGTGGTACTATCATTCTCAGGATCTAATCATGAGACGTGGTGCTCGGGGTCGCGGATACAATACGAGGGGAAGTGGAAGTGATGCCCCTTCTGGTGACGAGTAACCCGATTTTGCTCAAGCTTTTGTGTCTATAGCCAAGACTTTGGCTATATTAGCAGCAAGGCCAGTTGTTGTTACTCCTTCTACACCTCCACCACCTCCGGCATACCATGCTTTAGGATTGGAAGCATTTAGGAGATTGCATCCTCCCACCTTCTTCGGTACTACTGACCCCATGGTCGCCGAAGCATGGGTGATGAAACTGGAAAAGATTTTTAGAGCGCTCCGTTGTACGGATGAACAGAGAGTGGACTGGGCCACCTTCGTGATGGAAGCTGTGGCCGAACACTGGTGAAGAGCCGCACAGAGACAGAGGGAGTCCATTAGGGTAGGGGAGCCGTGGACATGGCCGGAGTTTTTGGACGTCTTCTATAAGTAGTATTTTCCAGCGGCGGTCAGAGAACAGAAGGAGATTGAGTTCATGACTCTTGAGCAAGGAGAGTTAAGTGTGGCCGATTATGAGGCTACCTTTGTAGAGTTGTCGAGATTCGCACCTCACCTAATTGCATCCGAGTATATGTAGGTCAGGAAATTTGAGCGAGGATTGAAACCCTTCATTAGAGATAGGGTCTCGATGTTCCACGTGGCTACCTGGGGAGAGGTTGTGATCCAGGTGAGGCTTGCCGAGAAGAATTCAGAAGAATTCTTCAAGAGGAGAGATATGACTCAAGGCCAGCCTAGTAGTTCGGGGTCGGTGGAGAAGAGGGCTAGGACAACCCCATATCAGGCATCCAGGCTGATACGGTCACAGAGGCCTCCCTTGGCATCACAGGCATCTCAGTCTAATACTACACCGGCACCTCATCCTACATTTTCACAAGCCACCCGATATGTCCCACCTACATCCTCATCTGCATTTGAGGAGTGCTCCTATTGTGGCCGGAGACACAGGATCGGAGAATGTCAAAAAATTTCAGGGGGATGTTTTCACTGTGGGGATGTGAATCACATGGCCAGGGATTTCCCTTGTAGGCAGTTGCAGCATATCCAACCACAGGGGAGTAGGCCCTCAGTTCGACAGACTTCCCAACAAGAATCCTTATAGGCTTCCGCATCTAGGCCCGCACAGCCCATGCCACTGCCTCGCAGGGCAAACCAGGGTCAGGTCTTTGCCTTGTCAGAATGGGACGTACGCACATCTAGTGATGTCGTGTAAGGTACGCTATAAAGCTAAAGTTTTGAATTGTACTTGGTTGCTATTATGTGATGTGACTGCTTATGTGTATAACATACTACCTATACTTATATGTTATTACGTGAAATTTATTAACGCGAATTAATTAACCACGCAGGCACCTTATTAGTGAATGAATGCCTGGCTCGATTGTTGATCGACACAAGATCCACTCATTCGTTTGTATCACCTAGCTTTGCAAAGGGGTTTGCATCTGAGTTAATGTCGCGACCCAAAACCCACCCTAGGAGTTAGAGTGAACTTTGGACGACTAATCATGACTTGCTAGACAAACCATCCTACAGAATCCCACAGAACATATACAAAGAGGATATAAATAGCGGAAACATACTTAAACATAGCATAGTGGAAGACTTAACCAAACCTCTATGTATATACAAGTGATCCAAGTTATACAAAAAGATACACAAAAGAAAGTGCGGACATGCCCACCAAAATACATAAATCTAACTCTCAAGCTCACCCACAGCTATCCACTCAGAATCTACCACCACCTAATAGTAGCCCTCGCCCTGAGGATCCTCCACAAGCTCCTCAACGTACTCCTCCTCCACTCATGGGCTCAGAGCACAAACATCAAATGGAGCAGTAGCTCCCTCAGTACCTGCCGACATCAGAAGTATGGCTGAGCATGGAATACTCAGCAGGTACCAAATACTAACCAACAGTCATAGCAACACCATAGCAGTATAGGAAGCAGGAAGCAGTTCACATATATAAAGCAAGAACAATTAATATCATAACAAGGAAATAAAGCAATTTATAATCATGCTTGCATTTCATAAAAATCGATAAAACCCTTGAAAACATAGTGCACTTGACTTGACTGAAATTACCCTTTTCGTGATTGAAATCTTGTCTATCGTGTCATGCATGTCATGCCATGCATGTCATGCTTGTATCATGCTTGCTTGCTCAGAAAATAAACTACTTGTGAGGGAAGGGAGACCCTTCTTCCTAGAATGCTCATGCTTGACATGCCATGTCATCATGCTTGCTTAGAAAGTAAACTACTTGTGAGGGAAGGGAGACCCTTCTTCCTAAATGCACTTGCGAGGGAAGGGAAACCCTTCTTATGACATGTACTTGCGAGGGAAGGGAGACCCTTCTTATGCGTGCTAGTCTTGTTCTTGCCAAAAGCGAGGTAAAACATATCGTAGGATATGTCCCACCTCTAATTCTCGTTCTTGAAAACCTCGGTAAATTCATGTCATGCATGTCGTGCTCGTGGAAGCATGTACATACTTGCATCTAAATTTAAATATGACATTTGGAGAGTTAACAATACATAGAACATCAATCAATTGAGAAATTTCATATTCATGTAACTTAGGGAAAACAAGAAGGCACACTATCATAGGTCCTAGCAATTTCCACAATTAATTAAGCATGCATTTCCTTAATTTACAATTCATTTCTTTCACCTTGGCATTTCATCAAACATGGTGAGTACATTATTTGTTAAGCATATCACATGCTTTTATAGGTGGGTTCATATTCACAACATGCTTGTATGTTTATTACTGGTGCAATGCCCTTCCCCATTTCATTCATCACATCATCCACACGGCATCCATTCGCCAACATCCATCTCCATTCATCATTCACACAACCCATCTCATAATGCATATACAGATGAAGGAAAAATAAAGGATAATAGGAATAAGGGAAGAAAAATAAAGAACTATAACTAGGAGGGTAGCAAAAAGTACCGACCTTGACAAATGAGGCAAGAAACCCCTTGCAAAACGTGCGTGAGTTGCCGCCCTAACTTGGGGAAAGTGCTCCTCACGAGCTTGAACCAGAATCTTGAAGCAATCCAAGCTTGAGGTGATCTAGGGTTCACAAACCCTTTGATTTCTTTTCAAAAATCAAACCCTAGGTTTAGAAATCTCCTTCTCTTCTCTCTTCCTCTCTAACATCTTCTAAGTGTGGTAAATGAGCCCTAAAGGCTCGGGCAATCCTTAAGAGGAAAGAGTGAAATTCCAAAAGATGAAAACACCCTTACTGAAATTTCTACAAAAACGTGAGTATCGAGCGATCGGTGGTTATGACCGATCGATCGGTTGCCTACCGAGCGATCGGTGTTCTCGACCGGGAGATCAGTCGAAAACATGCTCTCTGGAAAATTTACCCATACAAAAAAGTGCACCAGTTGATAGCCTCCGACCGATCGGTTTTGGACCGATCGATCGCTCCATGGACCGAGCGATCGGTTGTCTGCAGGTTCAAACTGTTTTGGCCATATCTTTTGACTCGTTCGTCGGATTTTGACGATTCAACTTGCGTTGGGTTCGAACTTCGAAAAGGAACATTTCTGACAATTTGGAATTTTCAATTTCTTCCATATTTATTAATTATACTACATTAAAGGCAAATTGGCTACGAAAGTACCATGCATTAAGCATGAAAAAGTCCGGGGCTCTACAGTTAAGTCCGTTGAAGCATGAGTTAACCATTTCCACTCCACTGGGCAAGTTAGTGGATACAGACCAGATACACAAGGACTATGTAGTTCAAGTTGGACAGAACAAGTTGTTGGCCGATCTCATTATCCTGGATTTCCAAGACTTGGATTTCGATATCATACTCGGGATGGATTTGTTGTCGGCTCACCACGGACACGTGGTATGTTTCGAGAAGATTGTGAACTTCAAGCCAAAAGGAGCAAAGCCATTTCACTTTTGAGGATTGAGAGAAAGAGATATCACTCGCCTCACAGCATTGAGTTTAAAAAGCCCATAAGCACAAAACTCGTCAGCTATTCCGGCTGTGAGTGAGTTTTTGGATGTGTTTCCGGAGGAACTTCTCGGATTGGCTCCTGATCGGGAGATCGAGTTCGCGATAGAGCTTGCTCCGGGCACAACTCCAGTTTCTAAAGCGCCGTATAGGATGGCCCCAATTGAACTTAAAGAGTTGAAGGAGCAAATCGAAGAGCTGCAACTACTTGGTTTCATCCGATCAAGCGTTTCACCAAGGGGAGCTCTGGTACTCTTCGTGAAGAGAAAGGATGGATCGATGAGGATGTTCATCGATTACAAACAGTTGAACAAAGTCACAATCAAGAATCGTTATCCTTTGCCATGAATAGATGACTTGTTTGACCAACTGAAGGGAGCAAAGTTTTTCTCAAAAATTGATCTCAAGTCAAGGCCGATGATATTCCCAAGACAGCTTTCAGGACTCGGTACGGCCTCTATGGGTTCCTTGTAATGCCTTTTGGGTTGAAAAATGCACCGGCAGTGTTCATGGACTTGATGAACCGGGTGTTTAGACTGTGTCTCAACCAATGTGTAGTGGTGTTTGTCGATGACATCTTGGTATATTCCCCGACACGGGAGGAGCACGCTCGAGACCTTCGCATTGTACTTGAGACCCTTCGAGAGCATAAGCTGTATACCAAGCTAAGTAAATGCAAATTTTGGTTGGAGAAGGTGGTGTTCCTTGGCCACATTGTGTCCGTAGAGGGCATCTCGGTTGATCCGGCAAAGATAGAGGCAGTGATGAACTGGGAGAGACCAAAGGGTGTCACAAAGATATGTAGTTTCCCCGGATTAGCAGGCTACTATCGAAGGTTTGTGGAGGGATTCTCCAGTCTAGCGGCACCACTCACGTACCTTACTCGGAAGAATGTCAGGTTTACCTGGAGTGACAAGTGTGAAAGTAGCTTCATGGAGTTGAAAAAGAGGCTCACTACGGCTCCAATCCTTATAGTGTCGTCTGGGAGTGGAGGCTTTGTGGTTTAAAGTGATGCATCGCACGTTGGGTTGGGGTGTGTCTTGATGCAAAACCAAAAGGTTATTGCCTATGCTTCAAGGCAATTAAAGGATCATGAAAAGAACTACCCTACACATGACCTTATAATATCCTAACCCTAATTATGGGCCCAAGTAACCTCATAGACTAATTCAAGACAACCCAAAGTTTTAGTGGTATTAGTGGAAATTGTGGTAATTAATTTTTCTTATATTTTATTTATTATTATTTAATTTTTATTTATTATTGATTATTGTGTGAGGGCCTGATCATTAAATTTTAGTGGGCCAATAAAACCCAAGTTGTGGAGGACGTGTTCATCTTGTAGAATTAGAATAGTGTAGAGCCCCGGACCTTTTCATGTAATGCATGGCACTTTCGTAGCCAATTTGCCTTTAATGTAGTATAATTAATAAATAAGGAAGAAATTGAAAATTCCAAAATATCAGAAATGTTCCTTTTCGAAGTACGAACCCAACGCAAGTTGAATCGTCAAAATCCGACGAACGAGTCAAAAGATATGGCCAAAACAGTTTGGACCTGCAGACCACCGATCCCTCGGTCCATGGAGCGATCGATCGGACCAAAACCGATCGATCGGAGGCTATCGACTGGAGCACTTTTTTGTATGGGTAAATTTTCTAGAGAGCATACTTTTGACCGGTCGCTCGGTCAAGAACACCGATCGCTCGGTAGGCAACCGATCGATCGGTCATAACCACTAATCGCTCGATCTTTGCATTTTTTGCAGAAATTTTATTAAGGGTTTTTTCATCTTTTGGGCGGTTCACTCATGCCTTAAAGGATTTGCCCGAGCGTTTGGGGGTTCATTAACCCTAAGAAGAACATTTGACAGATAGAGAAGGGGATTTCTAAATTAGGGTTTGCTTTCAGGAGAGAAATCAAAGGGGTGAAGACCTAGATCACTTCAAGCTCAGTTCTTCTTCAAAGTTCTCGGCTCAAGCTCGCAAGGAGCACTTTCCCCAAGCTAGGGCAGAGCACGTTTTGGAAGGGGATTCTTTCCCTCATTTGTCAAGGTCGGTACCTCTTGCTACCCTCCTAGTTATAGCTTTTTATTTCTTCCCTAATTCTTTGTATTCTTTGTTTTCTTTCATCCATAATTGTATTATGAGTTGAAATGGTGAATGGTGTGAATGGCGAGGGGTGTTGGTGATTGGATGCCGTGTGTATGATGTAATGAATGAAAAGGGGAAGGGCATTGCATGAATAATAAACATACAAGCATGTTGTGAATATGAACCCACCTAAAAAAGCATGTGATAGGCTTAACAAATAATGAACTCACCATGTTTGATGAAATGCCGAGGTGAAAGAAATGAATTGTAAATTAAGGAAATGCATGCTTAATTAATTATGGAAACTGCTAGGGCCTATGATAGTGTGCTTCCTTATTTTCTCCAAATTGCATGTTTATTGATTTGTTCAAATTATTGATGTTATATGTATTGTGAATATGCCCAATTGTCATATTTGGGACATATCGTACGATATGTTTTACCTTGCTTTTGGAAAGTACATATCATAAGAAGGGTTTCCCTTCCCTCGCAGGTGCATTTAGGAAGAAGGGTCTCCCTTCCCTCACAAGTAGTTTACTTTCCGAGCAAGCATGATGGCATGGCATGACAGGCATGAGCATTCTAGGAAGAAGGGTCTCCCTTCCCTCACAAGTAGTTTATTTTCTGGGCAAGCAAGCATGACATGCATGGCATGACACGCATGACACGATAGACAAGTTTTCAATCACGAAAAGGGTAATTTCAGTCAAGTCAAGTGCACTATGTTTTCAAGGGTTTTATCGATTTTTATGAAATGCAAGCATGATTATAAATTGCTTTATTTCCTTGTTATGATATTATTTGTTCTTGCTTTATATATGTGAACTGCTTCCTGCTTCCTATACTGCTATGGTGTTGCTATGGCTGTTGGTTAGTATTTGGTACCCGCTGAGTATTCCATGCTCAGCCGTACTTCTTATGTCGGTAGGTACTGAGGGAGCTACTGCTCCATTCGATGTCTGTGCTCCGAGCCCTTGGGTGGAGGAGGAGTACGTCGAGGAACCTTTGGAGGAACCTCCAGTCGAGGGTTACTAATAGGTGGTAGTAGATTCTAAGTGAATAGCTGTGGGTGTGATGAGAGATATACATTCATGTATTTTGGCGGGTCTGTCCGCACTTTCTTTTGAATTTATTTTTGTATAAACTTGAATTATGTATATACATAGAGGTTGATAGACTTCCGCTGTACTATGTTAGAGTATGTTTCCGCTGTTTTTATCCTCTATTGTATATGCTCTGTGGGTTTTGCAGGTTGGTTTGTCAAGCAAGTCATTATTAGTCGTCTAAGATTCACTCTAACTCTTAGGGTGGGTTTTGGGTCGCGACAAGAAGTGGTATCAGAGCTTAGGCTTTAGGTCTCTAGGGTCACTTAGAATCTAATACCACGGCTTGACAAGAGCTTATGCCCGGAAACAAGTTAGGAAGGAAGTAAGTCGGAAGCGAGTCATGTTCCAAGTGTAAGACTAAACATTAGTCTTAGTCAAAATGGTTGCTTCAACCAAGTACGAGTCTTAGGAACGCTAGAACACCAAGGTATAATATTATAAATACACTGATGGTTGTGATGTGATGTATGTTAGTATTATACAATTAATACAAATTGAATTATTGTGAACTGGAACTGTGATAAATTGTGGTTCCAAGTAAGAGTCATGTGGTGCTATTGTTCTGAGGGCTTTAGTCATGAGGCGGGGCACACGGGGTAGTGGACCACACAGAAGATCTTCATCTTCTTCTAGAGATGAGGATGAGCAGTCGGACCTCTCTTAGGTCTTAGGCTCTATTACTGAGACACTCGCTATACTGGCGGCTCGGCAAACTATATCATCATCAGCGGCACCTACTCCACCGCCTACGGCTCCAGTACATTGTACAGCTGGGGTTGAGGCATTCAGGAGATTAAGGCCTCCATCATTCCATGGGAGTGTGGACCCTCTTGTTGTGGAGGCTTGGATCCTCCAAGTGGAGAAGATATTTGCGGTTCTCTCTCTGACAGAGGAAGAGAAAGTAGCATCGGTTGTTTTCATGCTAGAGGGCGAAGCCCACCATTGGTGGTTGTCCGCCTTGAGGACGCGAGATTTGACCATACAGGGTCAACCTTGGACTTGGGAGGAGTTCAAGGACACTTTTTATAAGAAGTATTTTCTGATTGGAGCACAGGAAAAGAAAGAGAGAATTCATCAACCTTGAGCAAGGTTCGATGTCAAGGGCCGCTTATGAGGCTAAGTTCTCGGAGCTGTCACACTTTGCAACTCACTCGGTTGCCACCGAGGCAATGAAGGTGAGAAGGTTTAAGCAAGGGCTCAAGGATGTTATCGTGGAGAAGGTCTCGGTTTTCAGACATGCTACCTACCCTGAGGTAGTGGACAAGGCCTTATTGGTTGAGGCGAAATCCGAGGCTGTGTCCAAGAAGAGGGAGTTGTCGAGAGGCCAATCCAGTAGTTCAGCACCTCTAGAGAGGCTGGCTCGTACCGGCCCTTATCAGTACACGTGGTCAGCACAACCGATGAGGCCATCTTATGTGCCTCCAGTTCCACAGCCGTACATGCCTTAGGCACCGCGACCTCAGGCTCTTCCAGGCCCAGGACCAGTGGCACCTCAGGTGGCGAGGTATGCTTCACCTCCGGCCCCTCTGACTTACACTTATGAGGTCTACACCTCATGCAGCCGAAGGCATCCGACAGGAGATTGCCGAAGAGCATCAGGTGGATGTTATCATTGCGGTCACCAGGGCCATATGATCAGGGATTGCCCTACTCGACATTCACCAGGCTAGTCTCAGGGGATTAGGCCCCTAGCACGCCCAACAGGATCATTCCAAGCGTCATCCCAGATTACCCGGTCTACACCTCCGCCTCGCCAGGCGAACTAGGGGTGAGTTTTTGCCTTGACAGAGGGTGATGCACTTGCATCTGATGATGTAGTGCAAGGTACACGTTTAGAATTACTCTTTTAACTGCGATTTGATGTTATGCCTTATTCCTTGTGTATGTACGTGGCGTGCTATATATATCTATCTACCTATATATATGATGTTGATGCATGGATTGATTGAGCTAACTAAATTTCAGGAACCTTACTAGTCAATGAATGTTTGGCTCAAGTGTTGATTGATACTGGGTCTACTCATTTGTTTGTCTCGTCGAGTTTTTCAGAAGGATTTTTTGTGGAGCCTAGTCAGCTAGAACCGGAGTTAGCCATTTCGACTCCTCTTGGCAAGACAATATTGGCAGATAAAGTGTATAGAAACAGTGTGGTTCAAGTGGGGAGCCACGAATTGGCAGTTGATCTAACCATCCCCGGATTTCAAGACTTTGACGTCATCTTGGGAATGGATTGGTTAGCAACACATCATGGGCATGTGGCTTGTTTTGAAAATATGGTACTCTTCCGGCCAGTGGAAGGCAAGCCATTTCATTTTTGGGGGTTGAAAAGTAGAGATATTGCCCGTTTTACGGCGTTGAGCCTAGCGAATCCCGAGGCAAAGGACTCTTCGACTGTTCCAGTCGTGAGTGAATTCCTGGATGTATTTCCAGAGGAGTTGCCAGGGTTGCCTCCAGATAGGGAGATTGAGTTTGTGATCGAGCTTGCACCAGGCACAGCTCCCATTTTTTGGGCTCCGTATAGAATGGCCCCGATTGAACTCAAGGAGTTGAAGACTCAGTTGGAGGAGTTGCAAGGCCTTGGTTTCATTCGCCCAAGTGCCTCACCGTGGGGTGCCCCGATTTTGTTTGTTAAGAAGAAGGATGGCTCGATGCGATTGTACATCGATTACCGGCAGTTGAACAAGGTCACTATAAAGAATAGGTATCCATTGCCTAGGATTGATGACTTGTTCGATCAGTTAAAGGGAGATAGATTTTTCTCTAAGATTGATCTCCGGTCGGGTTACCACTAGTTGTAGATCACTACGAGTTCTTGGTGATGCCTTTTGGTCTCACAAATACGCCGGCAGCCTTTATGGATTTAATGAATCGGGTGTTCCAGCCATACCTGGATGGATGCGTGATCGTGTTTGTCGATGATATCTTGGTGTATTCCCAGACATGGGAAGATCACATGCGAGACCTTCGTCTTACTTTGGGAATGCTGAGAGAGCACAAGCTATAGGCCAGACTCAGTAAGTGTGAGTTTTGGTTGGAAAAGGTGGCATTCCTAGGCCACATCGTTTCTGCAGAAGACATATCGGTGGATCCGAGGAAGATAGAGGCAATCATGAGTTGGGCGAGGCCCAAGAGTGTTATAGAGATATGTAATTTTCTTGGGTTGGCAGGCTACTACATGAGATTCGTAGAGGATTTCTCTAGCCTTGCAGCACCGCTCACTTATTTGACAAGGAAGAACGCCAAGTTTGTATGGAGTGATAAGTGCGAGATCAGTTTTATGGAACTGAAGAAGAGGTTTACCACAGCCCCCGTCCTCACAGTGACATCCGGACATATTGGGTATGAGGTGTATAGTGATGCTTCACATGTCGGACTTGGGTGTGTGCTCATGCAACACAAGAAGGTCATTGCCTATGCATCGAGGCAATTGAAAGAGCATGAAAAGAATTATCCCACGCACGATTTGGAGCTTGCGACGATCGTGTTTGCACTCAAGATTTGGCGCCATTACTTTTATGGGGTGGAGTTCTATGTGTTCACGGATCACAAGAGTCTCAAGTATCTCTTTTCCCAAAAGGAGCTGAATCTAAGCCAACGACGTTTGGTGGAATTTTTGAAAGACTATGACTGCACCATCCAATACCACCCGGGCAAAGCAAACATTGTAACGGATGCCTTGAGTAGAAGACCTCCGGGGTTATTAGCACACATGTTGGTGCAAGAATGGAGATTATTGGAGGATTTGGAAAATCTGGACATTAGTTTGAATGATACAGTTCGCGATCCTGTTTTGGTAAATGTCACGGTTCGGCCATACATTATAGATTTGATCCAAGAATACCAAGCCACGGATGCTGAATTATTGGCTTATCGGGACAAGGAAGTTGGCAAGGGTAGTGAAGTCTTTTCTCTCACTAGTTGAGGTGCAATTACGTTTAAAGCAAGGCTGTGTGTTTGGGCCGATGCAGATCTTCGACGAGAGATCATGGATGAAGCACATCGTTCAAAGTACACAGTGCATCCTGGGGGTATAAAGATTTACCGGAACCTCAAGAGTCAATTTTGGTGGAGGAATATGAAGAGGGATGTTGCGGAATATGTGGCACGGTGTTTGGTGTGCCAGTAGGTGAAAGCAGAGCACATGCGGCCCGCAGGCCTATTACAGTCTCTTCCTATTCCTGAGTGGAAATGGGAGAACATCTCCGTGGACTTCATAGTTGGCTTGCCAAAGACGGCAAGGGGCTCAGATGCGATTTGGGTGGTGGTGGACCATTTGACAAAGTCCACGCATTTCTTACCTTACCGGACCACGTTCAATTCTAGCCAGTTGGCTGCGCTATATATCAAGGAAGTTGTTATGCTACATGGGGTGCCAGTTCGTATTGTGTCAGATCGGGATCCGAGATTCACGTTCAGGTTCTGGAAGAGTTTTCAGGATGCCATGGGTTCCCGACTTGACTTCAGCACCGCATTTCATCAACAGACGGATGGACAAACCGAGAAAGTGAACAAAATCATTGAAGACATGCTTCGAGCATGTATGTTGGATTTCAAGGGCAGTTGGGAAGAACACTTGCCTTTGGTTGAATTCCCCTATAACAATAACTATCAGGCGAGCATCAAAATGGCACCATTTAAGGCCTTATATGGGCGAAGCTGCAGGTCTCCTCTCTATTGGGATCGGTTGAAAGCCGCTCAAGATCGTCAAAAGAGCTACGCGAACACACGCCGCAGGGACTTGGAATCCCAAGTTGGGGATCAAGTCTTTGTGAAGGTATCTCCTAGCAAAGGAGTTATGAGATTTGGCAGGCGAGGCAAGCTTAGTCCTCGATATGTTGGCCCATTCAAGATCATCACACGAGTTGGTAAAATTGCTTATAGGGTAGCTCTTTCGCCTCACATGGCCGCAGTTCACAACGTGTTCCATGTGTCTATGCTTCGGAAGTACGCGGACCCTTCGCATGTCATAGACTTGGAACCGTTGGAAATTTGGGAGGATCTCACTTTAGATAAGAGGCCGGTTGATATATTGGATCGGAGAGATCCAGTCCTTCGCAACAAAATGATTCCGTTGGTCCTCGTGCAGTGGCAACATCACGCTTGAGAAGAGGCTACGTGGGAGCGAGAGGTCGAAGTCAAAGCAACGTACCCGGAATTGTTTGAATATGTTTTTGTATAGGTTTTGTATATGACTTTTAATTTTGTTTTAGTTTGTAATGCAAGTATCGTCTCAATTTCGAGGATGAAATTTTTGTAAGGAGGGAGGATGTAGAGCCCTGGACCTTTTCATGCTTAATGCATGGCACTTTCGTAGCCAATTTATCTTTAATGTAGTACAATTAATAAATAAGGATGAAATTAAAAATTCCGAAAGGTCAGAAATGTTCCTTTTCAAAGTATAAACCCAACGCAAGTTGAATCTTCAAAATCCGACTAATGAGTCAAAAGATATGGCCAAAACAGCTTGCACCTGCAGACCACCGATCGCTCGGTCCAAAACCGATCGATCAGAGGCTATCAACTGGTGCACTTTTTTTATATGGGTAAATTTTCCAGAGAGCATGTTTTTAACCGGTCACTCGGTCAAGAACATCGATCGCTCGGTAGGCAACCGATCGATCGGTCATAACCACCGATCGCTCGGTCTTCGTAGTTTTGTAGAAATTTCATTAAGGGTGTTTTCATCTTTTGGACGGTTCACTCATGCCTTAAAGGCTTTGCCCGAGCGTTTGGGGGTTCATTAACCCTAAAAAGAACATTTGAGAGATAGAGAGAGAAGAGAAGGGGATTTCTAACCTAGGGTTTGCTTTTGGGAGAGAAATCAAAGGGGTGAAGACCTAGATCACTTCAAGCTCGGTTCTTCTTCAAAGTTCTCGGCTCAAGCTCGCGGAGCACTTTCCCCAAACTAGGGCAGCGACTCACACACGTTTTGAAGGGGATTTCTTTTCCTCATTTGTCAAGGTTGGTACCTCTTGCTACCCTCCTAGTTATAGCTTTTTCTTTCTTCCCTTATTCTTTGTTTTCTTTCATCCATAAATGTATTATGAGTTGAAATGGTGAATGGTGTGAATGGAGAGGGGTGTTGACGATTGGATACCATGTGTATGATGTAATGAATGAAAAGGGGAAGGGCATTGCACCAATAATAAACATACAAGCATGTTGTGAATATGAACCCATCTAGAAAAGCATGTGATAGGCTTAACAAATAATGAACTCACCATGTTTGATGAAATGCCGAGGTGAAAGAAATAAATTGTAAATTAAGGAAATGCATGCTTAATTAATTATGGAAACTGCTAGGGCCTATGATAGTGTGCTTCCTTATTTTCCCCAAATTGCATGATTATTGACTTGTTCAAATTATTGATGTTATATGTATTGTGAATTGCCCAATTGTCATATTTGAATTCAAATGCAAGTTATGTACACGATTCCACGAGCACAGCATGCATGACATGATTTATCGAGGTTTTTCTAGAACGAGAGTTAGAGGTGGGACATATTGTACAATATGTTTTACCTCGCTTTTAGCAAGTACATATCATAAGAAGGGTTTCCCTTCCCTCGCAAGTGCATTTAGGAAGAAGGGTCTCCCTTCCCTCACAAGTAGTTTACTTTCCGAGCAAGCATGATGGTATAGCATGACAAGCATCAGCATTCTAGGAAGAAGGGTCTTCCTTCCCTCATAAGTAGTTTACTTTCCGAGCAAGCATGATGGCATGGCATGACAAGCATGAGCATTCTAGGAAGAAGGGTCTCCCTTCCCTCACAAGTAGTTTATTTTCCGAGCAAGCAAGCATGATACAAGCATGACACGCATGGCATGACACGTATGACATGATAGACAAGTTTTCAATCACGAAAAGGGTAATTTTAGTCAAGTCAAGTGCACTATGTTTTCAAGGGTTTTATTAATTTTTATGAAATGCAAGCATGATTATAAATTGCTTTATTTCCTTGTTCTGATATTAATTGTTCCTACTTTATATATGTGAACTACTTCCTGCTTCCTATACTGCTATGGTGTTGCTATGACTGTTGGTTAGTATTTGGTACCCTTTGAGTATTTCATGCTTAGCCGTACTTCTTAAGTCGGCGAGTATTGAGGGAGCTACTGCTCCATTCGATGTCTATGCTCTGAGCCCTTGGGTGGAGGAGGAGTACGTCGAGGAACCTTTGGATGAACCTCCGGTCGAGGGTTACTATTAAGTGGTAGTAGATTCTGAGCGAATAGCTGTGGGTGAGAAGACAGATATACATTCATGTATTTTGGCAGGTCTGTCCGCACTTTCTTTTGAATTTATTTTTGTATAAACTTGAATTATGTTTATACATAGAGGTTTGATAGACTTCCGTTGTACTATGTTAGAGTATGTTTCCGCTGTTTTTATCCTCTGTTGTATATGCTCTGTGGGTTTTGCAGGTTGGTTTGTCAAGCAAGTCATGCAAGTCATGATTAGTCGTCCAAGATTCACTCTAACTCATAGGGTGGGTTTTGGGTCGTGACAAATAGGGTGCCACCTAGGGTGTGAGCACACCTCAACTGTTATTTCTCTCATTTAATTTGAATTCAAATTGTGGGAGACTTGGTCAAGGGACACATTGCTCCTTGTAGTTGAATAAGGAGATTTAAATGATGGGTGTAAGGTTTTGATTGTAACACATGTCAAGGATAGAGAGAATGGGGCTTTGAGTAGTTATTAGAGAGAGAAAGAGGGAGAGTGGTAAAAGAGGCCAATGAGAGAGTGCAATGTGACACCTTTGGAACCCAAAACGTGGGCACTATGGAAACCCACTACCATGGATCGTAGGATTAGTTGGAGACCCTTTGAACTTAATCACTTCTTCTTCTACCTCTTTCAATCCTTCTCATTGCGTTTAGTATTTTCATCATCATTTTATCCTTCTCATCACTTTTATTGCAAATATCATTAACACCAAGTTACATAATCTAGAGGAAGATCAACCGGAAGAACAAGCTTGAAGAAGGAAGAGATCAATATTGAAGAAATTCACCGAAGTAAAACAAAGGTAGGTTCACCTTCATTCTCTTTAAATTAACGCACAACATTGAAAGCATGATCTAGATATATTTTATTTTATTTGGTGTGTTTATGCATGTTATGAAAGATATAGTGTGTTGTACGAAATTCATATGATGGATTGAATGCTTGATTAGAAAGTCATTGATTTATGTGTTTAGTAGATCGAATGATAATGTGGTGCATTAATGAAGGGCATTGGGTCCTTGGTTGAGAGCCCCTAAAGGAGCAAGCTAGGACCATGGGTCCTTGGGTGAAAGGCCCTAAAACCTTCGAAGAAGATCCCTTGCTTGGGATGGCTAGGAGTTTTGAGAAATCGGCCAGGAAGCTTTGAATTTTTATATTATTATCTTAATGCTTTACATATAAATTTTGTTAATTGCATGTATGATTTTGCTCCCTGTTATGTGTTAATTTTCAAGAATTAGGGTGCATTCCCTACTGGGCTTCATCGCTCACCCTTTGTTTCTTAATTTCAGATGCTTAATTGAGGATTCATGAAGATTGTACTGGAGAAAGAGAGGACTTTTCATTACTGTTATTATTATTTTTGTTGTGTTTGACATGTATTGGGTAATAGGATGATGATTTAATGAATAGTTGCAGTACTTGAATTTTGTGGATTTTAATGAAGTTCATTTCATCTCATTATTGGTATATGTTTCCTTTGCTGTAAATTTACTGTGCTTTGGATCAGTTCGGGAAAACAATTTATAGAATATTCTTCAGATCAGAAAATGAATTTGAATATTGGTCTAGGAGTTCCCCATTGATTAAGGAGTTGTCAAAAAAATATGGGGACCAAAGAGGATAAAATTTATATTAAATTTTCATTTTTCTATCTGGGTTTTCCTTGCTGTCTATAATTCCAGCAGTAGAGTACTTGTAATTCTTTGAACTTAGGAACCATAGTAGAAGTCTTGTAAATTTGAGATAGTGGGTTTCAAAGGTCTAGGTTCAGTCAATTATCAATGAAAAATGGTCCTACTTAGTTTGAGTAACAATCAAAATTTTAAAGTATTTATTAGTATCATTGGTCTTGTCAGTTTGTAGAATTCTAGCAACTATATACTTGGATTTGATCCCATTTCTCTCAACAAAAATTTATCCGAAGTACAATATAGGAAAATATTTTCAAATTGGGAATCAAGTCTAATTTTCCGTATATGTATGATATAAAAAAATAAACTAATTTTAATATGCCAAAAACGTCAATTCTAGATTTAATTACTAATTAACTCTCACCCCTGAATTCTGGATCTCAGGCCGACCTATGAATAATTGGTTGGGTCTCTGGTTTTAGAAATCGGGGCGTGACAGACCTAGAGCTTGCCGCCGTTGTGTTTGCATTGAAGATATGGCGACACTATCTCTAAGGGGAACAATTCGTGGTATTCACGGACCATAAAAGCCTTAAGTATTTGTTTTCCCAGAAAGAGCTGAACCTGAGGCAAAGAAGATGGGTAGAGTTTTTGAAAGACTATGAGTGCTCTATTCAATACCACCCGGGTAAAGTGAATGTGGTTGCAGATGTATTGAGTAGGAAGTCACATGGGCTTGTCGCATACATGATGGTTCAAGAATGGAAATTGTTGGAGGATGCTTCCAACCTCGACATTAGCTTCAGTCATCCTACTCATGGGCCATTGATGGAAAATGTCACGGTGAAGCCATGAATCATAAATCGGATCCAAGAGTTGCAAGTAGGGGATACCGAGTTGATCGCTTTCCGTGACAAGGCGATTAGCAAAGGAAGTGAGGATTTCACCACGAACGGTGATGGGGCGATCATGTTCAAGGGTAGACTCTGTGTTCCGACCGATGTAGATCTCCAGAGGGAGATTTTGGATGAAGCCCACCGGTCCAAGTATACAGTTCACCCTGGGGTACCAAAATGTATAGAAACTTGAAGGGGCACTTTTGGTGGAGAAACATGAAGAGAGAAGTGGCCAAGTATGTGTCTAAATGTTTGGTATGCCAGCAAATCAAAGCCGAGCACAGGAGACCGGCAGGACTTTTACAGTCTCTCCCTATTCCCGAGTGGAAATGGGAACATATCTCTATGGATTCTATCGTGGGGTTGCCGAAGACGGTTAGAAACACCGATGCTATATGGGTTGTAGTTGATAGACTCACGAAATCCGCCCAGTTGACTGCATTGTATATCAAAGAAATAGTTCAATTGCATGGGGTACCAGTGAGCATTATCTCAGATCGGGACCCTAGATTTACCTCCAGGTTTTGGAAGAGTTTTCAAAGTGCAATGGGTTCCTAGTTGGACTTTAGCACGACCTTCCATCCACAGACGGATAAGCAAATCAAGTGAGTGAATCAGGTTACTGAAGATATGCTTCGGGCATGTATGCTAGAATTTAGAGGAAGTTGGGAAGATCACCTACCTTTGGTGGAATTCGCCTACAACAATAGTTACCAGGCAAGCATACAGATGGTGCCTTCTGAGGCTTTGTATAGGAGAAGTTGTAGATCCCCATTGTATTATGATAAAGTTGGGGAAAGGAAGGTGTTGGGCCCCGAATTAATTGAACAAACCGTGGATAGGGTCAAGCTTATCCAGGAGAGGTTAAAGACAGCATAGGATAGACAGAAGAACTATGCCGACAATCAAAGGAGAGACCTTGAATTTCGAGTTGGCGACTTTGTTTTTATCAAGATTTCACCAACCAAGGGGGTTATGAGATTTGGGAAGAGAGGCAAGCTTAGCCCGAGATATGTGGGCCCGTTTGAGATCATTATTAGAGTCGGTGAGGTGGCCTACCGTATTGCTTTTCCCGCTTATATGGCAACGGTCCACAACGTGTTTCACGTCTCCATGCTTCGGAAATATATCTCGGACCCATCCCACGTCATTGAGCTTGATCCGGTGGAAATCCGGGAGGATCTCACACTAGTTGAGCAACCAGTGCAAATCTTGGACAGGCGAGATCAAGTCTTGCGTAACAAGACCATTCCCTTAGTACTTGTGAGATGGCAGGACCATTCAGTAGAGGAAGCTACCTGGGAATGAGAGGCTGAAGTGAGAGAAAAATATCATTAATTGTTTGTTTAGGACCTTGGCCTTCTTTTGTATTTTGCTATGGTTTCATGCATATATGTAGAGTTCAATTTCGAGGATGAAATTTTTATAAGGGGGAGGATGTAGCACCCCAGAATTTTTGTGTATGCCTTGGAAGGCGTGTCAAGGCCTGGGGCCTTGTAAATACGATCTTTCATGAAAGGAGATCTTGGAAACCTTTGGAAATTTGTAATTTTATTATAAAATAACTAAATAAAATATTGAATAATGTACCATGGCCTTAGAAGGGTCCTAGTCATATTTAGGAGATGATAGAATAGGAGTGAAATAAGTCCAAGTAGTGAGAAAGGGTGAAAAATGGACTTACTGTCAAAATTGCAGGCAACCGATCGCTCGGTCCATATTAGCGATCGATCGTTCCACAACCGATCGATTAGTATCTATCGACTGGTTAACTAATTCTTATGGGGAAAAATTTCAGAGATGATGTTTTTGACCGATCGCTCGGTCCAATATAGCGATCGATCGGTATCTATCGACTAATTAACCAAATTGTATGAGGAATTTTTCCAGAGAGGGTGTTTTGGACCGATCACTTAGTCAAGAACACCGGTCACTCGGTAGGTGACCGATCGCTCGATATTAACCACCGATCGATCGGTTTATCACGTTTTGCAGCATTTTCATTAAGGGTTTTTTTGTCTTTTGGCCAACACCCTTTGGCCTTATAAGGCTTGCACGAGCCTTGGGTCCTCATTTCATCATACTTAGAGTTTTGAGAGAAAGGGAGAGAGGAGAAAAGGGTTGTGAACCCTAGGGCATCATCTTGAAGATAATCCAAGATCATCCCTTTGGCTTGGAATCCTCAAATCCACCCTCAAGCACGTGTGGGTTCCTTCTCCAAGCTAGGGCAACGTCTTCCTAGGCATTCGCAATGATTCCCTCCCCTTCCTTTCAAGGTTAGTACACCCTTCCTATCTCCCTTGGTAATAACCTAGCTTTTCTTGTGAATATGGTGTATTGAATCTTCCCCATTTCTCCCTTGTATTGAAATATGCTAAATCCCTAAAACATAAACAAGATAATATGAATGAATGGTGAAATGTATGGATGGAGGAGGGGATTTGAGGCGATGGGATGCCATGTTGTGATGTGTTGAATGATGGAAATGGTGGGAGGGTATTGTACACATAATGAATGTGCATGTGATGCTTGAGAAAGAAATTATGAGTTTAAAGGACTAAAGAAAATATAGAACACCACTTGCTTGGTAAAATGCATGAATGAGAATACTTTGAATTGAATAAAGGTTCGAAAAGCATGATTCATGTAGTTTCCCTAAAATGGCGATGGTGACCATAATTCTATATGTTTGTTTAAATCCTCATATGAATGTGATAAGAATTGAAATGCTATGTGTTACTCCTCAAATAGTATATGTCACCATGTTTTCACAAATGGCTATGCACGAGCACGCATGCATATGGCGGAATGGGAAGGAGGTTGGTAGCCCCGGTTAAGGGTGCTAGCTCTTGCTTATAAGAGAATGATATTGTCAAGAAGGTTAGTAGCCTAGGGTTCTGCGGGTGCTAACCTCTAGCTCATAAGAAAGGTTCAAAAGTATTGTATTGTCAAAGAGGTTGGTAACCCAGGGATGTGCAGGTACTAACCTCTGACACATAAGAAGGATGTGAACTATTAAAGAGGTTGATTAACCTCTAGCTCATAAGAAAAGTATTGAAATTGTCAAGGGGGTTGGTAGCCCAGAATTGTGCAGGTGCTAACCCCTGGCTCATAAGAAAAGACTTAGAAGTATTGTACTGTCAAGGAAGTTGGTAGCCTAGGGTTCTGCGGGTACTAATCTCTGGCTTATAAGAAATATGGAAAGGAAGACTCATATGTTTCATAGATATGGTTTGGTTTTCAGTAGAGTTGTGATTTAATAAATGGTTATGTTTGATGTTGTTTTAAATTATTATGAATTGTATCTTTCCAGTACTTGCATATGATGATTTGTTCGTTATTATTATTGTTAGTTAGGAGCTTGTACTCGCTGAGTATTTCATGCTCAGCCGTACTTTTATGTCTACAGGTACACGAGTCCCTTTTGACATTTGTGCCCCGGGTCCTTGGGTTGAGGAGGGCTACGGCAAGGAAGAACCATATGAAGATTCTGTAGTTGAGACTCATGCTAAGGCTCGACTTAGATCATTGGGCCCATGGGGTGACTACTAAGAGAGAGAGAGAGTTACATTCTTTTGTATTTTGATAGGTGGGCATGTCCACCATTACTGTTATGTTTGTATATGAAACTTGAAATACTTGTTAAGTTTATAGAAGAAAAAAAAGGTTGGTTTGTGCTTTCGCAATATTGTAGCTTCCGCACTCTGTATTATATTTCTATTAGATCATGTTATCCCTTGTTCACTACAAGATGGATTACCAGGTTAAGTATAGTCACACCTAAAGTATCCCTTAACTCCTAGGGGGTATTTTGGGGCGTGACACATGAGCAATGCTCATAAGTCTGATAAGCTCATAAGAAGCTAGTATGTCAATGCATTTCATAGTTTGGGTACTAGTAAAAGCTCCTAAGAATGCTAGTATGTCCGTCCATTTCATAGTTCGGATACTAATTAAGAAAAGTAAAGATGCTAGTATGTCCATCCATTTCATAGTTCGGGTACTAGTTAATAAAAGTAAAGATGCTAGTATGCCCATCCATTTCATAGTTTGAGTACTAGTTAATGAAAATGAAGAATGCTAGGCATGTCCGTCTATTTCATAGTTCAGGTGCTAGCCAAATGAGATAAGTGAAGCTTGATGCTCATAAGGAACTCATAAGTCTCACAAGACTAATAAGACTAATAAGATTTATAAGGAACTCATAAGTATCAACCGACTCATAAGAAAAATGATCATAACAAAAGTTTATTAGAAAGGAGAAATAAAATTATAACAAAAGAAAAGAAAATCCATAAGAAAGGAAATGCAAGCTCACAAGAAAAGAAGTAAAAATGTAAAGCAAGAGAGGAGGTTAATATACTATGACCAAGTACAAGTACTAGCATCTATCCCAAAGTAAGTACAAGATAAGTGAAAGGAATGATCTGATAAGCTAAGAATCTCATAAGAGGCATAAGGAACCCACAAGACTCATAAGATGCATAAGGAACTCATAAGATATTTGAAATACGTTTTGTGAAAGTATGAACTAAAGTTTGATTTTTGAGATTATGTGTTGCGCCCCAAAATACCTCCTAGGAGTTTGGATACTTTGGCGACGAGACTTAAACTTAAATCAAACCGGCAAAGAATATACAAGGCATACAAAATAGTGAACTAAAAATTTATTTAATGACTTAACTATATTCCAAGTGCAATTGATTATAATAATTGAATAGAATTTACAACATGAACATGAACTCCTTAACTTGAGTCTCAACTCAAGTGAGTCAAACATTCCCAGACATAAGACCCAAAATACATGTCTCTCTCACACATCCCAACCATTGGCCACATGCCAAGACTCCTAATATCTAGGTGACAACCAAAATAGTCTCTTGCTCTACATGAGCTGCCTCTATCCAAGGAACCCAGAGTCCATGTATTGCATAATATACCTGCCGACATAAACGTACAGTTGAGTATGGAATACTCAGTGAATACAAGCTACTAGTTAACAATAGTAATAACAATAACATAACATGCATAATACAGTTAATCATCACATGTATATAATCAGAGTATGGAAGCTAGAATGAAATAACAAAATAAAGATCTTGAAACATCTTATATTTAATCATGCTTTGAATTCATGCTTTTACCCATTGTAGTTTCCGTTACATTGTGAGTTCCTTATCCATCTCATGCATCTTGTGGTTACCTTACACATCGTATGAAATTATTCTTGTCTTGTGGGAGTCATGCATGTTTTCTTGTTTACTTGCTTTTGAGTTTCTTGCTTGCATGGGAACAGATGATAATGTCCGTACCTGGTCTTAGTACATTATCACTCTTCCATATTTCTTTAATTCTTGTTTGGAGATAGATACTAGTACCCGTACCTGGTCTTAGTATATTAGTATCATCTCATACTTGTTGGAAACAGATGTTAATGCCCGTACTTGGTCTTAGTACATCAACACTTTTTCATGCTTGTCTTGGAAACATACACTAGTGCCCGTACCTGATCTTAGTACACTAGCATACTTTCATATTATTCATGTCTTGGAAACAGATACTAGTGCCCGTACCTAGTCCTAGTACACTAGTATCCTTTCATGCTTGTAATTTTACTTAGAGACAGATGCTAGTACCCATACCTGGTCTTAGTATACCAGCATTTTCTCATACTTGTTAGGGAACAGATGTTAGTGCCCGTACCTGGTCTTAGTACACTAACATCCTTCCATGTTTCTTGATTCTTGTTTGTCATGTTTTCTTGTGAGCCAAGTATGACATATCCTAGGGATATGCCCTACCCTTGACATTCAAGCTTGTTACACAAATTCATATTTCTTGTTCTTATTGTTTTCTTATATACATATACTTGAAAAGCCGATTCATACATGCATGTGTGCTTGTGGGTGTAACTTGTGAACATAATAATAGCATGGAACAATTAAGGATAATATATAACATTTGAACAATTATAGCCACATGAGTGATTTAAGGAATTCATAAAACATATCATCATTTTTACAATTCTTGGGGAAATAACCCTATCTCATATCTCATAGATTAGGTTTCACATTTGACTCATGTATTTAATCAAACACCTTACATCCCACATTTTTCTTCATTTTTATTCATTTTTTCTTAGCCTTAGGTTTTTATCTCATTCATAATTTTTTTTATACACATAGTATCCAAGGTTCCTGTAAACCTTTATTTCATGTTTTATCATTCCCACATTTCATCAACACATGAGTATATTCATTATGAGTACAATGCCCTTCTACCATTTTCCAACATACATCCATCACAACCATACGGCATCCAATCACCACAACCACCATTAACACATCCACAATTTCTTCTTTATCTTGTTTATTTTAGGGATTTAGTAAAGAAATCATGACAAGAAAGAACTAAAGGAATCTACAAGCATGTTTTTAAAATAAACCTAGGTTATTACTAGTAGTTAGTAGGGTGTACTAACCATGTTATCAAAGCTTGATCTTGGAAGAAAACCCTTGATTGAGCTCCCAACTCAATAGAGGTGATCACTCTTGAAACAAATGCTCCAAACTTAAAATGGAGGAAGATCCTTGCTTGAAAAAGGAGATCAAAGCTTCAAGAAAGAAATCCAAGTTTGAGAAATGGATCCAAGCTCCACCTTGATCATGCAAGACCAACCCTAGCTTCTCCCCTTTTCTTTCCTCTCCAAAATCCCCAAAACTTGAGCTCGAGGGTTTACAAGGACCCAAACCAACAAATTTGGGTTAATATAGAACAAGGGGTGGTCAAATGACCACCCTACCCTTAAAAATTTTGGTAAAAAGGACCGAACTGGGCAAATTTCAGCATGACTGGTCGACCGGTTAAAAATGACCTCTCTGGAAAAATAACCCTACAAAAGTTTGCTTGACCGGTCGACCGGTGACTGTTTGGTCGACGGGTAGCAAATTCGGTCGACCGGATCCTTGTGTTTTTGCCCATTTTTCTGTTGTTTTTCTCATTTTTCCCCACTTCTGTATTTCGGCCATAACTTTTGACTCGTTCGTCGGATTTTGACGATTCAACTTGCGTTGGATTCGTCTTTCAAATGGGAACATTTTTGGTATTTTAGAATTTTCCAATTCTTCTTCATTTATTAATTGGATTACATGAAAGTCCAATTGGCTATACGAACGCTATTCATTAGGTACGGAAAGTTTCAGGGTGCTACATTATGCATTGGATACCTTGTTTTAACTTCCACGCTCTGATTATGTGTATATTATGATGAACTGTATCCTATATGGCATATTAACGAATTGTAACATGGTTAGTTAGTAGTTTGTATAAGCTGAGTATTCAATACTCAACCAAACTGTTATTTCGGTAGGTTCCAGGTGGGACGGTCGTGCTCCGGAGCCATGAGTCGAGGAGGTTCATGGAGAGCAAGAGCTTGCGTGGGATTATCATCCAGATGTTAGGGGCCTTGACATGTGGCCTTATGGTTGAGTTGAGTGAGAAGGACATTGCTGGCCAGATAATGACCCTAAAGGGAGGGGTGAATAGGGTCTATGACAGCTTTTAAAAAATTGAACTACAAATTCAAAAGTGCGGAATAAAGTTAAATATGCAACAAGCTTAACTGTAGAATATTTAAAGGAAAGAGAGAAGAGATAAGGAGAATGCAAACTCAAGATTTGTTTATGAGGTTCAGCAATCCAGCCTACTCCCCGCCTCAGCTTCCAGCTAGAGGATTCATAACGATTCCTTATTTGCACTGGCTCCTTCACAGGTGGAGTCCAAACCTTTACAATCTCTCTTACAGGTCAAGATATTACCTTACAAGCTCTCCTTTAGGCCGAGCTGAAACCTCTAAAGAGCACAACCCTCTCTTGAAATAACTGAAGCAATAGCTTCAGTGCAAGAATCCTGGATTCTTGACTACTTTCAATAAATGAGTTTTTGGATTAAAAATCCGAAGAAAAAGCTCCTTAAATGAGCTGAATAAGAGTGAAATACAAACTCTAATTAGGTCTCTCAAAGAAGGTAGGAGTCAAGTAAGCTCAAGAGAGAATTTTTGGGGATTTTCTAAGTATGAGAGTAAGTGAAAATCAATAGCAGTGAATAGGTGATTGATGGGAGTTATTGTTGTGATCAAGAGTTGTTATATGTTCATAAATGAACTACTTTTATAGCATTTGATCCAATAGTGCTATTGGGGTAACATTAAATGCTTTTAGGTCCGTTGCAAACTAGTCGTTATAAAGATTTTTCAGTTTCAGACATGATTTCGTAGACGAAGTGGTGTTCCCACTTGAGTTCGTTGCCGAATTCAACAGATGGAATTTTAATTCTAAAAATCCTATAATGACTTCGTCGCCGAAGTTAACCCAACCAAAGATTTCGTCGCCGAAATCAAGAAACAGAACTGAATTTGAAAATTTCTGTAATGACTTCGTCGCCGAATTCAATCTACCCAGAGAATTCGTCAACAAATTTAGAGGAAAAATTCTGAATGTAGTCTTGGATCACACTGAAGGGATGTGATTGATTTCCTAGGTCAATTAGCTATGGTCTTATCATAATTTTATGATTAATTAGAGCTTTGGAGTGATGTTCTAAAATGTCCTAGGCTCCTATGGTCAATCTATGATTCTTGAGCTTTTCAACTTACCATTCTTTTGAGGACATTTTACATAAGTTCTATACATTCTCAGAATAAAAAGTAAATACATTTAAAAATGATGAGAGATGATCTTGGCTTGACTTGGATCTTGTGATTTTGCCTTTTGTCTTTAATGGACCTGACTTGGACTAAGGTCTTTTCTTGGATCTTCATCTTGTATTCAGTGAGTTGAACTTCCTCATGGGTAATTTCCATCATTTCTCTTGATTGGAGTGCTATCAACTTATGTAATCTAAAATGTTCACGCACTTAAATGGTTTTATTAGTACCAAACATTTCATTATATTATTATGTTATTATCAAAATTAATAAGGGTACTTATGGCTGTAACCCTAAGGCTAACAATCTCCCCCTTTTTGATGATGACATAACAATGTAATGAAATTGGGTTAAGCTCCCCCTCACGACATGTTTTTCATAAAATCTTTGAGGTAAGCTCCCCCTACGCATATGCATTTGTAAACATAATCACAGTTGTTATTTAGATACATATTTATGATGAGGTAAAGGATATATCACCCTGGTTATGTAACAAGAAAAGTTCCACAAAGATAAGTTTCAATTTTAATTTCTCTTCATAACCTATAATTTCTATTCACAACATATTGGATCAAGACAAAAAGAGAATTGCAGAAGCAAAAGACATATTATGTGTGTACTGCCAAAGATGCAAAAAAAACATCATATTTAAAATAGTTCAAATGTCATTTCATTTATCAATCATCAAATTTTCAACAAATTTAAATTTTTATTACATTTCATGTTTCTCGCCCTATGTCAACATCAAAAAACTAAAGAAAAAAAATTACAGCCTGTTTGCTTTCTGCTTTTTGATGAGGTCTGCAACCTTTGAGAGGACATCTTCTGATGGCTCAGTTGAATCGGAGTCATCATGGGAGTCAAAGGAAGAGGAGGTGGTATCTGAGTCTGAAGGAAGGGAGATGATAGGGGAATCAGTAGCTTGACCCCTTTTGGAGGGGGTTACCTTTATTGGTCTCTTGCCTTTGGAAGAAGAGGGAGCTTGAGAGGGAGGCTGAGAAGGAGTGGCCCCACTAGCCAGACTCACCAGAAAATTATTCATTTTCTTCAATTCATCAGTGGCCCACAAGGTAATTGAGGCAGCTATGGAGTCATGCTCTGCTATATCCAAAAGAAACTTGCCTTGAGTCTTCAACTGAAGAGCTAACGATTCTACAATTCCTTGGATTGTCTTTGTGACCTTCTCCATTCGGATACTTTCTTCGGATTGTTCTGCCCCCAATCTATGTAGAAATGAAGATATAGAGTCAACTCTATCTTTGGTGACTGAGGCATCCATGTTAACTGTCCCTAAGACAGAGTTTGTGGCATTGGCACACTCTCTAAGTTCATTATGCACTGGGGCAAGAGAAGATTGGACTGCTTTGGGGATTTTGCTCATCTCAGACTCAAGAGCTGCAAAACGGGAGAGAGTAGAGGAATGGAGATTCTGAAGTGTTTCCCTTGTTGATGCCATGAAGGACAGCAGGGATGCCTTTATTTCCTCTTGAAAATTCCGCTGGCTCATCCTCATTTCTAACTGAAACTGCTCCAAGCTGGAAGACATGGAGGCAATCTGCCCTGCCATGATGTTCAGCCACTCATCTAAAGCTACTGGCCTATTGGGCACCTCATAGAACTCACCAGGGTCCTCAAAATGAGGAGACACCTGTCTACGAGAACTCTCTGGAATCTCTCTAGCATCCATGAAATCAGACCAGTCAGGCAGCTCATTTCTGGTGTGCTGCTCACCCTGAAGCTCATCTGTAGGATCCTCTTCTGGTACTGACTGCTGCTCAGCCTGGGGTTCCTCCTCTGGCACTAAATCTTACTGCTGCTCAGCCTGAAGTTCTGCTGTGGGTGCAAATGAAGAGGAAGGAATAGATGAAGAGAGAGCAGAAAAAGGTATAGATGAAGTATGAATAGGAACTGGAGTACTGGAAGGAAGGGAGGAGGACTGAGTAGCAGAGGGTTTGGGAGTCCAAACCTTCTGAGAGTCATTCCAGATATAGCCCATTCTTTGAATGGTTGCTTTGCTATAAATGGAGGAATCATTAGGGGTGACAATATCTATTTGAGAGGCTAAAGAAACATTGAAGTGTTTAAAGATTTTAGTCAAAGCCTGACCAAAAGGGAGACACCCTGATTTTCTCTTAAATGCATCATCCATACAATGGACAATGATGTAGGAGAGATCAATGGGTGTGGAGGTAAGGATGCGCCACATAAGGAATACATCAAAGTAGGTGAGATACTCCCTACCACCGGCCCTGGGAACTAGGTTATAAGTGATTATGTGGTGAATCATTCTAGCAGTGAGGGTAAGATCTTTAACCTTAGGTTGAAAAGGATAAGTGAAATCTTGGTTTATGCACATCATTTTCAGTGTTTTAACCACATCAAATCCTTCATGACTAGTCCACTGACCATTCCACAAAGGTTTGAAGGGTACACTGAGGGATCTTTAAATTGAGTGCAATTGATTTAAATGAAGAGAAATGTTTTTACCTAAGACAAATGAGGTAATAAGAGATTCGGATTGATTGAAATGGAAGTGAGTGTAAAAGAGTTTGACTAACTAAGGAAACATGGGTTCATTTGATTCAAGAAAGTTATCCCATTTTAGGGCAGAAAAGAGAGTTTTTATGGGTTCGAGCCCATAGGCATCAAAACTAATGAAATTAACGACTTTACCGTACAAAGGGGAACGAGATAGGAATTTTTTTTTAAATAATTTCTCGAACTTTGCTTCCTTGAACTTTACTGGGACTGGAGTTGAACTTGAGGTCAGTTCTTTTCCTTTGTCGGTTC
Source organism: Tetracentron sinense (assembly GCA_015143295.1). Lineage (NCBI taxonomy): Eukaryota > Viridiplantae > Streptophyta > Magnoliopsida > Trochodendrales > Trochodendraceae > Tetracentron > Tetracentron sinense. The sequence continues at coordinate 19,304,090 of CM026555.1, read as the reverse complement.
GTGATTTCTTCTTTGGTGGCTCCACAAATGCATTCTTCATTCTAGGAGGCATATTCTGAGAGATTTAGCAAAATTTGCTAGAGCTTGGAACAAAGAAGGGTGCACGAGCAATGGAATAGGGACTTTGGAGGGAAGGATTAGGTTTGAAAAAGTTCAGATTTTGGGGGTTACTATTTATACACACGACTCAATTCATCGTCGAAATGGGTTTCGTCCCTGAATTCATCACCAAAATTGAGTTAGGAGCCCTAATGTGTTTAATTTTGGATTGACTTTGTCGACAAAATGGATGACTCATCCAGGTTCGTCACCGAAATGGGTACAAAAAATATTCTGTTTTCTATATTTCCCAAAGATTCATCGCCGAAATCATATTCTAGATTGAATTCGTCGCCGAATTCAGTCCTGAATATGAAGAATTGTTTTTTTTTTTTTTTAAAGTTTTCTACCTATTTTCCTTTAAGTAAAAAATTCATCAAGACATCTAAAATAATCATAATGTATTCAAATCAATCTATTTATCAATCAAGTAAGTTATAGGTATATCAAATCAAAGATTTCAATTTTTGATTACTTTTGATTAAGTTAAATCACTTAGACAAGTCATACCCAGTTCTCTTCCCAAAGCACTAAATCTATTAGAATGTAAAGGTTTGGTGAAAATATCAGCAAGCTTATTAATTGTATCAACAAATTCCAAGATAACATTTCTATTTTGCACATGATCTCTAATAAAATGATATCTTATTTCTATGTGTTTAGCCCTTGAGTGTTGAATAGGATTCTTAGTCGTACAAATATCACTTGTGTTATCACACTTAATGGGAATTTTAGTATAGATAAGTTTAAAATCTTCTAGCTATTGTTTCATGTAGAGAGTTTGAGCGCAACAAAGTCCAGCTACCATGTACTCAGCCTCAACTGTGGATAAGGCCACTGAATTTTGTTTCTTACTAAACCATGAAACAAGAGAATGTCCTAAAAAGTGACAAGTTCTACTAGTACTTTTTCTATCTACTTTGCATCCAGCAAAGTCTGCATCTGAATAGCTTATTAGATCTAAGTTTGTGTCATTTGGATACCATAAGCCTAAATCAATTGTTCCAAGTAAGTATCTAAAGATTCTTTTAACAGCAGTTAAGTGAGATTCTTTTGGACAGGATTGGAATCTTGCACAAATGCAAACACTGAATATAATGTCAGGTCTGCTTGCAGTGAGATACAAAAGGCTTCCAATCATGCCTCTATAGAGTTTTTCATCAATACTTTTCCCTTTTTTATCTTTATCAAGTTTGGTTGATGGACTCATAGGAGTATCCATTATTTTAGTGTTTTCCATTCCAAACTTTTTAAGTAGTTCTTTAGTATATTTAGCTTGATTAACGAAAGTTCTTTGTTTGGTTTGTTTGATTTGAAGTCTTAAGAAAAATGTTAATTCACTCATCATAATTATTTCAAATTCTGTTTGCATTGTTTTAGCAAACATTCTATAGAGAGATTCATTTGTTGATCCAAATATGATGTCATCTACATAGATTTGGATTATTAGCATATCATCATTTTTGGTCATTATGAATAAAGTTATGTCAATTTTACCTCTTGTGAATCCGTTTTCAATTAGGAAGCTATTTAGCCTATCATACCAAGCTCTTGGAGCTTGCTTTAATCCATATAAGGCTTTAGTTAACTTAAATACATGATTAGGAAATTTATGATTTTCAAAACAAGGAGGTTGATTTACATAAACATCCTCATTGATATACCCATTTAGAAATGCACTTTTTACATCCATTTGATATAGTTTAAATTTTTTATGACTAGCAAATGCAAGTAACATTCTTATAGCTTCTAGCTTAGCAACCGGGGCAAATGTTTCATCATAATCTATCCCCTCTTCTTGGTTATAAACATGAGCTACTAATCTTGCTTTATTTTTAATTACATTCCCATTTTCATCTTTTTTATTCCTGAAGACCCATTTTGTTCCAATACTAGATTTTTCATTTGGTCTAGGTACTAAATCTTAAACTTGATTTCTATCAAATTGATTTAACTCTTCTTGCATAGCAATGCCTCACGAGTCATCTTCAATAGCTTCTAAGGCATTTTTAGGTTCAATTTGACTTAGGAAATCAAGATTCATTAGATTTCTTCTTGTTCTAACCCTTTGTTCCATATTACCAAGTATTAGATCCTTAGGGTGATCTTTTATTAGTTTCCAATCTTTAGGAAGTTGATAAGATTCTTCATTTTCAATTTCTTCTTCATTATCTATTTCAATGGAGTTGTTACTTGATTTTTCTTTTTCTAGATCATTTTTATTTTCTTTGTTGATTTGTAAATTAGATATTGCTTTTGGAAGATTATCAATTTCATCATCCATATCAGTATTGATTTTGTTAAAAGGATTTGATTCATCAAAAACTACATGTGTTGATTCTTCATGTAGAGCCCCAGACCTTTTCACATTTAATGCAGGACACTTTCGTTGCCATTTTGCCTTTAAAGAGGTATAATTAATTAATAAAGAAGAAATTGGAAATTTAGAAATGTAAGAAATGTTCCTTTTCGAAGTACGAGCCCAACGCAAGTTGAATCGTCAAAATCGGACAAACGAGTTAAAAGATATGGCCAAAACAGTCTGGACCTACAGGCAATCGTAGCTCGGTTATGCACTGAGGACGTAGCTCGGTCATGCACTAAGGATGTAGCTCTGACAACGTACCCTGTATACGTTGTGCATTCGTTGTGCAACAGACAACGGGTGCGTTGTGCAGCAGACAACGTGTACGTTGTACAGCACAACGGGCACGTTGTACATAAGACAACGGACTACGAGCTCAGCACTATGCACGACACAATGTGACAACGTGTTCGGCACTGTTCAAAGCACAACGTGTTTGGCACTGTTCACAGCACAACGTGTTTGGCACTGTTCACAGCACAACATGTTTGGCACTGTTCACAGCACAACGTGTTTGGCACTGTTCACAGCACAACGTGTTCGGCACTCGTGTTTTTGCAGAAATTTCAGTAAGGGTATTATGGTCTTTTGGTCGGTCCACTCTTACCTTAAGAGTTTAACCCGAGCCTTTAGGGCTCATTCTCAACACTTAGAGAGATTGGGAGATAAGAAGATAGGAGAGGGTGATTCCTAAACCTAGGGTTTCCATTTTGGAGAGAAATCAGGGGGTTTGTGAACCCACACTCAACTCAGGCCCATTTTCTTCAAGATCAAGGCACAAGCTCGTGAGGAGCATCTCCTCAAGCTAGGGCAGCAACTCACGGTCGTTTTGGAAGGGGTTTCTTCCTAATTTCTGCAAGGTCGGTACTTCTTACTACCCTCCTAGTTATAGTTCCTCTTTTCCCTTTATTTCTTTTGATTTTTTTTCATTTACACATGTGCTATGAGATGGATGGTTGTGAATGGTGAAGGGAGATGGAATGGGCGATTGGATTCCAATGGTTGTGTGGTGATGATTAAAATGGGGAGGGCATTGTTCCAATAATGAACATACGTGTATGATTTGAGTAAAACCCATCTAGAAAAGCATGCTGTAGGGTAAATCCATAATGAACACACCATGTTTGATGAAATGCCAAGGTGAATAAAGTGAGTTGTAAATTAGGAAATGCATGCCTAATAAATTATGAATATTGCTAGGGACTATGACAGTGTGTTTCTTGCTTTCCCTAAATGATATGAATATTACATTGCTCAATCATTGATGTTATATGTGTTGTGAAATGACCCAACTGTCATATTTAAATTTAAATGCAAGAATGTACACGGTTCCCACGAGCACGGCATGCATGACATGATTTATCGAGGTTTTCAAGAACATGGTTAGAGGTGGGACATATCCTACGATATGTTTTACCTCGCTCTTGGCAAGGACAAGTCAATCATGCATTATCATAAGAAGGGTTTTCCCTTCCCTCGCAAGTACATACATATCATAAGAAGGGTTTCCCTTCCCTCGCAAGTACATGTCACAAGTGAAAGGACAAGCATGGGCATTTAGGAAGAAGGGTCTCCCTTCCCTCACAAGTAGATTACTTTTCCAAGCATGATACAAGCATGACATGACATGGCATGACAAGCATGAGCATTTTAGGAAGAAGGGTCTCCCTTACCTCACAAGTAGATTACTTTTCCGAACAAGCAAGCATGATACATGACATGACAAGCATGGGCATTTAGGAAGAAGGGTCTCCCTTCCCTCACAAGTAGTTTACTTTTCCAAGCAAGCATGACATGGCATGACACACATGACACGCATGATACGATAAGATAAGACCAACATGACAAGTTTTCAAGCACGGAAATGGTATTTTCAGTCAAGTCAAGTGCACGGTGTTTTCAAGGGTGTTATCGGCTTTTCATGAAATGCAAGCATGATTATAAATTGCCTTATTTCCTTGTTATGATATTGATGGCTCCTGTTTTATATATGTGAAATGTTTCCTGCTTCCTATACTGCTATGGTTTTGCTATGACTATTGGTTAGTATTTAGTACCCGCTGAGTATTCCATGCTCAGCCGTACTTCTTATGTCGGCAGGTTCTGAGGGAGCTGCTGTTCCATTTGATGTTTGTGCTCCTGGTTCATGGGTGGAGGAGGAGTACGTCAAGGAGCCTTTGGAGGAACCTCCCGTAGAGGGTTATCAGTAGGAGGTGTTAGATTCTGAGTGGATTAGCTGTGGGTGAGATGAGAGATATACATTCATGTATTTTGGCGGGTCTGTCCGCACTTTCTTTTGGTTACTTTTTGTATAAACTTGGATTCGTATATACATAGAGGTTTGTTTAGACTTCCGCTGGGTTATGTTAGAGTATGTTTCCGCTGTTTATATCCTCTGTTGTATATGCTCTGTGGGTTTTTGCAGGTTGGTTGTCAAGCAAGTCATGATTAGTCGTCCAAAGTTCACTCTAACTCCTAGGGTGGGTTTTAGGTCGCGACAGAAGTGGTATCAGAGCTTAGGCTTTAGGTCTTTAGGGTCACTTAGAATCTTATACCACGGCTTGACAAGAGCATATGTTAGGAAACAAGTTAGGAAGGAAGTAAGTCGGGAGCGAGTCTGGTTTCAAGTGTGAGACTAGACTTTAGTCTTAGTCTAAAATGGTTGCTTTAACTAAGTACGGGTCCTAGGTACGCTAGAACGCTAAAGTATAAGTATAATGTGATGAATACTCTGATGACTTGATGTGATGTATATTAGTATTATACAACTCATACAAATTGAATTATTGTGAAATGGCATTGAAATAAACTGTGGTTTCAGGTGAGACTCATGTGGTACTATTGTTCTCAGGACTTTAGTCATGAGGCGGGGCACACGGCGTCGTGGACCACACACCAGAGCTTCCTCTTCTTCACGGGATGAGGATGAGCAGCTGGACCTCTCTCAGGTCTTAGGCTCTATTGCTGAGACACTCGCCATACTGGCGGCTCGGCAGGTTATACCATCATCGGCGGCACCTACTCCACCGCCCGTAGCTCCAGTACATCGTACCGCTGGAGTTGAGGCATTCAGGAGATTGAGGCCTCCACCCTTCCATGGGAGTGTGGACCCTCTTGCTGCGGAGGCATGGATCCTCCAGATGGAGAAGATCTTTGCGATCCTCTCACCTACAGAGGAGGATAGAGTAACATGGGCAGTTTTCATGCTAGAAGGTGAAGCCCACCATTGGTGGTTGTCGGCATTGAGGACGCGAGATTTGACCATGCAGGGTCAACCTTGGACTTGGGAGGAGTTCAAAGATACTTTTTACAAGAAGTATTTTCCGATTGGAGCACGGGAAAAGAAAGAGAGAGAATTCATCAACCTTGAGCAAGGTTCGATGTCTGTGGCCACTTATGAGGCCAAGTTCTCGGAGCTATCACGCTTCGCGACACACATGATTGCCATCGAGGCAATGAAGGCGAGGAGGTTTGAGCAAGGGCTCAAGGATGTCATCATGGAGAAAGTGTCGGTCTTTAGGCACACCACTTATGCTGAAGCAGTGGATAAAGCCTTGTTGGTTGAGACCAATTCAGAGACCGTGTCCAAGAAGAGAGAATTGGCGAGAGGCCAATCTAGTGGTTCGGTACCTTTAGAGAGGCGGGCCCGGACTGGTCCTTAACAGTATATATGGCCAGCACCACAGATGGGGCCGACTTATGCGCCTCCAGCACCCCAGCAGTACGTGCCACAGGCACCTCGACCTCAAGCTCTTCCGGCCCCACGGCCAGTTACACCTCAGGCAGTGAGGTATACACCACCTTCGGCCCCTCCGGCCTACACATATGAGGTTTGCACTTCATACGGAAAAAGGCATCCAGCAAGAGATTGCCGAAGAGCATCTGGTGAATGTTATCATTGAGGTGGCCAGGGCCACATGATCAGGGATTGCCCTAGCCGGCATTTACCAGGCCAGTCTCAGGGTAATAGGCCCCCAGCACGCCCAGCAGGATCATACCAGGCGTCATCTCAGACTACCCGGTCTACACCTCAGTCTCGCCAGGCAAACCAGGGGCGAGTTTTTGCCTTAACAGAGGGTGATGCACTTGCATCTGACGATGTAGTGCAAGGTACGCAGTTGTAGCTTATTTAATTATCCGTAAATTAAACTGTTAAGTATTAATTGATTGTGTACGTACTTGACATGTTATATATGTATATATACCTACATGTATACACTGTTGATGCATGGATTAACTCCGCTAGTTAAATTTCAGGAACCCTACTAGTCAATGAGTATTTGGCTCAAGTGTTGATTGATACCGGGTCTACTCATTCATTTGTCTCGCCGAGTTTTTCAAAAGGCTTTTCTGTAGAGCCAAGTCAGCTAGAACCGGAGTTAGCCATTTCAACTCCCCTCGGCAAAACAGTATTGGTAGATAAAGTGTATAGAAATAGTGTGGTCCAAGTTGGAAGCCACGAGTTGGCGGTTGATCTCATCGTCCTTGGATTCCAAGACTTTGATGTTATATTGGGAATGGATTGGTTAGCAGCACATCATGGGCATGTAGCTTGCTTTGAGAAAATGGTACTCTTCAAGCCAGTAGAAGGAAAACCATTCCACTTTTGCGGGTTGAAAAGTAGATATATTACTCATTTTGTGGCGTTGAGCTTAGCTAACCCCGAGGCAAAGGACTCATCGACTATTCCGGTTGTGAGTGAGTTCCTAGATGTATTTCCAGAGGAGTTGCCAGGATTGCCTCCAGACAGGGAGATTGAGTTTGTGATCGAGCTTGCACCAGGCACAGCTCCTGTTTTCAGGGCTCCGTATAGAATGGCCCCTATTGAACTCAAAGAGTTAAAGACCCAGTTGGAAGAATTACAAGGTCTTGGTTTCATTCGACCAAGTGTCTCACCGTGGGGTGCCCCGGTGTTGTTTGTTAAGAAGAAAGATGGCTCGATGCGGATGTGCGTCGATTACAGGCAATTGAACAAAGTCACTATAAAGAATAGGTATCCCTTGCCTAGGATTGATGACTTATTCGATCAGTTGAAGGGAGCGAGATTTTTCTCGAAGATAGACCTTCGATCGGGTTATCACCAGTTGAAGATTAAGGTGGAAGATGTTCCCAAAACTACTTTCAGGACTCGGTATGGGCACTACAAGTTCTTGGTGATGCCTTTTGGACTCACGAACGCGCCGGTAGCCTTTATGGACTTGATGAACCGGGTGTTCCGGCCATATCTTGATAGGTGCGTGATTGTATTTGTTGATGACATTTTGGTCTATTCCCAGACACGGGAAGATCACACACGCGACCTATGTCTTGCTTTGGAAATGCTAAGAGAGCACAAGCTATACGCTAAACTCAGTAAGTGTGAGTTTTGGTTGGAAGAGGTGGCAATCCTAGGCCACGTTGTTTCTGTGGAAGGCATCTCGGTTGATCCAAAGAAGATAGATGCAGTCATGAGTTGGGCGAGGCCTAAGAGTGTCACAGAGATACGTAGTTTCCTTGGATTGGCAGCCTACTACAGGAGATTCGTAGAGGGTTTCTCTAGCCTTGCAGCACCGCTCACTTACCTGACAAGGAAGAACGCCAAGTTTGTATGGAGTGATAAGTGCGAGATCAGTTTCATGGAACTGAAGAAGAGGCTTACTATAGCCCCTGTCCTTACTGTGCCATCTGGACCTTATGGGTATGAGGTGTATAGTGATGCCTCACACGTTGGACTTGGGTGTGTACTCATGCAGCACAAGAAAGTCATTGCCTACGCATCGAGGCAATTGAAGGAACATGAGAATAATTACCCCACGCACGACTTTGAGCTTGCCGCAATCGTGTTTGCACTAAAGATCTGGCGACATTACTTATACGGGGTGGAATTCTATGTGTATACGGACCACAAGAGCCTCAAGTACCTCTTTTCCCAAAAGGAATTGAATCTAAGGCAATGGCGTTGGATGGAATTTTTGAAAGACTATGATTGTACCATTCAATACCACCCGGGTAAAGCAAATGTAGTGGCTGATGCTTTGAGTAGAAGACCCCCGGGGTTATTAACATGCATGTTGGTGCAAGAATGGAAGCTACTTGAAGACTTGGCAAATCTGGACATTAGTGTGAATGACTCTGTTCGTAGTCCTATCTTGGCAAATGTCACTGTTCGGCCATACATTATAGATTTGATCCAAGAATACCAAGCCACGGATGCTGAATTGTTGGCTTATCGGGACAAGGAAGTTGCTAAGGGTAGTGAGGACTTCTCTCTCACTAGTCGGGGTGCTATCACATTCAAGGGAAGGCTGTGCGTCCCAGCCAATGTAGATCTTCGAAGAGAGATTTTGGATGAAGCACACCGTTCGAAGTACACAGTGCATCAAGGGGCTACAAAGATGTACCGGAACCTCAAGAGTCACTTTTGGTGGGGGAATATGAAGAGGGAGGTTGCGGAATATGTAGCACGGTGCTTGGTGTGTCAACAGGTAAAAGCAGAACACATGCGGCCCGCAGGTCTATTACAGTCCCTTCCGATTCCCGAGTGGAAATGGGAGAACATATCCATGGATTTCATAGTTGGCTTGCCAAAGACGGCAAGGGGCTCAGATGTAATTTGGGTTGTAGTAGACCGTCTGACGAAGTCCGCTCACTTCTTGCCTTACTGAACTACTTTCAACTCTAGCCAGTTGGCCGCTCTATACATCAAGGAAGTGGTGAGGTTGCACGGAGTGCCCGTCAGTATTGTGTCGGATCGGGATCCAAGATTCACGTCAAGATTTTGTAAAAGTTTCCAAGAGGCTATGGGTTCCCGACTTGATTTCAGCACCGCTTTTCATCCACAGACGGATGGACAAACCGAGAGAGTGAACCAAGTCATTGAAGACATGCTTCGGGCTTGTATGTTGGATTTCAGAGGCAGTTGGGAAAAGCACTTGCCTTTGGTTGAATTCGCCTATAATAACAGCTATCATGCAAGTATCCAAATGGCACCATTTGAGGCCTTGTATGGGCGAAGTTGTAGGTCTCCTCTCTATTGGGATGAGGTAGGAGAAAGGAAAGTACTTGGTCTGGAGTTGATTGAGCAAACTGCAAACACAGTTAAGATCATTCGGGATCGATTGAAAGCCGCTCACGATCGCCAGAAAAGTTATGCGGACACGCGCCGTAGGGACTTGGAATTTCAAGTAGGGGATCAAGTTTTTGTGAAAGTATCTCCTAGCAAAGGGATCATGAGATTTGGAAAGCGAGGCAAGCTCAGTCCTCGGTATGTTGGGCCTTTTGAGATTATCACACGAGTTGGTGAGGTTGCTTACAGGGTAGCTCTCCCACCTCACATGGCCGCAGTTCACAACGTCTTCCATGTGTCTATGCTTTGGAAGTGCATTGCTGATCCTTCGCATGTCATAGACTTGGAACCGTTGGAGATTCGAGAGGACGTCACCTTGATTGAAAAGCCGGTTCAGATTTTGGATCGAAGAGATTAGGTGCTTCGCAACAAGACAATCCCTTTGGTTCTTGTGCAATGGCAGCACCATGCTCGGGAAGAAGCTTCATCGGAGCGTGAAGCCGAAGTCAAAGCAAAGTACCCAAAATTAATTGAATGAGTTTTTGGTATTAGTTTGTATATGACTTGTAATTTTCTTTTGGTTTGTAATGCAAGTAGCATCTAAATTTCGAGGACGAAATTTTTGTAAGGGGGGGAGGATGTAGAGCCCCAGACCTTTTCACATTTAATGCAGGACACTTTCGTGACCATTTTACTTTTAAAGAGGTATAATTAATAAATAAGGAAGAAATTGGAAATTCAGAAACATAAGAAATGTTCATTTTCGAAGTACGAGCCCAACGCAAGTTGAATCGTCAAAATCGGACAAACGAGTTACAAGATATGGCCAAAACAGTCTGGACCTACAGGCAATCGTAGCTCAGTTATGCACTGAGGATGTAGCTCGGTCATGCACTAAGGACGTAGCTCTGACAACGTACCCTGATAACGTATACGTTGTGCATTCGTTGTACAACAGACAACGGGTGCGTTGTGCAGTAGACAACGTGTACGTTGTACAACACAACGGGCACGTTGTACATAAGACAACGGACTACGAGCTTAGCACTATGCACGACACAACGTGACAACGTGTTCGGCACTGTTCACAGCACAACGTGTTTGGCACTATTCACAGCACAACGTGTTTGGCACTGTTCACAGCACAACGTGTTTGGCACTGTTCACAGCACAACGTGTTCGGCACTCGTGTTTTTGCAGAAATTTCAGTAAGGGTATTTTGGTCTTTTGGTCGGTTCACTCTTACCTTAAGAGTTTAACCCGAGCCTTTAGGGCTCATTCTCAACACTTAGAGAGATTGGGAGATAAGAAGATACAAGAGGGCGATTCCTAAACCTAGGGTTTCCATTTTGGAGAGAAATCAGGGGGTTTGTGAACCCACACTCAACTCAGGCCCATTTTCTTCAAGATCAAGGCACAAGCTCGTGAGGAGCATCTCCTCAAGCTGGGGCAGCAACTCACGGTCGTTTTGGAAGGGGTTTCTTCCTCATTTATGCAAGATCGATACTTCTTACTACCCTCCTAGTTATAGTTCCTCTTTTCCCTTTTGTTTCTTTTGATTTTCTTTCATTTACACATGTGCTATGAGATGGATGGTTGTGAATGGTGAAGGGAGATGGAATGGGCGATTGGATGCCAATGGTTGTGTGGTGATGATTAAAATGGGGAGGGCATTGTTCCAATAATGAACATACGTGTATGATTTGAGTAAAACCCATCTAGAAAAGCATGTTGTAGGGTAAATCCATAATGAACACACCATGTTTGATGAAATGCCAAGGTGAATAAAGTGAGTTGTAAATTAGGAAATGCATGCCTAATAAATTATGAATATTGCTAGGGACTATGACAGTGTGTTTCTTGCTTTCCCTAAATGATATGAATATTACATTGCTCAATCATTGATGTTATATGTGTTGTGAAATGACCCAAATGTCATATTTAAATTTAAATGCAAGAATGTACACGGTTCCTACGAGCACGGCATGCATGACATGATTTATCGAGGTTTTCAAGAACATGGTTAGAGGTGGGACATATCCTACGATATGTTTTACCTCGCTATTGGCAAGGACAAGTCAATCATGCATTATCATATGAAGGGTTTTCCCTTCCCTCCCAAGTACATACATATCATAAGAAGGGTTTCCCTTCCCTCGCAAGTACATCTCACAAGTGAAAGGACAAGCATGGGCATTTAGGAAGAAGGGTCTCCCTTCCCTCACAAGTAGATTACTTTTCCAAGCATGATACAAGCATGACATGACACGGCATGACAAGCATGAGCATTTTAGGAAGAAGGGTCTCCCTTCTCTCACAAGTAGATTACTTTTTCGAACAAGCAAGCATGATACATGACATGACAAGCATGGGCATTTAGGAAGAAGGGTCTCCCTTCCCTCACAAGTAGTTTACTATTCCAAGCAAGCATGACATGGCATGACACACATGACACGCATGATACGATAAGATAAGACCAACATGACAAGTTTTCAAGCACGGAAATGGTATTTTCAGTCAAGTCAAGTGCACGGTGTTTTCAAGGGTGTTATCGGCTTTTCATGAAATGCAAGCATGATTATAAATTGCCTTATTTCCTTGTTATGATATTGATGGCTCATGTTTTATATATGTGAAATGTTTCCTGCTTCCTATACTGCTATGGTTTTGCTATGACTATTGGTTAGTATTTAGTACCCGCTGAGTATTCCATGCTCAGCCGTACTTCTTATGTCGGCAGGTTCTGAGGGAGCTGCTGCTCCATTTGATGTTTGTGCTCCTGGTTCATGGGTGGAGGAGGAGTACGTCGAGGAGCCTTTGGAGGAACCTCCCGTAGAGGGTTATCAGTAGGTGGTGTTAGATTCTGAGTAGATTAGCTGTGGGTGAGATGAGAGATATACATTCATGTATTTTGGCGGGTCTGTCCGCACTTTCTTTTGGTTACTTTTTGTATAAACTTGGATTCGTATATACATAGAGGTTTGTTTAGACTTCCGCTGGGTTATGTTAGAGTATGTTTCCGCTGTTTATATCCTCTATTGTATATGCTCTGTGGGTTTTTGCAGGTTGGTTGTCAAGCAAGTCATGATTAGTCGTCCAAAGTTCACTCTAACTCTTAGGGTGGGTTTTGGGTCGCGACACTTCAACAATTAATGATTTCTTGTTAAACACTCTATAAGCTTTGCTATTAGTAGAGTATCCTAAGAAGATTCATTCCACAGATTTAGCCTCAAATTTCTTAAGATGTTGTTTATCATTAAGTATGAAGCATTTAGATCCAAACACCTTAAAATAACTTATATTAGGGATTCTTCCATTCCAAAGCTCATAGGGAGTTTTATTTAGTTTGTTTCTTATAACTACTCTATTAATTACATAACATGATGTGTTAATGGCTTCAGCCCAAAAATAATTTGGTAATTTATTCTCATTAAGCATTGTTCTAGCCATTTCTTGAAGAGATCTATTCTTTCTTTCTACTACACTATTCTGTTGTGGAGTTCTAGGTTCTGAAAAATTATGATTAAAACTATTTTCGTCACAAAATGATTCAAGTTCTTTATTTTTAAATTCTCCTCATCTATCACTTCTTATGTTGTTAATAGAATAACATTTTTCATTTTGAACTCTTTTACAAAACTTTTTAAATAGAGAAGGTGCTTCATTTTTATGAGATGAAATAGTACCCATGAGTATCTTGAAAAATCATCCACTATAACAAAAGCATAAGTTTTTCCAGCTAGGTTAGCTACTTCATTTGGACCAAAAAGATCTATATGTAAAAGTTCTAAGGGCCTAGTGGTAGAAATCATTTTCTTGGTTTGAAATGAAGATTTTATTTGCTTTCCAAGTTGACAAGCATCACAGATTTTGTCTTTGATAAATTTAGTTTTAGGTAATCCTTGAACTAATTCATTTTTAGAGAGTTTAGATAAAAGATCCATACTAGCATGTCCTAGTCTCCTATGCCATAACCAGCTACCTTCATCTATAGCAGAGAGACAAATCATGTTTTGAGATATAAGTTCATCAAAATCTAAGGTATAAACATTTTCATTTCTATGTGCTACAAACAAAGTATTTAGATTATCTTTATCCTTAATCATGCAGATATTTGACTTGAATTAAACATTCAGTCCCTTATCACAAAGTTGATTGATACTAATAAGATTATGCTTGAGTCCATCAACAAGTAGTACATTCTCAATAAAAACGGATTTATTCTTACCAATGTTACCTATGTCAATTGTAAGCACCCAATTTTTATTCCCTGCTCAACTAAACCCTAGGTCTAACCCTAGCCTAGCCCTAGCCCAAGCCCTAGGCAAAGACCCACGGGCTCAAGGCTCATTTTAAGCCCAAAACCCAAACAAAAAATCTAAAAACCTTTGTTGGCTCAAGCATAGGCCCACTAAGCCCAAGTGGGACCCACACCCTTTTAAAATTCAAATTTTTAGGGCAAAACATTTGTTGCTTTCCCCACGTGTGGTGGCTAGGCCCAAAGTAGCAATAAATAAAAAATAAAAATTCAATCAATCAAAAGTCCAAACCAAGACCCATGGCCTTTTAGGGTGTGACCCACCTAAAGAAGAAATTACAAAAAAAAAGAAGAAAATAAAAAAATAATAATGATACAAAAAAAGATTTGAAAAGTAGTATAATAAACAAACAAAAAAAAACAAACAAAAAAAAAACAAAAAATAAAAACAAAAAACAAATAAATAGATAAAACAAAAAAAAAAAGAGGAAGTTTGATTGGGCACCAACCTCATCTGGCAGGGCCCACATGCGGTTGGGCCCAAATCACAAAACCATGCAAACCGTAGCAAAAAGAAAAAAAAATTCAAAAAACGTTACTGTTCATCGTCCTCCCCAAGAGGACGATGACAGTCCGTCCTCCCTCCTACTCCCCTGCTACCTGCCTCCTCCAGGTTTTGTCCCCCACGCCTAATGCCACACCCTCCATCCTTATCCATTTCACTTTATTCTTCTATAAAGCCACCATGGTAGCTACGGTGGGGGGGGGAGTTGGAACAAATTTTTTTTATAGTAGCCTTCTCTTCCACTCCCTATACACAATCCACTTAGATCATAGGCCGTCCCCTAAGCATACGACCACCTCTATAACCCCCTTAAGTCCGTCCCAATCACCATTGCCATAGTCCATCACCACGTCAATTTTATTTTTTATTTTTGGAAAATTACAGTGAGCTTTGCCCTCTCTCCGGCCAGCTTACCAAGCCAATACCAGACTCACATTCTATTCCACAGGTAGCTGCCACCTCGTCCAAGGCCATCATCATCGCGCACAGTCCCCGGATCGTCACTGTTGGCAACCACCACCGAACACCCCATTATCTTTTACCACCGTAGCAGCTCCGGCATAGGGTAAATGAGCCTATCCCTTTTTTTTTTTTACTGCTAATCCCCTTGTAAGGGACCCCTGGTCCCATTCCAGGGGTCCCATGTTGCCTTTTTTTTTTTTTTTGGTTCAAAACCGCAAGTTGGGTTTGCTTGAGGTGACCACCGGCATAACCCTCACCACCATGAGTCACGGCCACGCCATGGCAGTCCTTCCCGGAGGTCTATGGGGGTCCTCAATCAATGACGAATCCCCCTAGACCCCCTGGTTTGCATACAAACAGACCACCAAAAGAATTTTTTAAAAAAAAATAAAAAACAAAAACCTTTTCAGGTTGTCACCTATAACTGCGGTTTAACCATGGTTGGACCCAGCCTTGGTCGAAACCAAGGCCATGGTTAGACTCCCCACATACCCGGCTACCTCCCTGTAAATTTTCAGCCCTTAATTCGCCCGTTAACTATAGTTAAATCGACCCCAAAGTGGGGTTGACAGTATAAAAATCTGTGCAACGGGATAACTTTGGGCCTCTGTGGGGCCCACATCCAGCCTCCCCTTGGGCTCCACAAGGGTCCAAATTGTTTCCCACATAGTAGGCTTCATGACCATGGTCTCGGATTCCCCGGGGGTTGAGCCAATCAGCGGCAAAATCGCCGCAAAATTTGAAAAAAAACACTGTTTTGGGAAAATAGTCATTTTATGTGAATTTCAACGGGGCAACTTTGAGCCTTTGTTGGGCCCACATCCAACCTCCCCTTGGGCTCCACAAGGGTCCAAATTGTTCCCCACATATCAGACTACCCACTGGTAGTCTCGGATTCCCACGATTCTCCCGTTAACCATGGTTAAATTCATGTTAATTATGGTTAAAAATTTGATGAAAATTTTGGGTTTTTCATAATTTCAGATATTTGTGGGGCCCAGACCGGGTAGGAGGCCTGTCTAGGCCCTGCCATGGACCCTGGGCCCACTTTTGCCTCAGTCGGCCCCTTAACCATGGTTAAATCCACCCGTGGTTAACATTTAACCATGGTTAAGCGGCCTATGACCTAGCAAAAATTCTAGAAAAATCATCAAAAAATCATAAATATTACATAGAATCCAGAAATATCTTCAGTGACATTTTTGGTTTTGGTTAAGACCCCTAATCAGAGTCAACCCCATTTTTGGACCCTTAACCATGGTCAAAAAATCCTTATCCGGAAAAAATCTGGAAAAATGCTCAAAAAAAATGGTCTCACTTGACCATTTAACCCTGGTTAAGACCCTTAACCATGGTGACCTCCCCCCTTAACCGCGGTTAAGTGTCCTTAACCATTGGAAAAAATCTGGAAAATTCCCAAAAAAATCAGAAAAATTCAAAAAGATCAAAAATACTGACTTTGGACCTTTTAACCATGGTTATCACCCGTAACCATGGTTGATCACCCTTTAAACCCTGGTTAGCAACCCTAACCCTTGGTTAAAACACCCCTGGGCCTACCGGGCCTCACTCCTTGGCCTATCGGGCCTAATCTTGGCCTACCGGGCCAAACCCTAGCCTACCAGGTTCACCCTTGGCCTACTGGGCCTAATCTCGACCTACCGGGCCCAAACTAGCCCACCGGGCTTCAACCTCGGCCTACCGGGCCCAACCCTAGTCTATCGAACTTACCTTAGGATTACTGGGCCCAATACCAAGCACTTGACTAACCCTGTCAACCACCCCTAGCCTCCCGGCTAGACCCTAAGCCACCCTTGGCACACACACACACACCCCTAGCCTTGGCACGGGCTCATGTGCCAGAACTACGCTCGGTCTGATCTCACACCTATGTGAGTACGTAAGCAGCCCAACCCAGGTTCGACCCTAGTCTAGTATTTTCTCCTTCTTAGATTAGCATTACATTAAATACTTAAGGCATTTGATTAAAATCGAGACTAATATGACTTAAACCTAGCAAGTAGGGAACCACTGAAAAGTGGAAGTGCCGGGGTGCCTAACCCCTTCCCCGGACTTAATCGAACCTCTTATCCTAATCTCAAACCGTAGACCAAGACCTTATCCAAATCCCGGGGACTTATCCCTTCCGAATGAATAGGTGGTGACTTTTAACTCACCCCGTGAGATTGAAACCAGGGTTTCCCGAAAATCGCGCTCACAGCTCTGGCGACTCTGCTGGGGACTTTAAGGTTCAACCCGGAACCTAGGTTTAAGTCAAATTAAACCTCAAATTAATCAAATGCTTAAGTAGTTAACCTAATACTAATCATTTTACATCTCTTTGGTGATTTGTGTACTGTGCATCTCATTCATACAATTGTAGTGTAATCAACCTAATACCTATTAGACAGGCTTATTATGCTCACGACTGCTGGATGACTATCCTCAGTGACAGGGGTTTAACAGTCTTGGAGGTCCGCGGAACTTGTCTTGTTGGGTGACTATCCTCAGGAAACGGTTATGAACGCTCCCGCTTACACCAATCGTCCCTTTCAGGGAGTCGTATATACGGTGTTAAGTGATCCCCCCATCCTTAGGAACACACTCTTGCATACCAAAGCATGCATACATGTAGCCTAGGTCAGGATATAGCCTACAAGCAGCCAATCCGTAGGGCTACTATAAACCCTAACCTGCTTACACCCTATACCCGGCCCCAATCAAGGTTAACTACCCGGGTACACCTTACCCGGATAAACACCCACCTAGGAGCATGTGATGAGCCAAACTTGTGCTTCTAATAAAACACATCCTATCCCACATTCGGACATATCACATGAGGTTCAAATCCCCGGCATACAGGTCTTCACTTAGACTTATCCCCCGCCTTATCCTTATAGACCCCCAGTTCCCAACAACCTAGGTAAAGTATACCGGACCCCTGTCCGATTGCCCTATCAGGGCACATGTGCCATGTCACACCCTAATGAAAAAAAATATATATATATTGCATCATTTGCATTTCAAACACACTACACTTACACAGAGTCTGTATATTTGTCCAGGGTAGATGGCAGGTCCGTCAGGGATTGTTCCGCTAAATGGTCAGCCTCCTAGGCACATGCACCTGACCTCTCAGGGGGCATGTGACCCGACCCTCCGTGAGAAAATTGAGGCACTGAGTCAGGATCAACATCTCACTTGGGCCCAGTACTACAGACTGGGTAACACCCTAGACCTGTCCATGGTTAAGACAGATTGGCGCCTCATTAATGCCGTCGTCCAGTGTTGGAACCCTACCTATATGGTATTCCGTTTCGGTAAGAACGAGTTGTGTCCAACACAGGAGGAGATACAGCACATTCTCGGCTTAAACATGGAAGGCGATGCCATAGTACCGCCCTATACGGCAAACTTTCAGGTAGATCTCTCACGATTCTTACGAATCAGGCTTGCCTCCTTGCAGTACGATCCTAGCGGCACTTACGACTGGGTGTCCATTGAATTTCTTGAGAAATTGTACCGGCCCAGGTGGGACCCTGACTCCCTAGAAACTGAGATCCCTAGTCTCAATGCCTTTACACTGATCATCATGTCACAACTGGTGCTCCCGAAAAGTTGCGCCTTCGCCGACTCAGTACTGACAGGGATAATCGACGACATGCAGGAATTAAAGACGGTTGTCCTAGTCATTCTTATAGAGTTACTCAGGGCTCTCAACCTTGTAGTAGGATGCAGAAAGGGCGTCTTCCACGCCAGTGCACCGCTTCTACATCTGTGGATGGTCTCACACCTGCCCACCATCTTACCGGTACCCGACGTACCTCGAGATGCATACAGCCTGCCCAGAAAGATTTCACAGAATCAGGGCCAGATCGTGACTTATATGTTAAGACTCTCTACCGGCTTCTCCAAGACCTGACAGAGGAGCAGATCATATGGGAATGCGTGTGGCTCGTTCCCAGACAACTACCACGCGTCGTCATAGCAGGAAGGCGATGCATGGTCCTAGCAGGACTCACCGACTCTGCAGCCTATGTACCACTTCGAGTCCTCCGTCAGTTTGGACTCCCTCAGCGCATACCAGTAATAGACGACTTGGAGAATGATTTCGTTAATTTCAAAGTGCAATCTGAACGCCTCACCCACCGATTCCAAGTAGATTGGCGAAGCTCCAGAAGGGACAAATGGCCAGATTTTGTGGTCACAACTGGATCACCAACTGATTCTGCATACCGTATATGGATAAAAAATCCTGACCTTCCACCCGGCATGCCAGCGCCTAGGAAACTGCCTACACCAGTTGCAGCCCCATCTCGAGGAACCATACCCATAGCTGACATGGCGGTTCCCTGGACAGACTTCTTCTTGGAAAGGCAGTTACAGATCCAAGAGAGAGAAAAACAGCTTAGACGAGCCCAGCGTGCATTCAGGCAGTAGGAAGCGGAGTAGAACTGCGGACTCATAGCCATGCAGGAGCAGGTTGACAGCCTCGAGCACACAGTCCGATCCTTGCAGAAGAGACACAGGGGTGATATCAGAGAGAACTCCGTCCTTCAAGCCGAGTTGCACTTCCATCAGGAACAGCTTGATAGTGCAAAGGAGGAAATGACCAGCCGGATCCATCAGTACGGATCCCATATGTACAATGTCTCGGAGACAATCGAGCGCATGGAGATCGAAATCATATCCCTCCAACAATAGGTCATGGACTGTGACGGCGTGCCTAGACCGCTTGACTTTGCCATCCCCGATGGGCCTACCTAGGGTTAAGTCCTTTTTCACTTTTATTGAGTCAGTCCTGTATTACACTCACTCAATCACTGTAATCAATGAAAATTTTTCCTGTATTTTTCGTCTCGCACCTCATGTATATTCATGTTTAGTCGTTGCATCTTTTTAGTCTGCATGAGCCGACCCATGACTCGTTCTCTGACTGTTATTCTTGCATAAGTCATATAAGTAGTCCTCACAGAAATACCAGTCACGGAGATTGTACCCTACACCGATTCGATAGAAAGCAGCTCAGAAGCAATGGCAGAACCATCAGACCATCAACAGCGGACAGATGAATTGCTGCAAGCTCATGACCGAGATATCGCAGTCATGCAGGCGAAACTGGATAGTGTTTTGGAATCCCTAAAGATTCTGATTGGTGCTCGAACCAAAGAACCTTCTAACCAAAACCCTACCAATGAAACCCCCAATCAGCCTCACCCAAAATAGCCTACCCCTATCATTATTCCCAACCCTATACCCGTAACAGGCGGAGGAGGAGAGGAGTATGACCAGTATGACGAGCAGCCTAAGGCATCACATGTCAATCAGGACAGGTCATCATCTTCTGACCCTACACCGTCTCTTAGGGACCAATATGAGGAGATAAAACAGATGAAAGAGGAAATGAGAAGAATGAGAGGGGCAACTGCCAACCCCACCCTATCATTGGAGGACCTGACTTTCTCCTCTGGAGATGCTATTCCCCCCAAATTCAAGGTACCTGACTTCGATAAATATGATGGCTCGGGCTGTCCTAAACAACATTTGCAGATGTACCTGGGGGACATGCTCTCGTATAATAAGAATCAACCTTTACTCATACAGTAATTCCAGAAAAGTCTGAAGGGGGCAGTCCTTGCCTGGTGGATGTCGATCGATAAACAGAGAATCAAGACATTGCAAGACGCCATGGATGCCTTTGTGGAATAATACTCTTTTAATCAGGAGCTTCAGCCTTAGCGAAGCCAACTGGAACAGATGTACCAGCGGAACAATGAGTCGTTCAGGGAATATGCCACCCGGTGGAGAGAAATGGCAGCAAAAGTCATCATCCTATCCCCAAGGAAGAGCTGGCAAACATATTTTTGGGCACCCTGAAGCAGCCCTACTCTATACTGATGGTCACTCTACCGGTTGTGGACTTTGACACAATAGTTAAAACAGGTGCCCATATTGAGGCAGTAATACAGAGTGGAGCCATTCATTCCAGCCTAGGGCTTGCTCCCCCCAAAGCGGCAGCAGCTTCAACTAGCAGAAATAACGATCACAGAGACCATAAGAGAAAAGAAAATGTTAACTTGGTGGCTCCTGCAGCGCTAATCAGATTACCAGCTCCGGCCGCTCAGCAACAGCCAACACCTGGAAACACCGATCGGTTAAATAGAACCAGGGGTAAACTCATCCCCCCAAGACCTTTACCCCTCTCCCTTAGACACTCAGTCAACTTTTGGACTACTTAACCAGACAGGGCCTTCTCGAACTAAGAGGCCCTACCCCTCTTGTACCACCAGACAAGAGGAACAAAAATTACGATGTCAACCAACACTGCGCCTTTCATAGAGGCCCGGGCCATGCGACCTAGTACTGTATTGGTCTGAAGTGCGCTATCCAGGATCTCTTGGATAATGGTAAGGTCGAACTAGCTCCCAGCAACACCAGTATCAACCAGGTACCACTGGCCCCACATAACAACCAAGTTAACTTTATTGAGTGGGAAGAGCCCGGGGTAGGGCAACCTAGACCCAACGCACCTGCAGTCAATGATGGCATCATTAGGCCCTCGTACCGACCCCCAGTTATAATCCCTCTGCCACAGTCAAATGTTCAGGCCATCCAGACCCCAGTACAACTCCCCGCTCTGGAATCAGACAAAGAGCAAATCGTCTACACAATTCCATGTCATGCCAGTTGGCCCACAGCTTCAGCCAAGGCCTCAACCTCCTCTGGACCAGTCAAAATTCCTTACATCCCTTCCCAGCTTTATAATCTTAATTATGTACCTGCCCCCCAATCTCTCATCCTCGAAAGTCAGTACATAGCCAACCTCACCCGATCCGGTCGGGTGTACCAACCTCCGGCGATTGAGCCGGTGAAAGAAAAGGGTAAAGAAAAAGCAGGGGTGACAGACCCAGAAAAGGAAACAGTAGATTGAGCTCTCCTATCAAAAATATTAGAAAAAGCAGAAGAATTCAATATTACTCAGCAGTTGGGAAAAACTCAGGCACAAATCTCTAACTTGGGTTTTCTTTTGACTTCAGAGCATTACAGAAAACAACTTCTTCGGGTATTTAACAACGCCCATGTAACACCAGACATCTCACCTGAGAAACTAGGGCAGATGATAGGGCAAGTGCTCGAATCACGAATCATCTCCTTTACTAAAGAGGAAATACCGGATGGAGATAAGGATCATACTCGGGTCCTATATATTGCGGTTCAGTGTATGGAAAGGACATTATCCTCGGTACTCATTGACAATAGCTCCGGCCTAAATGTTTGTACTCTCTACTCTACAAAGCCTGGGTTTAAATACCAGCTATGTTAAGAAGAGACCCATGACTATAAGGGCTTTTGATAACACCACCAGGCAGAACTTGGGTGATATTGACCTAACCATCAGGGTTGGACCGGCTCAGTTCTTAACAAATTTTCAAGTTGTGAATGTACCTGCCTCATTCACCTTACTCCTAGGGAGGCCGTGGATTCACTCGGCCAGAGCCATTCCCTCCTCTCTACACCAAAGGATCAAATTTATACAAGACGACCACCTAGTCGTCATTCCATCTGAGGAGTTGTCAAGTTCCTTCGGGGACATCCAGGAGCTAGGTCAAGGTACAACTTTCATGACCTATCAGTTTGAGCAGGTCAGCTCCATCGCCCAAGTGGTGTAGAGACCCCGAATCTTTTTCATGTTTTTACTTCATTGTATTAGGGGTATTATAGTCCTTGGGATGTTTTGATGTTTATTGTATTATATATTTATTTGGTGTGGTGTAAACTAGGCTTAATCAAACTTGTAATGGAGGGATGTCATTACACACCCAAAACTTTAGGAAGCTCTAGTTTTGGCACCGTTTACTGGAATTGAGTGATTCTTGAACCATTAGAAAGGTGTTGGAACCCTCTTCGAAGTTCATGTTTAATTTTTTTCCTTATTTTGAGTTTAAGCCAAGTCAATGGTGGGTTTTATCTAATGGAATTGTAGATCAGTAAACTTTGGGGACAATTTAGTCTATTAATTAAGTGGAATTTAGAAATTCTAAAATGCCAGAAATGTTTTTTTTCGAGAGACGAATCCAACCCAAGTTGAATTGTCAAAATCCGTCGAGCGAGTCAAAAGTTATGGCCAAAACAGTAGAGTAGGTCAAAAGTCTGTAGGCAACCGATCGCTCGGTCAGAAGTAGCTATCGATCGGTCCAAAACCGATCGATCGGTAGCTATCGACTAGTCCAAAATTTTGTATGGGAAAATTTTCCGGAGAGTGTGTTTTTGACCGATCACCCGGTCATAAACACCAATCGCTCGGTAGGCGACCGATCGCTCGGTCTTTCGTGATTTTTACAGAATTTTAGTATGGGCGTTTTGGTCTTTTTATTCTCAGACCTTGGGGTTATAAATAGGGGGTCCTACTCGAAATATTAAAATACTCTACCTATTTCTAACCTAATTTGGCAAAAAGGGGGAGAAAACCTAGGGTTTGAGGGAGAGGGTTGCTTGAAGAAGAAGGAGGTTGCTAGAAGATTGAGAGGAAAGCTTGGAGATCGTCCTCAAAGCTTCTCCAAATCTCCTCAGGAGCGTTTTGAATCCAAGGGAAGGATTCCTAAGGTCGATATACTATCCTAATCAACTCTATTTTAATGTTTTGTGAATATTAATTTGATAGAAATGATAGAATAGAGATTAAATGCATTTTCCCCAAATTTTCTATGAAGTAAGCTAATTATTGATGGAAATGTGGATTGGATGTGGATAGAATATATGAAGGGTGGGAAATGTATGGAGGATGGGATTAATATGTGGATGTGAATAGTGAATTGATTGTATGGATGAATTATGGTTTGATGAATGCTTGAAAATATAGAAGGGAAATGGATTCATATTATGCGTACACAAGGTGTTTGTGAAAATGCTTGAAAGGATAAATGCTATTATACTCTTATGAAATTGTGGTAAATTGATTATGAATTGCGATATGAATTATGATAAGATATGTATATGTGAATTGTTTGTTAAGTATGTCTAATTATTGGCATGGAAATTGATAGTCGAGAAGGTAAGAACTTAGAGGAACATCTCTCAAACCGGGAATTCTCTAACTATTTGGTATGGGACAGTATAGTGGAGTTTCCATGGTGGGAGATCGGAATTTAAGCAATTACCAACTCGAATGTTAATTTCGACAGTTAAGCACATATGCACGTGTATGTTAAGATAAGAGTCTCACAAGTCACACATGTGGACCACAAGCACGAGCATGGCATACGTATGACATTCTGAATAAGCATAAGCATGGCATGGTCCGTATCCGCCAAGAACGGCATGTCAATTACATTTGATTCTTAGGCATGGTCCGTATCCGCCAAGAACGGCATGTCAACCATTTGATTGTTAGACATGGTCCGTATCCGCCAAGAACCGCATGTCACATCATTGTATGATCTGAATAAGTGCATAAGCATAAGCATCTCACAAGCACGTGGTCTTATAAGCATAAGCAACTCATAAGTGTATTGTCTTCCAAGTCTAAGATTCTCACAAGTACACGAGTCAAGGTGATGATATGATGTATATGCGCACACGTTCTTCCGCACTCTGATTATGTTATTATGTTATTGGATATGTTTCTAACTAAGTGCAGGTATATATTTATTGTTGGTTAGATTTTATATACACTGAGTACCTTTGTACTCAGCCGGACTTCGTCTTGGCAGGTTTAGAGCAGGAGTACACGGCGGAGCCGTGGGTTGAGGAAACATACGCAGAGGAAGGAGGTGAAGGTGAGCCTTCTGAGGAGGGAGTCAAAGACTTGGGTGGCTACACCTCTTAGTTTTTATTTCATTTGATTGAGAGAGTATATTAGACTTGAGTAGATGTTGCCTAGTAGACTTTTATAGTTGTGTATCAAACTCTTTGGTTTTAGTGGGTTGTATTTGTTGACTATAGACTCGTGCTATTTAGTTGGTTACAGTTGATATATCGGGAATTTTTCTATCCTCATTTTTGGAGACTCGTGTTAGTGTGCCTTGCATGTCATGGATTTTAAGCAGGTTAAGTAATGTGACGATTCCAAAGTCCTATTTTAGCCTTGTGGGATTTTGGGGTCGTTACAGAGGTGGTATCAGAGCTCAAGGCATTAGAGTCCTTAGGGCTAAGGTATTAAGTGTAGGGTATAGGAAGATGTGAACCTTAGGGAAGCAACATCAAGTTCAGGACTTTAAAATTGTTGAGGATTGAGTTTTGATTAAGCATAGACTTAGGAATTTTATGTGAGTGTGTGCTAAATGGATTGTTTTCTTCTTCTCAGGATTGTAAGCATGAGAAGGGGTGGAAGAAATAATAGAAATGGAGGAGGCAGTGTGACTGATGAGGATACTCCAGACGGTACCCCCCAGGTTAATGTGGGTCGTGCCATGGAAGTTATTGCTGCAGCCATGGAGAGGCAGGCTGAAATTATGGCTCAGCAAACTGCATTACTAGTGGCAGGTCAAGCTAGGCAAGAGAGACAAATTGATGTTCACCCACCCCGTCACAACGGAGTGGAAGCTTTTAGGAGGATGAGTCCTTCAGCCTTCTATGGTAGTACAGATCCCTCAGTTGCCGAGTTATGGATCATGCAACTAGAGAAGATTTTCTCCGTGCTTGAGGCTACCAATGAGCAAAGGGTGAAATGGGCCTCCTTTGTCATGGAAGGCGAAGCGGAGCATAGGTGGAGGGCAGCATCTAGGCAGAGGAATGAGGTGCGAGCCGGACAAGAGTGGACTTAGGGAGAGTTCCTCGACATCTTCTACGAGAGATACTTCCCGGTGTTTGTAAGAGATCAGAAGGAGATTGAATTCTCTACCTTGGAGCAAGGGAGGATGTCAGTGGCCGAGTATGAGGCCAAGTTTGTAGAGCTTTCTAGGTTCGCTCCTCACTTGATTGCTACGGAGAGAATGAAAGCCAAGAGATTTGAGCGAGGCTTAAGGATTTTATCCGGGAGAAGGTTTCGATACTTCAGGTTGAAACATGTAGGGAGGTGTATCAGTGCGCCTTGATAGCTGAGAAGAATTCACAGGAATTTTTGAAGAAGAGGGAGAAGATGCAAGCAAGCAGGTTTGGCCCCCAGGACAAGAGGCCGAGGATAGCAGGTCCTATGCCCATTGCTAAGCCTACCCCGTATTAGAGGCCTACTCAGGCAGCCTCTCGAGCATCTCAGGTGGCTCCGCCTACTGCTGGTACCCAGTTGTATGATGCATGCAGCCAGTGCGGAAAGAGGCATAGAGTGGGAGAGTGTAGGGCAATTACTGGAGGTTGTTTCCATTGTGGAGAGGTCTCACACCGGATCCGAGATTGCCCACTCCGCATTCAGCAGGGGCTTCAGTCAACTCAGCCACAGGGAGCCAGGCCCCCAGGTAGGCAGTCCACACAACAGAGGCCACCACAGGGTCCTAGACCTCAGCAGCCTCGCCAGTCAGCTCAGGGTCGAGTGTTTGCTACCTCAGAGTGGGATGCACAGGCGTCCGACGACGTTGTGCAGGGTACGTTTAATTGTGTTTTAGTCAATTAAAATATTTTTCTGATGCTATGTGTGTGATATTAAATGTTATGTGGTATGATGTAAGATGCATATATGTATTCATGATTTGAAAAATTAGCTTTGTGTATTAATTCAGGCTCATTGTTGATAAATGATTTTCTCGCTCATGTTTCGATCGATACTGGTTCCACTCACTCCTTCGTCACACCTAGTTTTGCACGAGAGTTTCTGATTGAGCCAAGTTTGTTAGATCGTGAATTGTCGATTGCTACTCCTGTTGGTTGTTCGGTCATCACCGATAAGGTCTATCGAGCTTGTGATATTCGAGTAGGTCAGAGAGAGATGCCAGCTGATCTGATTGTCCTTGAGTTCCAAGACTTTGACGTCATTTTAGGCATGTATTGGCTTTCCAAATACCATGGGCATGTCGACCGTTTTGGGAAAGGGGTCAACTTTAGACCAATCAGTGAGCCCTCTTTTCGTTTCCAAGGGTTGAAGAAGAAGGACTTAGCTCGTTTCGCGGCATTGAGTCTTACTACCTCGGAAGCACCAGATTCCTTAAGTATTCCAGTTGTAGAGGAATTTATGGATGTCTTTCCCAAGGACTTACCGGGTTTGCCACCGGATAGAGAAGTAGAGTTTGTAATTGAGTTGGCTCCGGGTACGGCACCCATCTCTAAAGCGCCATATAGGATGGCTCCAGCAGAGTTGAAAGAGCTTAAGAAGCAGATTGACGAATTGCTTGGTCTTGGATTTATCCACCCAAGTGTATCACCTTGGGGAGCTCCAGTGTTGTTTGTGAAGAAGAAGGATGGTTCGATGAGGATGTGCATCGACTATCGGCAACTGAACACGGTCACTATCAAGAACAAATATCCTTTACCTAGGATCGATGACTTGTTTGATCAGTTGTAAGGAGCTAAGTATTTCTCCTAGATTGATTTGAGGTCAGGTTACCATCAGCTGAAGATAAAGGCGGAAGATGTGCCTAAGTCTGCTTTCAGGACCAGATATGGGCATTTTGAATTCCTAGTCATGCCGTTCGGTTTGACAAATGCCCCGACAGCATTCATGGATCTCATGAACAAGATTTTCAAGCCGACTCTGGACCGCTTTGTGATCGTGTTTGTGGATGACATTTTAGTGTACTCCAGGACACAGAAGGAGTATGAGATGCATCTCCGGATCACCCTGAAGACACTCCGTGAGCATAAGCTATATGCTAAGCTTAGCAAGTGCGAGTTTTGGCTAGAAAATGTAGCATTTCCAAGATAGAAGCAGTGGAAGGATGGGGAAGGCCAAAGAGTGTTACAAAGGTTCGAAGCTTTTTGGGCCTAGCTGGTTATTACAGAAGATTTGTGGAAGGTTTCTCTAGTTTGGCAGCTCCACTTACTCACCTAACTCGAAAGAATGCTAGATTCGAGTGGAATGAGAAATGTGAGAAGAGTTTTCTTGAGTTGAAGAAGCGTCTCACCACCACTCTGATCTTGTCTGTTCCATCAGGTAGTGAAGGTTTTGTGGTGTATAGTGACGCCTCACTCGTTGGGTTAGGTTGTGTTCTTATGCAACACGGGAAGGTGATTGCCTATGCTTCTCGGCAGTTGAAAGACCACGAGAAGAACTATCTTACCCATGATTTGGAGTTAGCAGTCTTGGTTTTTGCTCTTAAGATCTGGAGACACTACTTGTACGGTGCGCAGTTTGAAGTTTTCACCGACCACAAAAGTCTAAAGTATTTATTCTCGCAGAAAGAGCTGAATTTGAGGCAGCGTCGTTAGGTGGAATTCCTCAAGGATTATGATTGCTCTATCCAGTACCACCCAGGGAAAGCGAATGTAGTGGCAGATGCGCTAAGTAGGAGACCTACTGGGTTCTTGGCACACTTGATGGTCCAAGAATGGAAGTTACTAGAAGAGGTGTCTAGCCTCGATGCGGGTTTCAGTGTGGGAGCATCTGGAGCCTTGTTGGCTAACATTATTGTTAGGCCAACCTTATTGAACAGGATTAAAGACCTGTAGTGGAATGATGGAGAACTGCACGCTGCTATGAATAAGTCGCTTAACAGCGGGTTTGAGGATTTCTCTTGGAGGGATGGTGGAGTTTGTTTCAAGGGTAGACTTTGTGTTCCGGATGATGAGGATTTAAGAAGGGAGATTCTAGATGAAGCACACAAGTCCAAGTACACGGTGCATCCGGGAGGTACTAAGATGTATCAGAACCTTAAGAAGTATTTTTGGTGGAAAGGTATGAAGAAAGATGTGGCTACCTTTGTATCCAAGTGTTTGGTGTGTCAGCAGGTGAAGGCCGAACACAGGAAACCAACAGGACTTCTTCAGTCTCTTCCTATTCCCGAGTGGAAGTGGGAAAATATCTCCATGGATTTTGTTGTTGGTTTGCCAAAGACGGCCAAGAACTTTGATGCCATTTGGGTTGTGGTTGACCGATTGACTAAATCAGCTCATTTTCTTCCATGTCGGACCACTTTCAACTCCAATCAATAGGCTAACCTCTATATCAAGGAGATAGTCCGTTTGCATGGAGTGCCAGTTAGCATTGTTTCCGATCGAGATCCGAGATTTACTTCCAAGTTTTGGAAGATTTTTCAGTATGCTATGGGTTCCCATTTGGATTTTATTATAGCATTTCATCCGCAGACAGATGGGCAAACTGAGAGAGTGAACCAGATCATAGAGGACATGCTACGAGCTTGCATGTTAGACTTTCAGGGTAGTTGGGTTGATCACTTGCCATTGGTTGAGTTTGCCTACAACAACAGCTATCAAGCAAGCATTCAGATGGCTCCGTTTGAGGCACTTTATAGGAGGAGTTGTCGTTCACTTTTGTGTTGGGACGAAGTTGGTGAGAGGAAGCTTTTGGGTCCCGAGCTCGTTGGTCAGACTGTGGATAGAGTCCAGTTGATTAGAGAGAGGTTGAAAGTAGCTCAGAGTAGGCAGAAGAGCTATGCAGATACCTGCAGGAGAGATCTTGAGTTCCAAGTTGGAGATTTTGTGTTTGTTAAGATCTCACCTACGAAGGGGGTGATAAGGTTTGGCAAGCGAGGCAAGCTCAGTCCGAGATATGTGGGTCCTTTTTAAATCATCACCCGAGTCGGGGAAGTTGCTTATCGAGTTATCTTACCACCTCACATGGAAGGTGTACATAATGTCTTTCACATCTCTATGTTGAGGAAGTATATTTTCGATCCTTCACATGTCATTCGTTTGGATCCGTTGGAAATTCGGGAAAATTTGACTCTAGTGAGCAACCGGCTTGAATTTTGGACCGGAAAGAGCAAGTTTTACGTTTAAAGGTCATTCCTCTTGTGCTCTTGCAATGGGAGCATCACTCTAGAGAAGAGGCTACTTGGGAGAGAGAAGCCGAAGTCCGCGAATAGTACCCACATTTATTCACCTAAGGTACGTAATTTCGAGGACGAAATTCTTTTAAGGGGGGGAGGATGTAGAGACCCCGAATCTTTTTCATGTTTTCACTTCATTGTATTAGGGGTATTATAGTCCTTGTGATGTTTTGATGTTTATTGTATTATATATTTAATATATTTATTTGGTGTGGTGTAAACTAGGCTTAATCAAACTTGTAACGGAGGGATGTCATATCACACTCTAAACTTTAGGAAGCTCTAGTTTTGGCACCGTTTACTGGAATTAAGTGATTCTTGAACCATTAGAAAGGTGTTGGAACCCTCTTCGAAGTTCATGTTTAATGTTTTTCCTTATTTTGAGTTTAAGCTAAGTCAATGGTGGGTTTTATCTAATGGAATTGCAGATCAGTCAACTTTGGGGACAATTTAGTCTATTAATTAAGTGGAATTTAGAAATTCTAAAATGCTAGAAATGTTTGTTTTCGAGAGACGAATCCACCCAAGTTGAATTGTCAAAATCCGTCGAGCGAGTCAAAAGTTATGGCCAAAACAGTAGAATAGGTCAAAAATCTGTAGGCAACCGATCGCTCGGTCAGAAGTAGCTATCGATCGGTCCAAAACCGATCGATCAGTAGCTATCGACTGGTCCAAGATTTTGTCTGGGAAAATTTTCCAGAGACTGTGTTTTTGATCGATCACCCGGTCATAAACACAGATCGATCGGTAGGCGACCGATCGCTCGGTCATAACCACCGATCGCTCGGTCTTTCGTGATTTTTACAGAATTTTAGTATGGGCGTTTTGGTCTTTTTGTTCTCAGACCTTGGGGCTATAAATAGGGGGTCCTACTCGAAATAGTAAAATACTCTACCTATTTCTAACCTAATTTGGCAAAAAGGGGGAGAAAACCTAGTGTTTGAGGGAGAGGTTTGCTTGGAGAAGAAGGAGGTTGCTAGAAGATTGAGAGGAAAGCATGGAGATCGTCCTCAAAGCTTCTCCAAATCTCCTCGGGAGCATTTTGAATCCAAGGGAAGGATTCCTAAGGTCGATATGCTATCCTAATCAACTCTATTTTAATGTTTTGTGAATATTAATTTGATAGAAATGATAGAATAGAGATTAAATGCATTTTTCCCAAATTTTCTATGAAGTAAGCTAATTATTGATGGAAATGTGGATTGGAAGTGGATAAAATATATGGAGGATGGGAAATGTATGGAGGATGAGATTAATATGTGGATGTGAATAGTGAATTGATTGTATGGATGAATTATGGTTTGATGAATGCTTGAAAATATAGAAGGGAAATGGATTCATATTATGTGTACACAAGGTGTTTGTGAAATTGCTTGAAAGGATAAATGCTATTATACTCTTATGAAATTGTGGTAAATTGATTATGAATTGCGATATGAATTATGATAAGATATGTATATGTGAATTGTTTGTTAAGTATGTCTAATTATTGGCATGGAAATTGATAGTCGGGAAGGTAAGAACTTAGAAGAACATTTCTCAAACCGGGAATTCTCTAACTATTTGGTATGGAACAGTATAGTGGAGTTTCCATGGTGGGAGATCGGAATCTAAGCAATTACCAACTCGAATGTTAATTTCGACACTTAAGCACATATGCACGTGTATGTTAAGATAAGAGTCTCACAAGTCACACATGTGGACCACAAGCATGAGCATGGCATACGTATGACATTCTGAATAAGCATAAGCATGGCATGGTCCGTATCCGCCAAGAACGGCATGTCAATTACATTTGATTCTTAGGAATGGTCCGTATCCGTCAAGAACGGCATGTCAACCATTTGATTCTTAGACATGGTCCATATCCGCCAAGAACGGCATGTCACATCATTGTATGATCTGAATAAGTGCATAAGAATAAGTATCTCACAAGCACGTGGTCTTATAAGCATAAGCAACTCATAAGTGTATTGTCTTCCAAGTCTAAGATTCTCACAAGTACACGAGTCAAGGTGATGATATGATGTATATGCGCACACGTTCGTCCGCACTCTGATTATGTTATTATGTTATTGGATATGTTTCTAACTAAGTGCAGGTATATTATTATTGTTGGTTGGATTTTATATATACTGAGTACCTTTGTACTCAGCCGGACTTCGTCTTGGCAGGTTTAGAGCAGGAGTACACGGCGGAGCCGTGGGTTGAGGAAACATACGCAGAGGAAGGAGGTGAAGGTGAGCCTTCTGAGGAGGGAGTCAAAGACTTGGGTGGCTACACCTCTTAGTTTTTATTTCATTTGATTGAGAGAGTGTATTAGACTTGAGTAGATGTTGCTTAGTAGAGTTTTATAGTTGTGTATCAGACTCTTTGGTTTTAGTGGGTTGTATTTGTTGACTATAGACTCGTGCTATTTAGTTGGTTATAGTTGATATATTGGGAATTTTTCTATCCTCATTTTTGGAGACTCGTGTTAGTGTGCCTTGCATGTCATGGATTTTAAGCAGGTTAAGTAATGTGACGATTCCAAAGTCCTATTTTAGCCTTGTGGGATTTTGGGGTCGTTACAAGTGGAACAGCAGAACAAGCGTACAATACCTCCCTTTATCAGAATGATGGCAAAGATGAATTACCAGTCGGGTCTAGACCTGGGTGTCAGGAACCAGGGCATGAAGAAGAGATATGTGCCTCCACGCTACACACCTCCGTTTGGATTAGGATACAAGCCTAAGTACGAGGACTATCTCAACAAGCTGACAAAGAAGAGTAGACAGTCAGCGAAACCTGAACCCCGACCCCACATTTCAGTAACCTTCCCAATAGGAATCTTTGAAACCGAACCAGAAACCTCTCTTGCACTAGTTACCGATATCCCTTACCCTCAACCCGGCACCGAGTCTTTAGGGATTCCCGAACTGAAAATATTTAGCTTCACCCGGATGTTTGAAGAACTGACTGTTGAAGATGCAGAAGTAGAAGCAGAAGCAGAATATTCAGCGGGAGAGCAGGTATGCACCATCTCCAACAGTGCAGAAGCGTCGTCCAGTCACGAGCCACTAATCCGTTGGTGGACCGAGGCTCTCACCATCGAGGCTGCACAGGGCCAGGAAAAGCGCAGTGCAGGGAAGGTTGGTCAAAACAAGCAATGATGCAGTATCATTCCCCTCTTCTCCTTAATCTATCTCTCTTTACTTCCGTTGCAAAAAATCCAAAATGTCGGCCAACTGTAGGCCTCTTTTTGTGTTTTGTCAAGTCAATTTTGTAAACAGTCCACTTTTTATCAATGAAAATCGGGCATTTTGACTCAAAAACATGTTTTTAAACAAAAAAAAAACATTTGCATTGGGCTAGTGACGAAATCACACAGACTCTTCCCCTGGAAGGCCTAGTGTCCTGAAGCCAACAAAACATAAATACATAAGCATGCTAAACTAAGCTTAATGATTTGCCAGGAAATCGCCTCCGACAAGGCTACCCCTGAAACCCTCCTTGAGCTTTCAGAAGTTGAGTATGACTCAGAGCAGGAAACAGAACAGGATGAGGAACCACCTCAGGAGATTTTGGACCTGCTAGAATGCAGTGAAGGGCTACTACAGTCGAACATCGAGAATACCGAGACAGTAAAACTGGTTCCGAAGACAACCCTCAGCTGGTCCAAATTGGCACAACTATGAGCCCACAGCAAAGAACAGATATGATCAGCTTCCTGAAAAGCTACAGTGATGTCTTTACCTGGTCGTATGCTGATATGCCTGGCCTAGACCCAGCATTGGTGGTTCACAGACTGCCCCTGAACCCGGATGTCAGACCAGTTAAGAAGAAATTGAGACGGATGAGACCTGAATGGTCACAGAAAGTCAAAGAAAAGGGAGAGAAGCAGATCAACGCAGGCTTCTTGGCAGTAGTAAATTACCCTGAATAGTTGGCAAACATTGTGCCAGTATCCAAGAAGGATGGAAAAGTCCGGATGTGCATCGACTATCGGAATCTGAATAAGGCTAGCCCTAAGGATAACTTCCCTCTCCCGCACATCGATATCCTAGTCGACAATACTGCAAGGCATGAGATGCTCTCATTCATGGATGGTTTTTCTGGGTATAATCAAATCAAAATGGCAGAAGAAGATATGGAGAAAACTTCCTTCATCACACCTTAGGGCATATTCTGCTACAAGGTCATGCCATTCGGACTCAAGAACGTAGGGGCAACTTACTAGAGGGTCATGACGGTACTGTTTTCATTACATGATCCACAAGATAGCTAAAATTTATGTGGATGACATGATCGTCAAATCACCTACTGCCGGGCAGCACCCTGAAGATCTGAAAAGACTCTGTGATAGACTCAGAGAATTCGGCCTAAGATTGAACCCGGCTAAATGTGTCTTTGGAGCCTCATCAGGAAAGGTCCTCGGCTTCATAGTCAGCAAAAGAGGCATTGAGGTCGATCCAGCTAAAGCCAGAGCCATCTTCGAAATACCAGCACCCCAAACTGAAAAGGAGATCCGTGGTTTCCTGGGCCGAATTCAGTACATTAGCCGGTTCATCTTCTAGCTCACTCCGATCTGTGAACCGATTTTCAAGCTTCTCCGGAAGAGTACACCAACAGTCTGGACAGCCGAATGCCAAGAAGCCTTTGACAGGATAAAGCAATATCTTCTCAGCCCTCTAGTACTTGTGCCTCCTCGTCGGGACGACCCCTACTACTCTATATCTCAGTGCAAGAAACCTCCATGGGGTGCGTCTTGGCACAGCATGATGAGACAGGCAGAACAGAACAGGTCATTTACTACATCAGTAAGCGTTTACTAGAGTACGAAGAGAGGTACAGTCCGCTGGAGAAAACATGTCTGGCACTGGTTTGGGCTACTCAGCGTCTTCGGCACTATCTGATTTCCTACCCGGTAATCCTGATCTCTCGGATGGACCCACTCAAATATCTACTAAAAAAACCAGCCACCACCGGAAGGACCGCCCGATGGCTTATGACGTTGTCTGAATTCGACATTACGTACATGACTCAAAAGTCAATCAAGGGACAGGCGATTGCAGATCACTTGGCCCACAGCCCAACACAAGACTATGTGTCTGTACATGATCAGTTTCCGGACGAAGCCATCCTGTTCGCAGAAGCAGAAGAGCAAGAATACTCCGGCTGAGAGTTATACTTTGACGGAGCTGCCAACAGTCATGGACACGGGGTAAGAGCAGTTCTAATCTCACCCAAGGGAGCACATCTTCCTATCTCTGTAAAGCTGAAATTCAAATGCTCCAACAATGAAGCAGAATACGAGGCATGCATAGCCGGACTAAAAGAAGCCCTGGGTATCGGAATTGAGGAGATAGACGTCTACAGGGACTCATCTTTGGTAATCTATCAGGCAAATGAATCTTCGGCCATTCAAGAATCCAGACTAGTCCCATACCTAGCCTATCTCAATGTGTTAATCACTCGATTCAGAAGAATCAGTTTCAGTCACCGATCCAGGAACTATAATGGATTTGCCGACGTGTTGGCTACTCTCACCTCTATGGTACAGATCCCCAGGGGCATCATGCTCTGGCCAATTGAAATTCAGTAACAGGATCAGCCTGTCTACTGCCTTGAGTTGGACATAGCGAACGACAACAAGCCTTGGTATGCAGACATCAAGCAGTACCTCGAGGACGGGACCTTCCCTCTCGATGCCACAAAAATAGACCGTCGAGCAATTAGAAGACTGGCCATCCAATTTGTCCTATTAGGGGGTATTTTATATAAGAGATCGCCGAACTTGATATGGCTCAGATGCCTCGATACTAGTGAAGCAGCACAGGTAGTCGAAGAAGTTCATGGAGGAACTTGTGGCCCACACATCAATGGGTTGATGTTGTCTAAAAAAATTCTCAGGCTGGGCTACTACTGGTCTACTATGGAAGCGGATTGTTGTAAGCATGTACAGAAATGCCACTAGTGCCAGATCTATGCTGACAAGATCAATGTACCGCCGACAAAGCTGCACAATCTGACTACTCCTTGGCCTTTCTATACTTGGGGCATCGATGTCATCGGACCCATAGTTCCGAAAGCATCTAACGGACATCGTTTCATCCTGGTTGCAATCGATTATTTCACGAAATGGGTCGAGGAGGCCTCTTATGCAAATATCACAGCCTCTGTGATTCAGCGTTTCTTGAAGAAAGACATCATCTGCCGATACAGTGTCCCATTCGAGATTGTAATAGACAATGCTTTGAACTTCTGCAATAAGGGGATTACTGAGCTCTGCCAAAAATTCAAAATACAGCATCATAACTCTACACCATACAGGCCACAGACTAATGGAGCAGTGGAAGCAGCCAATAAGAATCTGAAAAACATCATTGAAAAGATGGCAACCAACTATTCTGCCTGGCATGAGATGCTCTCATACGCGCTCATGGCCTACAGAACATCCATCAGAACTTCAACAGGGGCAACACCATTTTCTCTGGCCTATGGTATGAAAGCAGTCCTCCCTATTGAAGTCGAGATTTCATCACTTCGGGTGTTAATGGAAGTAGAAATATCGAAAGCAGAATGGGCACAGACTCGGTATGAACAGCTGAATCTGATTGAAGAACGGCGACTGAAAGCCATGAATCATTCTCAGGCCTATCAGAGGCGTATGCTAAGGCATTCGACAAGAAAGTTAAGTCCCGCAGTATTGAGATCGGTGACCTAGTTCTCCGAAAGATATTGTCAAACCGTCCTGACCCGAGGGGCAAGTTCACGCCCAACTATGAAGGCCCATACATAGTCTGAGACAAATTCTCTGGCGGTGCCCTGCGACTCAGACGTATGGATGACGAAGACCTCCCAGAGCCCGTCAACATGGACAAAGTTAAACGATACTGCGCTTAGGGTCTAGGTCTGATGGGCACTTTATACTCGTAGAATCTCCGGGAAATGACAGGAGGCCGTCCTTGGCACACTCCTTACCCCCAGCAATATAACCCCTTTTACAAAAATCAATGAAATCCACTAGTTAGCCCTTCAAGCCTAATAGCCTTTCTCTCACAAAAACCTTTCAAGGCACCCTCCCTCGCCAATCTGTGGCATTTGCTTGAACTACGTTATGACCTGATCCTGCAAAGGGTATGTAGGCAACCTGACAAATCAGGTATGGTCGTAAAAAGGGACTTAACCCCTCAAAATATTTTCCCCTAAAGAGAGTCTAAAACTTTGTAAAACTCTCTCTCCACAGGAATAACTTTTTCCCCACAGAGTTATTCCCCAAACAGAGACAAATTCTCCCAATTTTCACGACGGAGTCGACATCAAGTTTACAAAATATTCCATCAAAGGAAACTCCAAAATAGAAGTTGAAATATTTTCCAAGCTAGGGACCCCACGAACAAAAATAATCTCTCCGGGCTTCCTCCCCAACAAGATCAACTTCTCCCAAAACTCATCCCAAAAAAAGAAAAAACTCGTCCAAAAAAAAACAGGGAAGAATGCCCCAAAAAATCAGCTTCTACTAAAGAGGACAATCCCCAGTAGAGCCCAACAAAAAAAATTTATCTTCAACAGAAAACCCCCATGCAAGTCA
The DNA here is from genome assembly GCA_015143295.1 of Tetracentron sinense. NCBI lineage: Eukaryota > Viridiplantae > Streptophyta > Magnoliopsida > Trochodendrales > Trochodendraceae > Tetracentron > Tetracentron sinense. The sequence continues at coordinate 19,266,850 of CM026555.1, read as the reverse complement.
GTTGCAGTAAGAATAATTCTAGGGTGTCCCAAACTTCGGTCCCCTAGCCAACGTTTCTTCCGATTCTAAGTCCTCCTAGATCCCCTAGAAACTGCGAGTACAAGTGCAATATCACGCCTATATCCCCAGTGGAGTACCAATCCCCAGCGAATGTCTATCAAGGCAGTGAAGGGAGAAGATCCGAACCCTCAAACAAATCGCGGGCATGAGTGAAAACCAGAAACAGCCTCATTACGCAAAAGTTACGCGACTCCCAGACCTAGTCTTGCGATTAGGGGCAAAAAAGGGACAAAATTAATCAGCTTCGCAGGCATGAGGAAAACCAGCAACGACCTCATCACGCAAAAATTATGCGAACCCCATGACTTGGTCATTCCAAGGGTAAAAAATGGAAGAAAAGCTGAAAATTAGTTTGGCAACAAGATCCGGCAGCGATCAGTCTCACTGGACTCAACGGATCAGTATCCCCAATAGAGATTCCATCAAGGAATATTTCCAGTAGGTGATCTACTCAAGGCATTCCTCAACAGAGAATCCTCCAGAAAGCATCTCCCCAGCGTGGGGCAAACATTAGGAAACCCCCATCAGATTGGAAATCCCCAGACTCCCTAGCAGTAGTCTATAACAGAGACCTACTCCCCAACGAATCCTCAGCATCAGGCTATAACAATCTTCCAATCCCCAATGGATCCCCCAGTAAAAGCCTCCGACAGCCTCTCAATAACGCTCTTCCCCAGCAAGGGTTCAGAAGTCTTCCAAAAGCTTCTCCCCAACCAGGGTCCTCAGCCCGCAATAGTAGTATCCTTGTAGAGCCCCGGACCTTTTCACATTTATGCATGACCCTTCGTAGCCATTTTTCCTTTAAAGTAATGCAATTAATAAATAAGGAAGAAATTGGAAATTCTGAAATGTCAGAAATGTTCGTTTTCGAAGTACGAACCCAACGCAAGTTGAATCGTCAAAATCGGACGAACGAGTCAAAAGTTATGGCCAAAACAGTTGGACCTGCAGACCACCGATCGCTCGGTCCATGGAGCGATCGATCGGTCCAAAACCGATCGCTCGGAGGCTATCGACTGGTCGAGATTTTACTATGGGGAAATTTTCCAGAGAGTGAAATTTCAACCGATCGCTCGGTTATGAAACCGATCGATCGGTAGGCAACCGATCGATCGGTCATTAACACCGATCGCTCGGTCCTCGTGTTTTACAGAATTTTCACTAAGGGCATTTTCGGCATTCGGGTGTTATACCCTTTCTTATATAGGATTGCCCGAGCCTTTAGGGCTCATTCTCAACCTTTAGAAGATTTGGGAGATTAGAAGAGAGGAGAAAGGGTTCCTAAATCTAGGGTTTCCATTTTGAAGAGGAATCAAAGGGGTTTGAGACCCTAGATCATCCTCAAGCACGTTTTCCTTCAAGATCTCGGCTCAAGCTCGGGTGGAGCTCGTGTTCCAAGCTAGGGCAGCAACTCACGGTCGTTTGGAAGAGGGGTTTCTTCCTCATCTTTTCAAGGTCGGTACTTTTTACTACCCTCCTAGTTATAGCCTCTCCTTTCCTTATTTCTTCTTGTTTTCCTTCATATATATATATATATATTATGAGATGGGTGGTATGTATGGTAAATGGAGATGGATGTTGGCGAATGGATGCCGTGTGAATGATGAAATGAATGAATGGGGAAGGGCATTGTACTAATAATAAACATACAAGTGTGATGTGAGTATAACCCACCTAGAAAAGCATGTTGTAGGGTTAATAAATAATGAACACACCATGTTTGATGAAATGCCAAGATGAATGAAATGAATAAGAAATTAAGAAAATTCATGTTTAAGGTTTATGGAAATTTGCTAGAGTTATGATAGTGTGCCTTCTTGTTTTCCCTAAATTACACAAATATTGAATTGCTCAATTGATTGATGTCTATGGATTGTTATGTATTGTTAACTCTCCAAATGTCACATTTAAATTTAAATGCAAGTATGTACACGCTTCCACGAGCACGCATGCATGACATGATTTACCGAGGTTTTCAAGAATGAGATTTAGAGGTGGGGCATATCCTACGATATGTTTTACCTCGCTTTTGGCAAGGATAAGACAATCATACATATTCATAAGAAGGGTCTCCCTTCCCTCGCAAGTGCATCTCACAAGGACATCTCACAAGTAAATCTCACAAGTGGAAGGACAAGCATGAGCATTTTAGGAAGAAGGGTCTCCCTTCCCTCACAAGTAGTTTACTTTTCCAAGCAAGCATGACAAGACATGGCATGACAAGCATAAGCATTTTAGGAAGAAGGGTCTCCCTTCCCTCACAAGTAGTTTACTTTTCCAAGCAAGCATGGCAAGACATGGCATGACATGCATGATACGATAAGATAAGACAAACATGACAAGTTTTCAAGCAAGGAAATGGTGTTTTCAGTCAAGTCAAGTGCACGGTGTTTTCAAGGGTTTTATCGGCTTTTATGAATTCAAGCATGATTATATACTCCTTTACTTTATTGTCATGATATGAATTATTCCTGCTTTATATGCTATGAATTGTTTCCTTCTAACTTATAAGAATTATTCCTGCTTTATGTATGCTATCTGTACGCTATGACTGTTGGTTAGTGCTTAGTACCCGCTGAGTATTCCATGCTCAGCCGTACTTCTTATGTCGGCAGGTGATGGCAGAGCAGCTGCTCCATTTGATATCTGTGCTCCGAGCCCTTGGGTGGAGGAGGAGTACGTCGAGGAGCCTTTGGAGGAACCTCCCGTAGAGGGTTACCATTAGGTGGTTGTAGTTTCTGAGTGAATAGCTGTGGGTGAGATGAGAGATATACATTCATGTATTTTGGCGGGTCTGTCCGCACCTTCTTTTGGTTACTTTTTGTATAAACTTGGATTTCCATATGTATATACTTAGAGGTTTGTTAGACTTCCGCTGTGTTTTATAGTTATGTTCCCACGATAATGTCCTCTATTGTATATGCTCTGTGGGGTTTTGCAGGTTGGTTTGTCAAGCAAGTCATGTAAGTCATGATTGAGTCGTCCAAGATTCACTCTAACTCCTAGGGTGGGTTTTGGGTCGCGACAATCCTGCTCTGAATCGTACTCAGCTCTCCAAGAATGAAAAGGAACCCACAAAATCCCATAAACCCTGAACAAAGGTGATTTACTGGCAAATCTGAAAAGCTAACTAAGCTCGCTTTTTTCAAAATCAAAATCTTTATCAAAGTCTTCTACACTTTTCCTGAAAAGATTTTCAAAAACAAGTAAACTCCGGGTATCAAAATCTGTTTAAATCAACCTGCACTAAGACTCCCCAGCAGGTAAAGCAGAAAAGGCCGTTTCCACACCTTCCCAACAAGTTAGAATCAGTAGAGTCATGAGAAAGCATCCTCGCCTTTATCCCCTGCATGACTAAACTCTTCAGCATCATTCAAACATGATCAAACTTAGTGCCTCTCGGTTATATCAAAATCAAATCCGGCATCATGCCTCCAATCAATTCGACATCCCGTGTGTACCTTTACAGCGTACACCACCCGCATGTCCCCTCTGGACACCCCCGTGTGTCCTGAGCATCTCAGGTGAGCGTCGACATAACACACTTTGTCGACACCTTGCATGCCCGACATCCCATGTGTACCTTTACAGTGTACACCACCCGCATGTCCCCTCTGTCACACCCCCATGTGTCCTTGGCATCTCAGGTGAGCGTCAACATAATACATTTTGTCGACACCTCGCATGCCGAACATCCTGTGTGCTCAGTGAGAACTTTGTCACACCGCAGCACTACCTCCTGCATGTCCCCTTCTGTGATACCCCCGTGTGTCCTTGGCATCCCAGGTGAGCGTCGACATAATACATTTTTTTGACACCTCGCATGCCGGACATCCTGTGTGCTCCATGAAAACGTCGTCACACTGCAGCACTACCTCCTGCATGTCCCCCTCTGTGACACCCCGTGTGTCCTTGGCATCCCAGGTGAGCGTCGACATAATACATTTTGTCGACACCTCACATGCCGGACATCCTGTGTGCTCCGTGACAACGTCATCACACCGCAGCACTACCTCCTGCATGTCCACTTCTGTGACACCCCATGTGTCCTTGGCATCCCAGGTGAGCGTCGACATAACACACTTTTTCGACACTTGGAATGCCCAACACCCCCTGTGTTCTCGACACCCGGTGTGTCCTCGACACCCGGTGTGTCCTCTGATCGATCCGGCTAATATCCCCCGGGAAAAGTTGTTTCGATCAATCCCCCTCGCCGCTTCCGAGCGACATTTTCTTCCGGCCAGCGTCTTAGGGCTACGCCATCCCTACATTTATGTTCTTCCCCTGCTACTCGCTATCCTCTAGCAGTAGTATTCATCACTTCACCACACTCGTCATTTGCACAGCATGCATCGTTCCTAACATTCATCTCGGTGTCAAAATAGGATGTTTCCAGTCTTTGCTGTTCAATCGCAATCCTGGCACTTTCTAGCAAAGAGGGGTAGCTGTAAGCACCCAATTTTTACACCCTGCCCAACTAAACCCTAGGTCTAACCCAAGCCTAGCCCTAGCCCAAGCCCTAGGCAGAGACCCACGGGCTCAAGGCTAATTTTAAGACCAAAACCCAAACAAAAAATTTAAAAACCTTTGTTGGCTCAAGCATGGGCCCACTAAGCCCAAGTGGGACCCACACCCTTTTAAAATTCAAATTTTTAGGGCAAAACATTTGTTGCTTTCCCCACATGTGTGGTGGCTAGGCCCAAAGTAGCAATAAAAAAAAAATTAAAATAATAATAAAAATTCAATCAATCGAAAGCCCAAACCAAGACCCATGGCCTTTTAGGGTGGGACCCACCTAAAGAAGAAATTACAAAAAAAAAGAAGAAAACAAACAAATAATAATGATACAAAAAAAGATTTGAAAAGTAGTATAATAAACAAACCAAAAAAAAATAACAAAAAAAAAAAAAAACAGAACAAAAAAAAAAAGAAAGTTTGATTGGGCACCAACCTCATCTGGCAGGGCCCACATGCGGTTGGGCCCAAATCACAAAACCATGCAAACCGTAGCAAAAAGAAAAAAAAATAATTTCAAAAAACGTTACTGTTCATCGTCTTCCCCAAGAGGATGATGACAGTCCGTCCTCCCTCCTGCTCCCTTGCTGCCTGTCTCCTCTAGGTTTTGTCCCCCACTCCTAATGCCACACCCTCCATCCTTATCCATTTCACTCTATTCTTCTATAAAGCCACCATGGTAGCTACGGTGAGGGGGGAGTTGGAACAAAATTTTTTTACAGTAGCCTTCTCTTCCACTCCCTATACGCAATCCACTTAGATCATAGGCCGTCCCCTGAGCATACAACCACCTCTATAACCCCCTTAAGTCCGTCCTAATCGCCATTGCCACTGTCCATCACCACGTCAATTTTTTTTTTGGAAAATTACTGTGAGCTCTGCCCTCTCTCCGGCCAGCTTACCAAGCCAATACCAGACTCACATTCTATTCCACAAGTAGCTGCCACCTCGTCCAAGGCCATCATCATCGCGCACAGTCCCCGGATCGTCACCGTTGGCAACCACCACCGAACACCCCATTATCTTTTACCACCGTAGCAGATCCGGCACAGGGTATATGAGCCTATCCCTTTTTTTTTTTACTGTTAATCCCCTTGTAAGGGACCCCTGGTCCCATTCCAGGGGTCCCCTGTTGCCTTTTTTTTTTTTTTGTTCAAAACCGCAAGTTGGGTTTGCTTGAGGTGGCCACCGGCATAACGCTCACCACCATGAGTCACGGCCACGCCATGGCAGTCCTTCCCAGAGGTCTAGGGAGGTCCTCAATCCATGAGGGATCCCCCTAGACCCCCTGGTTTGCATACAAACAGACCACCAAAAGAATTTTCTTAAAAAAAATAAAAAACAAAAACCTTTTCAGGCTGTCACCTGTAACTGCGGTTTAACCATGGTTAGACCCGGCCTTGGTCGAAACCAAGGTCATGGTTAGACTCCCCACATACCTAGCTACCTCCCTGTAAATTTTCAGCCCTTAATTCGCCCGTTAACCATAGTTAAATCGACCCCAAAGTGGGGTCGACAGTATGAAAATCTGTGCAACGGGAAAACTTTGGGCCTCTGTGGGGCCCACATCAAGCCTCCCCTTGGGCTCCACAAGGGTCCAAATTGTTCCCCACATATCAGGCTTCGCGTCCATGGTCTCGGATGCCCCGGGGGTTGAGCCTGTCAGCGGCAAAATCGCTGCAAAGTTTGAAAAAAAACACTGTTTTGGGGAAATCGTCATTTTATGTGAATTTCAACGGGGCAACTTTGAGCCTTTGTGGGGCCCACATCCAGCCTCCCCTTGGGCTCCACAAGGGTCCAAATGTTTCCCCACATATCAGACTACCCACTAGTAGTCTCGGATTCCCACGATTCTTCCGTTAACCATGGTTAAATTCATGTTAACTATGGTTAAAAATTTGATGAAAATTTTGGGTTTCTCATAATTTTAGATATTTGTGGGGGCCCAGACCGGGTAGGAGGCCAGTCTAGGCCCTGCCATGGACCCTGGGCCCACTTTTGCCTCAGTCAGCCCCTTAACCATAGTTAAATCCACCCGTGGTTAACATTTAACCATGGTTAAGCGGCCCATGACCTAGCAAGATTTTTGGAAAAATCATAAATATTACATGGAATCCAGAAATGTCTTCAGTGATATTTTTTGTTTTGGTTAAGACCCCTAATCAGAGTCAACCCCATTTTTGGACCCTTAACTATGGTCAAAAAATCCTTATTTGGAAAAAATCTGGAAAAATACTCAAAAAATCTAAAATATTAGGAGAAACCCAAAAATGGTCTCACTTGACCATTTAACCCTGGTTAAGACCCTTAACCATGGTGACCTCCCCCCCTTAACCGCGGTTAAGCGTCCTTAACCATTGGGAAAAATCTGGAAAATTCCCAAAAAAATCAGAAAAATTCAAAAAGACCAAAAATACTGACTTTGGACCTTTTAACCATGGTTAGCACCCCTAACCACGGTTGATCACCCTTTAAACCCTGTTTAGCAACCCTAACCCTTGGTTAAAACACCCCTGGGCCTACCGGGCCTAATCTTGGCCTACCGGACCAAACCCTAGCCTACCGGCTCACCCTTAGCCTACTGGGCCCAATCTCGGTCTACCGGGCCCAAACTAGCCCATCGGGCTTCACCCTCGGCCTACCGGGCCCAACCCTAGTCTATCGGACTTACCTTAGGCCTACTGGGCCCAATACCAAGCATTTGACCAACCCGGTCAACCACCCCTAGCCTCTCGGCTAGACCCTAAGCCACCCTTGGTGCACACACGCACACCCCTAGCCTTGGCACGGGCTCATGTGCCAGAACTACGCTCGGTCTGATCTCACCCCTATGTGAGTACGTAGGTAGCCCAACCCGGGTTCGACCCTAGTCTAGGATTTTCTCCTTCTTAGATTAACATTACATTAAATACTTAAGGCATTTTATTAAAATCGAGACTAATATGGCTTAACCCTAGCAAGTAGGGAACCGAAAAGTGGAAGTGCCGGGGTGCCTAACCCTTTCCCCGGACTTAATCGAACCTTTTACCCTAATCTCAAACCGTAGACCAAGACCTTATCCAAATCCCGGGGACTTATCCCTTCCGAATGAATAGGTGGTGACTTTTAACTCACCCCATGAGATTGAAACTAGGGTTTCCCGAAAAACGTGCTCACACCAATGATCTTCCCTTTAGCATTGTCTCCAAATTTTACATGACCTTCATCCTTTGGAGTGATTGATGCAAATAGTTCCTTGTTCCCAGTCATATGCCTTAAGCATCCACTGTCCAAGAACCATCTTGTCTTGGAAGTTCTTGATTTGAAACATACCTACACATCCAATTCAAGTAATTCCAAGACACTTTCCCCCCGATACCCAAAGTGATCTGGGTTGTGGTTTCGGAGGATTAGTTCCCTTGGGAACCCATATCATTCTTGGTCCTTTATGGACAGATTTTGAAAGAGAAGATGTTCCTTTTGGAACCCAAAATTTCCTAATTATTTTACCATTATAAAATGAGGTGGATGGTGGAGTTTGGTCATTACTTAATTTTGTAAAGAAGTTTTGATAATCTTTTTGTTTTGAAAAAGTATTATAACCAAGTCCAGCCTTGTTAAAAACACATCTTTGATGTCCTAAAAGTCTTTCTAGGTTCTTTTGACCATTTTTGAATGTGAGGAGAGTATTGGTCAAGTCATTGACTTTAACTTTTAACTCATCACATTCACATGGTGAGTTATGAGGAGCATTTTCAATATCATTTAATTTCTTACTCAATTCCTCATTCTCAATGGCTAACACACTCTTTTCTTTTTGTAGATTTTCACATGATTGTGAGAGAGTGTGAATTTCCTTTTTAAAGAATTTATTTAATTTAGCTATTCTACGAAATTCAATGTAAAGTTCATCAAATGCTTCTCTTATTTCATTATATGAGAGAGAATTATTTGGGGAAGAAGTTACCTCATCCTCATTTGCACAGATTTGTCACTTCTTCATCACTTGAATCTTATGACTTGCTTCCCTCTGAGTCATCCCAAGTTGCCATCATAGCCTTTTTCTTGTGCTTTTGGCTCTTCTTGAGTTGAGGGTAGTCAGTCCTTATGTGACCTGGCTTCTTGCATTCATAACACGTGAGAGGTTCCTTCTTGCTAGCTTCAGCTTTGTTCACTTCTTTTGAGAACTCCTTCTTGTATGGTCTCTTTTTGAAGCTCTTCTTATGCTTAAGGAACCTTTTGAACCTTCTTACCATCAAGGCTATATCTTCATCATCACTGCTGGTTTCCTCATCCCTAATTTCAACTTGAGTAAACTTGAGAGCCAGCCCTTTCTTGGTTTTAGGTTCATCAGGCTTTTGATCCTTCATTATGACTTCATGAGTCATAAGAGATCCCAACAGCTCATCCATAGGCAGTTTGGTGAGGTCCTTAGCTTCTTGGATTGCTGTTACTTTTGGAGTTCATTCCTTGGGCAGTGATCTTAAAATCTTTCTTACATTTTCTACATTAGAATACACTTTACCCAGAGATTTAAGACCATTTAAAATGTTAGTAAATCTGGTGAACATGTCAGCGATAGATTCTTTTTTTTCCATTTTGAATAATTCATACTTGTGAACAAGCATGCTAATCTTTTCTTCTTTAACCTGATTAGTTCCTTCATAGGCGACTTTTAGTTTATCCCATATCTCTTTAGCAGAGTCACATCCAGAAATTCTGTTAAATTCTTGGGGACTTAAGGCACAGTAGAGGTTGCTAATAACTTTAGCATTGATTTGAATGAGCTTAATGTCAGCTTCATTCCATTCTTCCTCTACCTTAGGAATTCTGACAACATCCACAGTTTTTGTGGGAAGATGAGGGCCATTGACTATTACTCTCCAACACTCATAATCTAGAGCTTGAATGTCATACATCATCCTAGTTTTCCAATAGTTATAATTTTCTCCATTAAACAGAGGTGGTCTAGTGGTGGACTATCCTTCTCCTAGGCTTGTTGCAAAAACATTGTTTGCCATAATAAACTCGATTACTCAGATTGTTTAGATCTATTTAGAGTATTAGGCTCTGATACCAATTGTTGGCCAGGTAATGACCCTAAAGGGGGGTGAATAGGGTCTAGGTAGCTTTTAAAAAATTGAACTACAAATTCAAAAGTGCGGAATAAAGTTAAATATGCAACAAGTTGAACTGTAGAATATTTAAAGGAAAGAAAGAAGAGATAAGGAGAATGCAAACTCAAGATTTGTTTACGAGGTTCAGCAATCCAGCCTACTCCCCGCCTCAGCTTCCAGCTAGAGGATTCACCACGATTCCTTGATCGCACTGGCTCCTTCACAGGTGGAGTCCAAACCTTTACAATCTCTCTTACAGGTCGAGATATTACCTTACAAGCTCTCCTTTAGGCTGAGCTAAAACCTCTCAAGAGCACAACCTCTCTTGAAATAACTGAAGCAACAGCTTCAGTGCAAGAATCCTGGATTCTTGACTACTTTCAATAAATGATTTTTTGGATTAAAAATCCGAAGAGAAAACTCCTTAAATGAGCTGAATAAGAGTGAAATACAAACTCTAATTAAGTCTCTCAAAGAAGGTAGGAGTCAAGTAAGCTCAAGAGAGAATTTTTGGGGATTTTCTAAGTATGAGAGCAAGTGAAAATCAATAGCAGAGAATAGGTGATTGATGGGAGTTATTGCTGTGATCAAGAGTTGTTATATGTTCATAAATGAACTCCTTTTATAGCATTTGATCCAATAGTGCTGTTGGGGTAGCATTAAATGCTTTTAAGTCCGTTGCAAACTAGTCGTTACAAAGATTTTTCAGTTTCAGACATGATTTCGTCGACGAAGTGGAGTTCCCACTTGAGTTCGTCGCCGTATTCAAAAGATAGAATTTTAATTCTAAAAATCCTGTAATGACTTCATCGCCGAAGTTAACCCAACTAAAGATTTCGTCACTGAAATCAAGAAACAGAACTGAATTTGAAAATTTCTGTAATGACTTCATCGCCGAATTCAATCTACCCAAAGAATTCATCGAGGAATTCACAGTAAAAATTCTGAATTTAGTCTTGGATCACACTGAAGGGATGTGATTGATTTCCTAGGTCAATTAGCTATACTTTTATCATAATTTTATGATTAATTAGAGCTTTGGAGTGATCTTCTAAAATGTCCAAGGCTCCTATGGTCAATCTATGATTCTTGAGCTTTTTAACTTACCATTCTTTTGAGGACATTTTACATAAGTCCTATACATTCTCATAATAAAAAGTAAATACATTTTAAAATGATGAGAGATGATCTTGGCTTGACTTGGATCTTGTGATTTTGCCTTTTGTCTTCAATGGACCTGACTTGGACTAAGGTCTTTTCTTGGATCTTCATCTTGTATGCAGTGAGTTGAACTTCCTCTTGGGTAATTTCCATCCTTTTTCATGATTGGAGTGCTATCAACTTATGTAATCTGAAATGTTCACGCACTTAAATGGTTTTATTAGTACCAAATATTTCATTATATTATTATGTTATTATCAAAATTAATAGGGGTACTTATGGTTGTAACCCTGAGGCTAACAGACATGTCTTGTGGGATTTTTTTGTTGGTGATGTTTCATATAGACTTGAGTTGGTAACTCAAGTGCTGGATCTTTTGTACTGTTTAAAGTTTCTATTTAGTCTTTTGTCCATGTTATAACTTGGAAGAACTTTTATAGAGAAGAAACTTTCAGGTTCACTATTTGCCATGCCTTGTATACGCTTTGTAGGATGGTTGAAATATTAGTCACGTTGCCAAAGTACAAAACTCCTAGGGGGTATTTTGGGGCGTGACATAATATCTCATAAAAGAGTTCCATCCATTGGAAACTCCTCCATTGACACCACCAACCCACCTAGGATCAAATGGTTAGTAAAAAGGGTTATAATGGGGCTAAGGGAAAGTGTCTAAAAGAAAGAAAGGGTAAGGATAATCAACAAAAACCAGGTGTATGCTAGGAATGTCAAAATATCTTCACTACAAAACCATCATTCCAATTATACTAAAAAATTTCTTTTTCTCCTTATTCCTTTGTTCTTTTTCTTTTGATTCAGATTCCTCTTTCATTTCCCTTTCAGATTCATCCCAATAATAAATGTACCCTTTTTTTAAAACATACCATAGACTCAAGAACTCTTTTTTTTTATTAAACACTGAATCTTTGAATGCATTGCATGACTTGAGTTCTCTTCCAAACTGAAATTTTTGCCACTTGAAACTTTCCATTTTTCATGACTTGAATTCTCAATACCACTTGATTTCCAACACCACAAAAATACTATTCTTAGCATAAACTCCGATTTAAAAGATTGGGAATGATATGAAATGGGCTCAACTCCAATGTGGAGTGGGTAAGGAAAATGTGGGTTAACAAAGAAAGGCTCTCTTTTAGGTGCAAAGTGGCTCCTATGGTAATTTATGAGGGTAGGGTTAGAAAAGGCTCAAGCATTTCTATACTGACCTTTATCACTTCCTAGGCAATCAACCAAACAAATCACATGCTATGTAATGGCATTCCCAATGGACAACCAAGCCAAGAAAATATAATGAGATCAACAATAGAATAATAATGCCGCATCAAGAAAACACCGAATAATGGAAAACACATAAAAATGCGAAGGGATCAAAAGCTCACAAGTGTTATAAGTTTTAGCATAAATATTTGATGTTCTCCTAATTGTATGTATTTAGACAACCAACATCCACTATAGCTTATGTGCACGAAAGGAATTTTGAGTTTGTCATAACAAATGACAAAGATAGCATAAAAGACTCAAGTAAAACATATATACAATTCTCATGCTAAAATGCAAAGCCTCAGTTCACGCAAAGAGATAAGGCTAAGGAATTTGACTCAATACCCCACCAACCTAAATCCGACATTGTCCTCAATGATGCACAAATAAGAAACTGACAAGTTAAAAGAAATGAATAGGGCATGATATCACTTGAAAGGATGAGTAGATCTCCAAAAATGTTGCATCCTGCAAAGTTAGCCAAAAAAAAACTATTATACAACGAAATTCTAGACTTGCAAAAGTCTGGTCAATCTTGATAAACAGAATCCTCAACGAGGGTGGTCTTCTCCTCGAGCAGAAACCTCTCTAGAGTGGGCTTAAGTCTTTGTTCGTTAACTTCAAAAATTCTGCCATCTCTAGGATCTTCCACTTCTATAGTCCCGTGATGAGAAACTCTTTTTACCACGTCGGGACCATACCACCTAGACCATAATTTGTTTGGATGCTTATGGAGCCTAGAATCATACAAGTAAACTTTATGATTTGGTTCAAAAATTTTCTCAAAATTCTTTTGTCATCAAATTTTTTTATCTTGTTCTTGTAGATTCTAGAACTCTCATATGCTTCATTCCAGAGCTCTTCTAATTCATTCAATTGAAATTTCCGTAGTGTCCCCGCCTCACCCAAGTCAAGATGGAAGGCTTTAATAACTCAATAATCTTTATGCTCAAGCTCCACAGGCAATTGGCAAGGCTTGCCAAAAATAAGACGATAGGGGGAAATACCAAGTGGAGATTTGAAAGTTGTGCGGTAAGCCCAAAGCCCATCGATTAGTCGTAAAGACCATGTAGCACCCCGGATTTTCTGAAAACATGGATCATGTGAGTGAATAGTGCCTTGCACTAGGTGTGTTCAAACCAAGGTTTTTGATGTGATCTTGGCATTTGGTTAATGCTAAGAGGAATACATGTTTGTATAAAACATGTGAGATATGTTGTATGAGTTGAGGATTTAGAGTGTGGTAAGCCATAGGGGTGAAAACCAAGTTCATAGGCACTGTGAATAGTGTGTGAATAGTGCTAAGAATAGTGTTTCAAGGCCTAAAAGCCTTGAATATGATTTTGATGGATAAATGATATGAGAGAATTCTATGTTTAGCGTGTCTGTTATGTGTGTGCTAAGGCCGTGATGAAAGAGTGGAAACACTCTAAGTTGTCTAAGTCAAGAGTGGAAGCACTCTAAGGTGGAAGAAAATGAAGAAAATAACGCAAATAGGGAAAATCAGGCAAAACCGGTCGACCGAATTCCCTACCGGTCGACCGATAGCCTAGCGGTTGACCAAGTGCAATTACTGGTTGACCGGTCGTCGAAAATTTTGTATGGAGTTTTATTCCAGAGAGGGTGATTAGGACTGATCGACTGCTCCTCATTACTGATCAACCACTCCCTCAAAATTTTATCCATTTGGTCTATTTTACCCAATCATTAAGGGTAGGATGGTCTTTTGACCTCCCATTTTTCCTATATGAACCCAATTTCATGGGTTGAGGGTTTCATAAACCCTCAAGCTTACATTTGGAGATATTTGAGGAGGTGGGAAGGGGTTCTAAGTGTCAAATTGAGGAATGTCTAAACATTCCCTCAAATTTAAGGAGCTCTAGTTTTTTCATCTCCTATTGGAATTAAGTGATTTTTAAATTTTTGGAAAGATAGCAAAGCCATCTACGAGGTTCATGTTTTACGCTTTTTCATATTTTTAGCATAAGTTAGGTCAAATGTAGGGTTTCTAAAAGGTGGTCTATTGTCGATTCAGCAGTCATTTTGGACCAGTCCACTTGTGGGCCCATTTAGACCATTAAAAACTCATAATTAGGATTTGTATAAAACATGAAAGTTGTTCCAATTTGAAAGATGAGTCCAATGCAAGTTGACTCGTCAAAATTTGATAAGTGAGTCAAAATTTATAGTCAAAACACTGAGGCAGGAAAAATGAGAGAGATGGGGACCAAACCGGTCAACTGAACTCTTGACCGGTCGACCGGTCAACTATTCATTTGCGCAGTGGCCGCTTTCCAGTGCTGTTTTAAGGGTATTTTGGGGTTTTGGGAACCCCAAACTCTTATATAAACCCACATTTCGTGGGACTAAGGATTTTAACAATGAGAGAATGAATTTTTAGAGGAAGAGAGAGAGAGAGTTAGGGTTCAAAAGGGGGTTTTCAATTGGGATCAAAGTGGAGCACAAGTCTTGCTTCCAAAGGCTTTCTCAAGGCTTGGAATCTCACTCCCACACGCCATTACAGTTGGATCTTCATCCTCAAGTTTGGATTGTTCATATCAAGCAAGGATCTCCCATTCAAGGTGATGTCTTCTTCTTCCTCAAGCTTGGACCCCCTTGGTCAAGGGTTTTTCTTCAAGAGAGGAGTTTATCCTCAAAGGTTAGTACACCCTTACTAACTAGCTTAGTAAGAACTAGGGTTTCCTTCTTGAAAATGATGACATTGATCTTGTGTCTTTCTTTCCCTTGAAATATACTATTTTTCCCTAAATATAAACAAGATAAATATGAATGGTGGGACGTATGAATGGATGAGGGGTAGAGGGGATTGGATGCCGTATGGTCTGATGAATGTTGTGTGAAGGAAAATGTTGGAAGGGCATTGTACCCATAATGAACACACATGCGATGTTTATGAAATTACAATAATAAAAAGAGGAAATAAATGACTATGTAATGCTTGCACACCAAGTGTTCGATAAAATACCTAAATGAGAACTAAAGGAGTTTTATGAAGATTATGAAAGCACGAATCATGTAATTCTTCTTAAAATACTAACCTTGATGTAATGTTTCCCTATTGCTCACATATCACAAGATTTTAAGTAGGATTAAGATCTTATATGTTTTCCCTTTCAATCACTTATGCTATTATGATTTCCACGAATTGTTGCACACAAGCACGTATGCATGCATTAACCAAGGTTTTCGTAAAGTATAAGTATATGAATGCAACCAAGAAAATGAATTGTGATTTACGATACGAATAATAAAGCCGGACATCAGGCTGGTCAAGGGTAGGGCATATCTCTAGATATGCCATACTTGGCTCACAAGTAAACAAGCAGGTTAATAAAGCCGGACATCAGGCCGGTCAAGGGTAGGGCATATTGCAAGATATGTCATACCTGGCTCACAAGAAAACAAGTTGATCAAGCCTGTAACGCCCCGAAATACCCCCTAGGAGTTTAGGGATATTTTAGGTGTCACACTGCGAACCTATCAAACCATCCTGTAATGCACAAGATAAAATACAGTACTCACAACGATAATCAGAGCGTGGAAGCTATCATATATGCGGAAGCGTAAACAAATTTTCATTTCTTCTGATGATCCAAAATAGTATTCCAAGTTAACATAAATACAAGACATGTCTAAGCCTAAGGTGGACAGGCCCACCTATCAAAATATCAAAATACACCAAACCCTCTCATACTCTCCCCTCAACAGTAGTCGAGGTATGGCCACGCATCGAGGTCTCGGTCCGCATGAGACTGTAATGGGATAGCCGACTCTCTCTCCTCTGTATACTCTTCCTCGACCCAAGGCTCCGGGTCGAGGGCTCCCTCAGTACCTGCCGACATGAAAGTACGGCTGAGCATGGAATACTCAGCGAGTACAAGCTACTAGCAGACCATAACAATAATAAAAACACATAATAGTAATATCATACAAGCAGTAATAGAAACATCACAAAGAAACAGTATAGGGCATGACACAATACAAGCATCCTGACGTGCGTACATGAATGCGAAAATGCCGATAAAACTCATGCTTGAAAACCCTTGTCATGTCCCGGTATGCCTCGTAGAAATCATGTATGCGTGCATGCATGAATGCATGATCATCATCTTGTAAACCTCCATCTTGTAAACTTGTGAGCCAGAGGCTAGCACCCGAATCTCCCTGGGCTGCCAACCTCCTTGATATGCAATGCACTTGTGAGCCAGAGGTTAGTACCCGAATCCTCCCTGGGCTACCAACCTCCTTGTTATGAAATGCACTTGTTTTCTTGTGAGCCAGAGGTTAGTACCCGAATGTCCCTGGGCTACCAACCTCCTTGTTATGCAATGCACTTGTGAGCCAGAGGCTAGCACCCGAATGTCCCTGGGATACCAACCTCCTTGTTATGCAATGCAGGGTTTTCTTGTGAGCCAGAGGTTAGTACCCGAATCCTCCCTGGGCTACCAACCTCCTTGACATGCAATATTTTCTTGTTGTTTATTATATGCACATGCTCTTGAAATCTCGATTCATGCTATCATGCGTGTTCGTGTACGTGTCCATAGTGACAATCATGATAATGGAAATAACCAAATATGACATTATAATTCAATTCATGATATGAACATAAGTAACATAAGTAGTTTGCATAACATTTGATCAATTGATCATTTATAAGAACGCATGCATAAAACCCATTTCTATATCCTTCATTGAGATCATTTATTCATAGTTTAGGCATTTTGTCAAACACTTTCATACGTTATTCCTTAGTAGTTTATCTCATTCTTTTTAATGCATATTTTCCATTCAATCACACAAGGGTAAGTTTGTTATTTGTACAATGCCCATCCTCCATTTTCCAATCCACAACCCCCACATCATACATCACACATTCGGCATCCAATCGCCGTATCCAACATTCCATCCACACATCCACACCTTTCTTTATCTTGTTTATATTCATTATAGATAACACATTTTGTAAAGAATAAAACATACTAACAAGAATCATATTTCATAAGGAAAACCTAGATTTATTGCTAGGGTAGGTTAGTAGGGTGTACTAACCTTAAATCAAGGCTTGATCCTTGGTAGAAACCTTGATTGAAGCTCCAACTCGAAAGAAGAACACCTTTGCTTGAAGGAGACTTGAGTTGGGGAAGAAACCCCTTTCAAAAACGTGCTTGGGTTGCTGCCCTAGCTTGGAGAATGGTTCACACACGAGCTTGAGCCTCGATTTTGAAGCAACTTGAGTTGGGGTGAGCTATGGTTCTTAAACCCCCTTTGATTTCCTTCTCAAAACCAAACCCTAGGTTAGAGCTTTCTCCTCTTCTCTCTCTATCTCTCAAAATGTCTAAGGGTTGTGAATGAGGGCTCAAAGGGTCGAGCAAACCCTTATGGGTAAGGGTTTAACACCCAAAAGACGAAAACGCCCTTACTGAAATTTCTGCAAAAACGCGAAGACCGAGCGATCGGTGGTTATGACCGATCGATCGGTTGCCTACCGAGCGATCGGTGTTTATGACCGATCGACCGGTCAAAAACTCACTCTCTGGAAAATTTCCCCATACAAAATTTCTGACCGTGCGATAGCTACCGATCGATCGGTTATGGACCGATCGATCGCTGACTGGACCGAGTGATCGGTCTTCTGTATGTCTGGACTGTTCTGACCATATCTTTTGACTCGCTTGTCGGATTTCGACGATTCAACTTGCGTTCGATCCGTCTTTCGAAAACGAACATTTCTGACGTTTCGGAATTTCTGATTTCTCCCTTATTTATTAATTAGGCTATAAAAACGGCCAATTAGCTATGAAGGTGGTATTCATTAAGGATGAAAAAGTCTGGGGTGCTACATTCTCCCCCCCTTACAAAAATTTCGTCCTCGAAATTTGGACAAGGCGTGCTTTAAAATTTAAACAACTTAGCATAACAATTTGAAACAAAATTACAAGTCATACATAAAATCATTCAAACAACTCGGGGTACTTCGCCTTGACTTCGGCCTCACGTTCCCATGTAGCCTCTTCTCGAGCGTGATGTTGCCATTGCACGAGAACTAGCGGAATAGTCTTGTTGCGAAGTACTTGGTCTCTTCGATCCAAAATATGAACCGGCTTCTGAACCAAAGTGAGATCCTCTCGAATCTCAACCGGATCAAGCTCGATGACGTGAGAAGGATCCGGGATGTACTTCCGAAGCTGGGAGATATGAAACACGTTGTGGACCGCCGCCATGTGAGCGGGCAAAGCAACACGGTAAGCCACCTCGCCAACTCGAGTAATGATCTCGAACGGACCCACATATCTCGGGCTAAGCTTGCCTCTCTTCCCGAATCGCATAACACCTTTGGTCGGTGAAATCCTTACAAACACAAAATCACCGACTCGGAATTCAAGGTCCCTCCTTCGGTTGTCGGCATAGCTTTTCTGTCTATCTTGTGCGGTCTTTAACCTCTCCCGGATAAGCTTGACCCTATCCGCGGTTTGTTCAATTAACTCGGGGCCCAAAATCTTTCTTTCTCCCACTTCATCCCAATACAACGGGGATCTACAACTCCTTCCGTACAAAGCCTCGAAAGGCGCCATTTGTATGCTTTCTTGATAACTATTGTTGTAAGCGAATTCCACCAAAGGTAGGTGATCTTCCCAACTTCCCTTGAAATCTAGCATACATGCTCGGAGCATATCTTCAATAACCTGATTCACCCTCTCGGTTTGCCCGTCGGTCTGTGGGTGGAAAGCTGTGCTAAAGTCTAATCGGGAGCCCATTGCACCTTGAAAACTTTTCCAAAACCTGGATGTGAATCTTGGGTCTCTATCCGACACAATACTCACTGGCACCCCGTGTAATCGGACTATTTCCTTGATGTATAGCTCCGCTAACTGATTGGAGTTGAATGTAGTCCGGTACGGTAAGAAATGAGCGGACTTCGTGAGTCTATCAACAACTACCCATATAGCATCAGTCTTCTTAACCGTCTTCGGCAACCCCACGATGAAATCCATAGAGATATGTTCCCATTTCCACTCGGGAATGGGGAGAGACTGCAAAAGACCCGCCGGTCTCAAATGCTCTGCTTTCACCTGTTGGCACACCAAACACCGTGCCACATACTCCGCAACCTCCCTCTTCATGTTTCGCCACCAAAAGTGACTCTTGAGGTTCCGATACATCTTTGTCCCCCCGGGATGCACTGTATACTTAGACCGGTGAGCTTCGTCCATAATCTCTCTCCGAAGGTCTGCATTGGCTGGGACACAAAGCCTTCCCTTGAATGTAATAGCACCTCGGCTAGTGAGAGAGAAGTCCGTACTACCCTTGGCCACTTCCTTATCCCGGAAATCCAACAAGTCAGTGTCTGTGGCTTGATACTCCTGGATCAAGTCTATAAGGTACGGCCGAACTGTAACATTTGCCAAAACCGGACTGCGGACAGAATCGTTCACACTGATGTCTAGATTTGCCAAATCGTCTAACAGTCTCCATTCCCGCACCAACATGTGAGCCAACAACCCCGATGGTTTCCTACTCAAAGCGTCTGCCACCACATTTGCTTTTCCCGGGTGATATTGGATCGTGCACTCATAGTCTTTTAAGAACTCAATCCAACGTCGTTGTCGCAAATTGAGCTCTTTTTGGGAAAAGAGGTACTTGAGGCTCTTGTGGTCCGTGTACACATAGAACTCCACCCCGTACAGATAATGTCGCCAAATTTTAAGTGCAAACACGACCGCCGCAAGCTCCAAGTCGTGAGTGGGGTAGTTCTTTTCATGCTCTTTCAACTGCCTTGATGCATAGGCAATGACCTTCTTGTGTTGCATTAGGACACACCCGAGTCCAACATGCGAGGCATCACTGTACACCTCATACCCAAAAGGTCCAGATGGCACAATAAGGACAGGGGCTGTGGTGAGGCATTTCTTCAACTCTTGGA
The DNA here is from genome assembly GCA_015143295.1 of Tetracentron sinense. Taxonomy (NCBI): domain Eukaryota; kingdom Viridiplantae; phylum Streptophyta; class Magnoliopsida; order Trochodendrales; family Trochodendraceae; genus Tetracentron; species Tetracentron sinense. The sequence goes on along the minus strand of CM026555.1, from coordinate 19,246,795 downwards.
AACTTACTTCACATCGGTCACTCCAACTGAACTTTGCATTTTTCCTTGTCAAGTAGGTGAGAGGTGCAGCCAGACTGGAGAATCCCTCCACAAATCTCCGGTAGTAGCCTGCCAATCCGAGGAAACTACGTATCTCCGTGACGCTCTTGGGCCTCTCCCAACTCATGACTGCCTCAACCTTGGCTGGATCTACAGAAATGCCCTCAGCCGACACCACGTGTCCAAGAAATGCGACCTTCTCTAACCAGAACTCGCACTTACTCAATTTGGCATATAGCCTATGCCCTCTCAACATCTCCAGAGCAAGGCGGAGGTCTCGCGCGTGATCCTCCCGTGTCTGGGAATACACCAAAATGTCATCGATGAATACAATCACGCATCGATCCAAGTAAGATCGGAACACCCGATTCATCAAATCCATGAATGCCGCCGGTGCATTCGTCAGCCCAAAAGGCATGACAAGGAACTCGTAATGCCCATACCGAGTCCTGAAGGCCGTCTTCGGAGCATCTTCCGCCCTGATCCTTAATTGATGATACCCCGACCTAAGATCAATTTTGGAGAAGAATCTCGCTCCCTTCAGTTGGTCGAACAAGTCATCGATCCTTGGCAAGGGATAACGATTCTTGATAGTTACCTTGTTCAACTGACGGTAGTCTATACACATTCTCATCGACCCGTCTTTCTTCTTTACAAAAAGGACCGGAGCTCCCCACGGTGACACACTTGGTTGGATGAAACCAAGTTGTTGTAACTCCTCAATTTGCTTCTTCAATTCTTCAAGCTCTATCGGGGCCATTCTATATGGGGCTCTTGAAATTGGAGCGGTGCCCGGAGTAAGCTCTATAGCGAACTCAATCTCCCGATTCGGAGGTAACCCGGGAAGTTCCTCCGGAAACACGTCCAAGAAATCACTCACGACCGGAATGGCCGAGGAGTTTTGTGCTTCTAGGTTTGTTACACTCAAGGCTGCGAGGCGAGCAATGTCCCTCTCTCTTAATCCTCGGAAGTGAAAAGGCTTACCCCCTTCCGGCTTGAAATTCACCATCTTCTCAAAACACGCAACATGCCCGTGATGGTTTGACAACCAATCCATCCCTAAGATGACATCAAAATCCAAGTCTTGAAAATCTAGGACGATGAGATCGGCTAACAGTTCATTCTCCCCCACTTGAACCACACTATCCCCGAATATCTTGTCCGTATCAACTGACTTACCGAGTGGAGTTGCAATGGTCAACTCCTGCTTTAACGGAGTAGCCTCAGTCAAAAATCCCTTTGCGAAACTAGGCGACACAAAGGAGTGAGTGGATCCTGTGTCGATCAACACTCGGGCAAGACATTCGTTCACTAACAAAGCGCCTGTGCGATTAAGTGACTACTATTAGTAGATTTCAAACAACAAGCATCATACATAGGTAACCCTTAGTATAGAAACTCACAAAGCAAATCATAGAAATTTTACACAATTTAAATTCTAGAATTCGTGCGTACCTTGCACGACATCATCGGATGCACGTGCGTCTCTCTCGGATAAGGCAAAGACTCGGCCCTGTGTGGCTGGGCGAGGAGGCCGGGTAGACTGTGAGGCCCTCGAAGCCTGAGAAGAGCTAGGCTGAGATGTCTGCCTAACCGGGGGCCTGCTCCCTGAAGACTGAGTTGGCAATTGACGCCGGGGACAATCTCTGACCATGTGGCCTTGGTCACCACAATGGAAGCAACTTCCTGAAACTCTCCGGCATTCTCCCGCTGGATGCCTCCTCCCACAAAGAGTGCAAACATCATGTAAATAGGAGGAAGGAGCATATCCCGTAGCCTGAGTAACTGCGGGGCGAGGAGCATATGAGGTAGCCGGGCGAAAAGCCGGTGGAGCGAAAGAGCGGGGAGCCTGTGGTGCTGAATACATCCTCTGTGACTGAGCCGGGCCTGCAGACTGATACAAGCTCGTCCTTGCTCTTTTCTCCCCTGAACTACTCGACTGTCCTTTTTTCATTCCTCTCCTCTTGAAGAACTCTTCGGAGTTCGACTCGGCCAATAGTGCTTTATCAACAACTTCAGAATATGTCTCATGTCTAAACATCGAGACTCGGTCCTTGAGATAGGCCTTCAACCCCCTCTCGAATTTCCGGGCCTTCATAACCTCGGTCGCTATCATGTGTGGAGCAAATCGAGATAGCTCCGAAAATTTGGCTTCATAAGCCGCTACGGACATATTACCTTGCTCCAAGGTAATGAATTCGACTTCCATCTTTTCTTTCATCCCGACCGGAAAATACTTCTTGTTGAAAACCTCCAAGAATTCCTCCCAAGTCCAATCTTGACCTTGCCGGGTCAACTCTCGGGTCCGAAGTGCAGACTTCCACCAATGATCGGCCTCGCCTTCAAGCATAAAGGCGGCCCATGTGACCCTTTCCACTTCAGTAGGTGCTAATACCGAGAATATCTTCTCAAGTTGCCGGATCCAACCCTCGGCAACAAGTGGATCAATGCTTCCACAAAAAGTTGGAGGCCTCATCCTCCGAAAAGCTTCTATCTCGGCTTGGGCTCGGTTAGGAGGAGCCGGTATGAGTGCCGCATTAGGCGGAGTGGCCGGTTGCCTTGCCGCCAACATAGCCAAGGTCTCGGCTATGGATGCGAATGCTTGGGCAAAGTCGGGTTGATCATCACCCGATGGAGCATCACCTCCATTACCCCTTGTGTTGTACCCGCGACCCCGGGTATTGCGTCTCATGATTTCTCCTGAGAACGACAATACAACATGAGTCTAACTTGGATACGCATTTAGTACAATTTCGCAATTCACTTAATACATATTCATCAAGCACATTTAATAAGTACAACACAAATAATGTACACATGGTATATAACACAATAGCATAACATACAATCCGTGTTCCTAGTGTAGGACCCTATGTTCGGTTGAAGTTCAACCCATTTTGACTAAGACTAACTTGTTAGTCTATACTTGGCATACAACTCTCTAAGGTGATTCTAATACCTTGTTCAATCATCTAAGTGACCCTAGGGACTCTAATGCCTAGAGCTCTGATACCACTCTGTAACGCCCCGAAATACCCCCTAGGAGTTTAGGGATATTTTAGGTGTCACACTGCGAACCTATCAAACCATCCTGTAATGCACAAGATAAAATACAGTACTCACAACGATAATCAGAGCGCGGAAGCTATCATATATGCGGAAGCGTAAACAAATTTTCATTTCTTCTGATGATCCAAAATAGTATTCCAAGTTAACATAAATACAAGACATGTCTAAGCCTAAGGTGGACAGGCCCACCTATCAAAATATCAAAATACACCAAACCCTCTCATACTCTCCCCTCAACAGTAGTCGAGGTATGGCCACGCATCGAGGTCTCGGTCCGCATGAGACTGTAATGGGATAGCCGACTCTCTCTCCTCTGTATACTCTTCCTCGACCCAAGGCTCCGGGTCGAGGGCTCCCTCAGTACCTGCCGACATGAAAGTACGGCTGAGCATGGAATACTCAGCGAGTACAAGCTACTAGCAGACCATAACAATAATAAAAACACATAATAGTAATATCATACAAGCAGTAATAGAAACATCACAAAGAAACAGTATAGGGCATGACACAATACAAGCATCCTGACGTGCGTACATGAATGCGAAAATGCCGATAAAACTCATGCTTGAAAACCCTTGTCATGTCCCGGTATGCCTCGTAGAAATCATGTATGCGTGCATGCATGAATGCATGATCATCATCTTGTAAACCTCCATCTTGTAAACTTGTGAGCCAGAGGCTAGCACCCGAATCTCCCTGGGCTGCCAACCTCCTTGATATGCAATGCACTTGTGAGCCAGAGGTTAGTACCCGAATCCTCCCTGGGCTACCAACCTCCTTGTTATGAAATGCACTTGTTTTCTTGTGAGCCAGAGGTTAGTACCCGAATGTCCCTGGGCTACCAACCTCCTTGTTATGCAATGCACTTGTGAGCCAGAGGCTAGCACCCGAATGTCCCTGGGATACCAACCTCCTTGTTATGCAATGCAGGGTTTTCTTGTGAGCCAGAGGTTAGTACCCGAATCCTCCCTGGGCTACCAACCTCCTTGACATGCAATATTTTCTTGTTGTTTATTATATGCACATGCTCTTGAAATCTCGATTCATGCTATCATGCGTGTTCGTGTACGTGTCCATAGTGACAATCATGATAATGGAAATAACCAAATATGACATTATAATTCAATTCATGATATGAACATAAGTAACATAAGTAGTTTGCATAACATTTGATCAATTGATCATTTATAAGAACGCATGCATAAAACCCATTTCTATATCCTTCATTGAGATCATTTATTCATAGTTTAGGCATTTTGTCAAACACTTTCATACGTTATTCCTTAGTAGTTTATCTCATTCTTTTTAATGCATATTTTCCATTCAATCACACAAGGGTAAGTTTGTTATTTGTACAATGCCCATCCTCCATTTTCCAATCCACAACCCCCACATCATACATCACACATTCGGCATCCAATCGCCGTATCCAACATTCCATCCACACATCCACACCTTTCTTTATCTTGTTTATATTCATTATAGATAACACATTTTGTAAAGAATAAAACATACTAACAAGAATCATATTTCATAAGGAAAACCTAGATTTATTGCTAGGGTAGGTTAGTAGGGTGTACTAACCTTAAATCAAGGCTTGATCCTTGGTAGAAACCTTGATTGAAGCTCCAACTCGAAAGAAGAACACCTTTGCTTGAAGGAGACTTGAGTTGGGGAAGAAACCCCTTTCAAAAACGTGCTTGGGTTGCTGCCCTAGCTTGGAGAATGGTTCACACACGAGCTTGAGCCTCGATTTTGAAGCAACTTGAGTTGGGGTGAGCTATGGTTCTTAAACCCCCTTTGATTTCCTTCTCAAAACCAAACCCTAGGTTAGAGCTTTCTCCTCTTCTCTCTCTATCTCTCAAAATGTCTAAGGGTTGTGAATGAGGGCTCAAAGGGTCGAGCAAACCCTTATGGGTAAGGGTTTAACACCCAAAAGACGAAAACGCCCTTACTGAAATTTCTGCAAAAACGCGAAGACCGAGCGATCGGTGGTTATGACCGATCGATCGGTTGCCTACCGAGCGATCGGTGTTTATGACCGATCGACCGGTCAAAAACTCACTCTCTGGAAAATTTCCCCATACAAAATTTCTGACCGTGCGATAGCTACCGATCGATCGGTTATGGACCGATCGATCGCTGACTGGACCGAGCGATCGGTCTTCTGTATGTCTGGACTGTTTTGACCATATCTTTTGACTCGCTTGTCGGATTTCGACGATTCAACTTGCGTTCGATCCGTCTTTCGAAAACGAACATTTCTGACGTTTCGGAATTTCTGATTTCTCCCTTATTTATTAATTAGGCTATAAAAACGGCCAATTAGCTATGAAGGTGGTATTCATTAAGGATGAAAAAGTCTGGGGTGCTACAAAGCCGGACATCGGGCCGGTCAAGGATGTTAGTGTACCCTTTTCTATATATATATATATGTATTCACTCAAGGGAATTTACATTCCTGACTCACAAGTTGCTTCAAGGGCACTAACATCTAGTTCATAAGAAAACAAAGCAAGTCAAGACAAGCAAGACACGTGATTCCAAGCAGGATAAGATACATGCGTGATTCTTACGAACGAGACCAAGACAAGAACAAGTTTTTAAACATGACAAGTACATTTCGAAAAAAACATGAAAGACTATTTTCAAGAACAAGACATGACTTTTAAAGTATTAGTTTTTACCAGAGTTTTCGCATTCATTCAAGCATGTCAAGACTATTCCATTGCTTTGCCTTTGATGCTATGAATATCATATGTTGTTATTATTGCTTCAATTGATGTGATGAATTATATCTCGTTACTTTTATCGTGTTTTGTTATTAATATTGTTAGCTAGTAGCTTGTACTCACTAAGTATTCCATACTTAGTCGTACGTTTATGTCGGCAGATACCGTGGACAACCTCAACCCTGAGCCTTGGGTTGAGGAAGAGTATGTAGAGGAGAGGGAGCCACCTATCCCGATGCAGTCGCAAGAAGATAGAGATCTAGACATGTGGCCATACCTAGACTACTGTTGAGTGTATGCGAGTGTTTCTTTTGTATTTGGTAGGTGGGCATGTCCACCCTTACCCTTATGACTATGTCTTGTATATGTAAACTTAGAATACCGACCATGTGTAGAGCCCTGGAACTTTTGTCTATGTGTTGGAACTCGTGCCAAGGCTTTAAGCCTTTGTAATCTTCTATTTCTATGAAAAGAGAAATTTTAAAGAACTTTAAGTGTTAAGAAGTGGGATTCCTAAGTCGGATATGTTAAAAAAATCCGGTTTACTAAACTCCATTTATGGATCAGTCAACTTTAGGGGCAATTTTGTCAATAAAGAAGGAAGAATTTAAAAATTCTAAAATTCCAAAAACGTTCCTTTTCGAAAGACGAATCCAACACAAGTTGAATCGTCCAAATTTGACAAATGAGTCAAAAGTTATGGACGAAATACAAAAAGGGGAAAATCTGGAAATTCACTGTCAGATTTACGAACGATCGTCTAGACCCTACGAAAGATCATAGAGTTCTAAAAATGGCCAAACACTCTGTAATGTTTACAACCGATCGTAGAAACTTACGACCGATCGTAGCAAATTTGCGATCGATCGTAGATAACTTAAGACCGATCGTAGGTCGCTAACCCAGAATTTTATTTCGGAAATTTTAGGGTTTCTACCATTTGCCTATAAATAGGGCTTACCTTTGGGGGGTTTTGGCTTACCCTAAACCTAAAGAAGACCTAAGAGAGATTAGACAAGAAGAAGAGAGGAGAGATTGGGGATTTGCAAAGAGGGTTTGAGATTGAAGAAGAAGGATATCAAGATCAAGGGTGATCTTCCCCAAATCAAGCAAGGGGCTTTCTCCAAGCTCGGTAGGGACTCCATTCACGATTGTGAGGGTTTTTTCTCAACTATTGAAGGTCAGTACCCCAATGTACTCTTCTTGTCATGTTATCTATAGCACCCCGGGCTTTTCTATATTTAATGAATGGTATTGTCGTAGCTAATTGGCCTTTCTCATAGTCTAATTAACAAATAAGGGAGAAATTGGAAATTCTAAACCATTAGAAATGTTCCTTTTCGAAAGACAAACCCAACACAAGTTGAATCGTCAAAATCCGACGAACGAGTCAAAAGATATGGCCAAAACAGTTCTGACCTGTAGAGCACCGATCGCTCGGTCATGGTAGCGATCGATCAGTAGCTATCGACTGGTCAAAAATTTTGTATGGGAAAATTTTCTAGAGAGCATGTTTTTGACCCGTCGCTCGGTCAGAAAACCGATCGCTCGGTAGGCAACCGATCGATCGGTCATAACCACCGATCGCTCGGTCTTCGTGTTTTTGCAAAAATTTCAATAAGGGCTTTTTCGTCTTTTGGGCGTTAAACACTTACCCATAAGGGCTTGCTCGACCATTTGGGTCCTCATTCACTACACTTAGAGATATTTGAGAGATAGGGAGAAGAAACTAGGGTTCTAAAGATCCCTTTCCATTTGGGAGTACGATCAAGGGTTTCAAGACCCAAAATCATTCGTTTTGCTTAGATCTCTCAAAGCCAAGCTTCAAGCATGAGTGGAACTTCTCCTCCAAGGCTAGGGCAGCATTTTCATGGTCATTTCAAGGTGGTTTCTTCCTCCACTTAAGCCTTCTTCAAGCAAGGGTTCTTCCCTACCATTTGGGGTTCTATTTCAAGGTTTCTTCAAGGTCAAGCCTTAATTCAAGGTTAGTACACCCTACTAACTTTCCCTAGCAATAACCTAAGTTTTCTATTGTAAATGGTGATTCTTTATATTATGCTTTCCTTCCCTATGAATTGTATCATCTCAATAAATATAAACAAGATAAGGAAAAAGGATATGGATGTGTATGGAATGTGGATTGAGGCGATGGGATGCCAAATGTATGAGGTGTGATATGTGTGGTATGGTAAATGGAGGATGGGCATTTTACAAATAATAAACTTATCCTTATGTGATTGGATGGAAAATATGCATTTAAGAAGAAGGTGCTTATGTACCTCAACTACTGTTGAGGGGAGAGAACGAGAGGGTGCTTATGTATTTTGACATTTTGATAGGTGGGCCTATCCACCTTAGACTTAGACATGTTTTGTATATATGTTAACTTGGAATACTATTTTAGAAATCTTAGAAGAAAGGAAAAAGGTAGTTTACGCTTCCGCATTTATGTTTAGCTTCCGCGCTCTGATTCTCATTGTTTTAATACTGTAATTATTTTGTTCATAACTGAATGGTTTGGCAGGTACATATAGTTACGCCTAAAGTATCCCTAAACTCCTAGGGGGTACTTTGGGGTGTAGCAGAGTGGTATCAGAGCTCTAGGCATTAGAGTCCCTAGGGTCACTTAGTACTCGATACCATACGTGAACAAGGCATTAGGTGTTATAAGAGAGTTGTATTCCAAGTATAGACTAACAAGTTAGTCTTAGTCAAAATAGGTTGAGCTTTAACCAAACTTAGAGTCCTACGCTAGGAACACGGATTGTATGTTACGATGATGTGATGAATACCATATGTGCATTAAGTGTGCTTAGTAAATATGCTTGATGAATAAGTATTGAGTGAATTGCGAAATTGTTACTAAATGCGTGTCCAAATTTGACTCATGTTGTATTGTCGTTCTCAGGAGAAATCATGAGACGGAATACCCGGGGTCGCAGATACAACACACGTGGCAACGGAAATGATGCTCCATCGGGTGATGATCAACCCGATTTTGCCCAAGCTTTTGCCTCAATAGCCGTGACTTTGGCTATATTAGTGGCAAGGCAACCGGCCACTCCACCTAATGCGGCACTTATACCCGCTCCTCCTAATGGAGCACAAGCCGAAATAGAGGCTTTCCGGAGGATGAGGCCTCCAACCTTTTGTGAGAGTATTGACCCGCTTGTTGCCGCAGGATGGATTCGGCAATTAGAAAAGATATTCTCTGTATTGGCGCCTACGGAGGCGGAAAGGGTTACTTGGGCCGCCTTCATGCTTGAAGGTGAGGCCTATGATTGGTGGTAGTCCGCACTTCGGACCCGAGAGTTGACCCGACAAGGTCAAGACTGGACTTGGGAGGAATTCTTGGATGTCTTCAACAAGAAGTACTTCCCGGTCGGGATGAAAGAGAAGATGGAAGTGGAGTTCATTACCTGGGAGCAAGGTAATATGTCGGTAGCGGCTTACGAAGCCAAGTTCTCGGAGCTATCTCGGTTTGCTCCACATATGATAGCGACCGAGCCTATGAAAGCCCAGAAATTTGAGTGTAACGACCCAAAATACCCCCTAGGAGTTAAGGATACTTTGACTCGTGACCGCCGTATCATACCTCCAGTATGATACATAAGGCACACGTGGAAACCTGTCAAAGTACCTGAATATACATAGCGGAAACAAAATACAATGCACAGCGGAAAATAAAATACTAAACATAGCGGAAGCAAAATGAATACTCCTATAACTTGGCTCAAGTAAGAACCAACAAGTATACATGTGTGAGAAACCCAAAAGTAGAGTGGACAAACCCCACACTCACATAACAAAATGACACAAGTTCTAAGTCGGTCGATCAACAGAAATCGAAGTCACGACTCCTATCTAAAGCACCATCGTCATGATAGTGATCCATGGAAGGCTCCGGGTCACGGTACTCTTCCTCGACCCAAGGTTCTTCGCCACACAAATCGAATGGAACCCGAGCACCTGCCGATCATAACAATATCGACTGAGCATGGAATACTCAGTGTATACAAACTAATAACAATAAAGCGGTTAGGCATGGAGCATACAAGACATGGAGAATGAAATCCGTAAAATCCTTAAAGCATGGAAACCGTGAAAACGTATGTGAGATAATATTTAAAACCAAAACTGTAATCGTGTGAGTCAATCGATAATCATAGCCTTATGAGTTCTTGTGAGTTCATGGAGTTACTTAGAGTCATTATGATCCGTAGAGACATAGAGCATAGAGCAATAACCTTAGAGCATTTCCATAGAGCATAACCTTAGAGATCTTAGAGCATTTCATTGTGATCCGTGGAGCTTGTGAGACGATCTTAGAGCATTATCATAGAGTTTCCTTGTGAGCATGGTATGATCCTTAGAGCTTGTGAAACGATCTTAGAGAAATCATAGAGTTACTTAGAATCATTCATTATTCATCTTTTCGTGAAAAACCTTTGTTTGTACTTTGAGAAATCCATGGAAACCATCGGTTCATGCGAGACATGCGAGCATATGCACTTAATAAGAGAAATCATCATATTTAAGCATAGAATCCCTTAGAGGTATTTTATCAAACACTTAGAGTGCATCATAATAGTAACCTTCATCCAAGTATATAATCACACCTTTTCATACATAAAATCAATACATATAGATAGGGCATAGATAAGAAGAATCATAATTAGTAACTAGTAGGATTGCAAGATTGTAGTAGAGTGTATCTACCTTAGAGAAATCAATGAGTTTGACTCCCAATGGCTGGAACAAGCAAGAACAGTGAGTTCTTGGTTGGAAAACACCAAATGGAAAGGAAGAACTTGATCTTCCACAAGCTTGAACGATCACCAAGGACCTCTCCTCCTTTTCCTCTTCAAATCCCTCAAAACAATGCACAAAGGGTTTGTGAAACCCTAAGGCACGAACCCAGCCCTTTTATAGGCAAAGGGTGATGGTTAAAGTCTCAAATACCCTTAATGAAGAAAATCTGCGTATGACCGATCGATCGGTGGTATGGACCGAGCGATCGGTGGCTTACCGGTCGATCGGTGTTATGACCGAGAGATCGGTCAAAAACACACTCTCTGGAATTTTTCCCCATACAAAAAAGTTGACTGTGCGACAGCTATCGAGCGATCGGTAGTTGACCGATCGATCGCAGGTAATGACCGAGCGATCGGTCGACCCCTGTTTTGCTGAAAAACCTTGTTTACACCACTCGAATCTTCCCCAATGCACTTCCAACACTCTTTTATGCTTTCAACACATTCCCTAAGGACATATAGACCCATTGGAACATATACGCCATAATTCCAAACACACATATATTAACATAAGACTGATAAGTGTACAAAACCACACTTGGGCACTATTCACACACTATTCATTCTTAGTGAAATGAAATTTCGGGGCTCTACATTGAGAGAGGACTGAAGGCTTACCTCATGGACCGAGTCTCGATGTTTAGACATGAGACATACTCAGAAGTGGTGGACAAGGCACTTTTGGTCGAGTCAAACTCCAAGGAGTTCTTCAAAAGAAGAGGAATGGAGAAAGGACAGTCGAGTAGTTCAGGGGAGAAAAGAGCAAGGACTAGCTCATATCAGTCCACAGGGCCGGCTCAGTCTCAGAGGATATATTCAGCACCACAGGCTCCCCGCCCTTCATTCCACCGACCTTTCGCCCGGCTACCTCATATGCTCCTCGCCCCGCAGTTACTCAAGCTACGGGATATGGTCCTTCCCCCTATTCGCATGATGTCTGCACTCTTTGTGGAAGGAGGAATCCAGTGGGAGAATGTCAAAGGATTACAGGAAGTTGCTTCTATTGTGGTGACCATGGCCACATGATTAGAGACTGTCCCTGACGTCATTTGCTAGCTCAGTCTTCGGGGAACTGGCCCCTGATTAAGCAGTAATCCCAGCCTAGCTCTTCCTAGGCTTCGAGGGCCTCACAGTCTACATGGCCTCCTCGCCCAGCCACCCGGGGCAGAGTCTTTGCCTTATCCGAGAGAGACGCACATGCATCCGACGATGTCATGCAAGGTACGCAAAAATCCTAGAGTTTGAGTTGTGTAAGATTTCTATGGGTGGTTATGTGACTATTATTAGGGGTTACCTATCTATGATGCTTGTTACTATTTGAAATCTACTGATATTAGTTACTTAATCATACAGGCGCTTTATTAGTGAACGAGTGTCTCGCACGAGTGTTGATAGACACATGATCTACTCACTCTTTTGTCTCACCAAGTTTTGCAAATGGCTTTTTGACTGAGGCTACTCCGTTAGTGTGGGAGTTGACCATTGCAACTCCACTCGACAAGTCAGTTGATACCGATAAAATATTTTGAGATTGTGTGGTGCAAGTGGGGGAGAATGAACTGTTAGCCGATCTTATCGTCCTGGATTTCTAAGACTTGGATTTTGATGTCATCCTAGGGATGGATTTGTTGGCAAACCACCACGGTCATGTCGCGTGTTTTGAAAAGATGGTGAATTTCAAACCGAAAGGAGTCAAACCTTTTCACTTCCGAAGATTAAGAGAAAGGGATATTGCTCGCTTGGCAGCTTTGAGCTTAGCAAACCCCGAAGCACAAAACTCCTCGGCTATTCCGATCGTGAGTGAGTTCTTGGATGTGTTTTCGGAGGAACTTCCCGGGTTTCCTCCTGATAGAGAGATTGAGTTCGCTATAGAGCTTGCTCCGGGTGCCGCTCCGATTTCAAGGGTACCATATAGAATGGCCCTTATAGAGCTTGAAGAATTGAATAAACAGATTGAGGAGTTACAACAACTTGGTTTCATCCAACCAAGTGTCTCGCCGTGGGGAGCTCCGGTTCTCTTTGTGAAGAAGAATGACGGGTCAATGAGAATGTGTATAGACTACCGTCAGTTGAACAAGATAACTATCAAGAATCGTTATCCCTTGCCAAGGATAGACGACTTGTTCGACCAACTGAAGAGAGCGAGATTTTTCTCCAAGATCGATCTTAGATCGGGGTATCATCAGTTAAAGATTAAGTCGGAAGACGTTCCAAAGACGGCTTTCAGGACTCGGTATCGGCACTATGATTTCTTTGTCATGCCTTTTGGGCTTACAAATGCACCGGGGGCATTCATGGATTTGATGAACCGGGTGTTTCGACCGTATTTGGATCGATGCGTGATTATATTCATTGATGACATTTTGGTTTATTCCCAGACACGGGAAGATCACACACGAGACCTCCGCCTTGCTCTGGAGATGTTGAGAGAGCATAGGCTATATGTCAAATTGAGTAAGTGCGAATTCTGGTTGGAAAAGGTGGCGTTCCTAGGCCACGTAGTGTCGGTCGAGGGCATTTCTGTAGACCCAGCCAAGGTTGAGGAAGTCATGAGTTGGGAGAGGCCCAAGAGCGTCATGGAGATACGTAGTTTCCTTGGATTAGCGGGCTACTACCAGAGATTTGTGGAGGGATTCTCTAGTTTGGCTGCACCTCTCACCTACTTGACGAGGAAGAATGCTAAGTTTAGTTGGAGCGACAATGCGAAGTGAGTTTCCAATAATTGAAGTAACGCCTCACCATGGCTCCCGTCCTTACTGTGCCATCCGGACATGGTGGTTATGAGGTGTATAGCGATGCTTCGCACATCAGACTTGGGTGTGTCCTTATACAGCACAAGAAAGTCATTGCCTATGCATCAAGGCAATTGAAGGAACATGAAAAGAATTACCCCACTCACGACTTGGAGCTTGCGGCGGTCGTGTTTGCACTCAAGATTTGGCGCCATTATCTTTATGGGGAACAATTTGAGGTATTCACAGATCATAAAAGCCTTAAGTATTTGTTTTCCCAGAAAGAGCTAAACCTGAGGCAAAGAAGATGGGTAGAATTTTTGAAAGACTACGAGTACTCCATTCAATACCATCCGGGCAAAGCGAATGTTGAAGCCGATGCTCTTAGCCGGAAGCCTATTGGACTTTTGGCGCATATGATGCTGAAGGAGTGGAGATTGCTGCAGGATGCATCCAACCTCGACATTAGTTTTAGTCTCCCTACCTTTGGGCCGGTAATGGCTAACATCACAGTTAGGCCATATATCCTAAGCATGATCTAGGAGTTGCAGGGAATGGATGCCGAGCTACTTTCTTGCCGCGACAAGTCAGTTAAGAGTGGCAGCAAGGATTTTGCGGTGAGGGATGATGGGATTATCACTTTCACGGGAAGAGTATATGTCCCAGCCGATGAGAAGCTTAAACGAGAAATCTTGTATGAGGCTCACCGGTCCAAGTACACCGTTCACCCCGGAGGTACCAAAATGTATAGGGACTTGAAAAAGTACTTTTGGTGGTGGAACATGAAGCGAGAAATAGCGGAGTACGTGTCCCGATGCTTGGTGTGCCAGCAAGTCAAGGGCGAGCACAGGAGACCGGTTGGACTTTTATAGTCTCTCCCTATTCCCGAGTGGAAATGGGAGCACATATCTATAGACTTCATTGTGGGGTTGCCAAAGACGGTTAGAAACTTCGATGCTATATGGGTTGTTGTCGATAGACTGACGAAGTCCGCCCATTTCTTGCCATACCGGACTACCTTCAATTCCAATCAGTTGGCTGCATAAAGAAATAGTTCGGTTGCACGGGGTGCCAGTGAGCATTGTCTTGGATCGGGACCCTAGATTTACCTCTAGGTTTTGGAAAAGCTTTCAGAGTGCCATGGGTTCCCGGTTGGACTTTAGCACGGTTTTCCATCCACAGACGGATGGGCAAACCGAGTGAGTGAATCAGGTTATTGAAGATATGCTCCGGGCATGTATGCTAGACTTCAAGGGAAGTTGGGAAGATCACCTACCTTTGGTGGAATTCACATATAACAATAGTTACTAGGCAAGCATACAAATGGCGCCTTTTGAGGCTTTATATGGAAGGAGTTGTAGATCCCCGTTGTATTGGGATGAAGTTGTGGAAAGGAAGGTGTTGGGCCCCAAATTAATTGAACAAACCGCGGATAGGGTCAAGCTTATCCAGGAAAGGTTAAAGACCGCACAGGATGGACAAAAGAGCTACGCCGACAACCAAAGGAGAGACCTTGAGTTTTGAGTTTGTGATTTTGTATTTGTTTGGGTTTCACCAACCAAGGGTGTTATGAGATTCAGAAAGAGAGGCAAACTCAGTCTGAGATATATGGGCCCGTTCGAGATCATTACTAGAGTTGTTCAGGTGGCTTACCGTGTCGTGTTGCCCGCTCATATGGCGACGGTCCATAATGTGTTCCATGTCTCTATGCTTCGAAAGTACATCCCGGACCCTTCCCATGTCATAGAGCTTGATCCAGTGGAAATCCGAGAGGATCTTAGACTAGTTGAGAAACCGGTACAGATATTGGATAGGCGAGATCAAGTCTTGCGCAACAAGACCATTCCCTTGGTCTTGCTAAGATGGCAACACCATTCAAGGGAGGAAGCTACATGGGAACGAGAAGCCGAAGTGCGAGAAAAGTATCCTCAGTTATTTATTTAGGGCCTTGACATTCCCTTGTATTTGTTATAGTTTTGTGCATGTATGTATCGTCCAAATTTCGAGGATGAAACTTTTGTAAGGGGGGGAGAATGTAGCACCCCAGACTTTTTTATATTTAATGAATGGTACTGTCGTAGCTAATTGGCCTTTCTCGTAGTCTAATTAACAAATAAGGGACAAATTGGAAATTCTGAAACATCAAAAATGTTTCTTTTCGAAAGACGAACCCAGCACAAGTTGAATCGTCAAAATCCGACGAACAAGTCAAAAGATATGGCCAAAACAGTTCTAACCTGCAAAGCACCGATCGCTCGGTCATGGTAGCGATCGACCGGTCCAAAACCGATCAATCGGTAGCTATCGACTAGTCAAAAATTTTGTATGGGGAAATTTTCCAGAGAACATGTTTTTGACCGGTCGCTCGATCAGAAAACCGATCGCTCGGTAGGCAACCGATCAATCGGTCATAACCACCAATCGCTCGGTCTTCGCGTTTTTGCAGAAATTTCAATAAAGGTTTTTTCATCTTTTGGGCGTTAAACCCTTACCCATAAGGGCTTGCTCGACCATTTGGGTCCTCATTCACTACACTTAGAGATATTTGAGAGAGAGGGAGAAGAAACTAGGGTTCTAAAGATCCCTTTCCATTTGGGAGTACAATCAAGGGTTTCAAGACCCAAAATCATTCTTTTTGCTTAGATCTCTCAAAGCCAAGCTTCAAGCACGAGTGGAACTTCTCCTCCAAGGCTAGGGCAGCGTTTCCACGGTCATTTCAAGGAGGTTTCTTCCTCCACTCAAGCCTTCTTCAAGCAAGGGTTCTTCCCTACCATTTGGGGTTCTATTCCAAGGTTTCTTCAAGGTCAAGCCTTGATTCAAGGTTAGTACGCCCTACTAACTTTCCCTAGCAATAACCTAGGTTTTATATTGTAAATGGTGATTCTTTATATTATGCTTTCCTTCCCTATAAATTGTATCATCTCAATAAATATAAACAAGATAAGGAAAAAGGATATGGATGTGTATGGAATGTGGATTGAGGCGATGGGATGCCGAATGTATGAGGTGTGATATGTGTGGTATGGTAAATGGAAAATAGAGATGGACATTTTACAAATAATAAACTTATCCTTATGTGATTGGATGGAAAATATGCATTTAAGAAGAAGAAGATGAACTATTAATGGACATCGTATGTTATGTGTTTGATAAATGCCTAACCTATGAAATGATGACTTAAAGGAATTGGATGTAAGCCTTATGTAATGGTTGTTGTAAATGATGACTCGACCAAATGCTATGTTGATTGATCACTTAAATTTTTGCATGATATGCTATGAATTTAAATGAAATGTAATCTCTCTTTTGTTATCCTCATTCCCATGATTGTCTCTAATGGCACGTACACGAGCACGCATGTTAGCATGAACCGAGATTTCAAGAGCATGTGCATATGATAACCAACAAGAAAATATTGCATGTCAAGGAGGTTGGTAGCCCGGGGAGATTCGGGTACTAGCCTCTGGCTCACAAGAAAACCCCAAAACACATATGGTCAAGGAGGTTGGTAGCCCAGGGAGATTCGGGTACTAACCTCTGGCTCACAAGAAAACTAAATAAGTAATAAAAATCACATATTGTGAAGGAGGTTGGTAGCCCAGGGACATTCGGGTACTAGCCTCTGGCTCACAAGAAAACCATATATCAAGAAGGTTGGCAGCCCAGGGAGATTCGGGTGCTAGCCTCTGGCTCACAAGTTACAAATGCAAGGTTACAAGATGATGACAAGGCATTCATGCATGCACGCATACATGATTTCTACAAGCCATACCGAGACATGAAACGGATTTCCAAGCATGAGTTTTATCGGAGTTTTCGCATTCATGCACGCACGTCAAGATGATTGTATTGTACCATGTCTTATGCTATTTCTTTTGTGATGTTCTGATTTCTACTTTGTACTGTATTACCGTTGTTGGGTTCATTATTGTTATCGTTAGCTAGTAGCTTGTACTTGCTGAGTATTCCATGCTCAGCCATACTTTCGTGTTGGCAGGTACTGAGGGAACCCTCAACCCGGAGCCTTGAGTTGAGGAAGAGTATATAGAGGAGAGAGAGCCGTCTATTCCACTGCAGTCCTAGGCGGACCGAGACCTTGACATGTGGCCGTACCTCGACCACTGTTGAGGGGATAGTACGAGAGGGTGCTTATGTATTTTGACATTTTGATAGGTAGGCCTGTCCAGCTTAGACTTAGACATGTTTTGTATATATGTTAACTTGAAATACTATTTTGGAAATCTTAGAGGAAAAGAAAAAGTTAGTTTACGCTTCCGCATTTATGTTTAGCTTCCGCGCTCTGATTATCATTGTTTTAGTACTGTAATTATCTTGTTCTTGACAGGATGGTTTGGCAGGTACATATAGTCACGCCTAAAGTATCCCTAAACTCCTAGGGGGTACTTTGGGGTGTGATATTATCTTTCCTTTATTGCTATGATTCTCTATTTCCTTGTTTTTCCCTAATGTTCACATGATATAAGATAGAATTAGTGAATGAATGTTATGGATGGTTGAAATGTGATGGGGAAAAAGTGAAGGGTATTTACACATAATGAACACACTTTATATGTTGGATGGAAAAAATTAATAAAAGACTTAAAGAAAAATTGAATACCAAGTGTTTGATGAAATGTTTGTGTGAGAATTTAAATCAAGATTTCCATATTATGATTTAGGGATGAAATGAATTTACTCGCTTTCTAGAATTGCATGCTTGTAGATTTTGTTGGACATGATGCCCAGAAAAGTCGTTTAGATTGTTAGAACCTTATTAATTTGATTAATAAATGTTTCTTCTTAATCTATTGTGTATTCATTATGGGTAATCGATCATGATCATGAGACGATCTATACGTTATGAGATATCGATAAAGGTCCATAGGATATATTGTAGGAAAGTTATGTGATTAGATTATCACAGGTAGATATAACTTTCCGGTTCCTTATACCTTATATAGTCACAGCTGCGGGTGAAGATGGGCACTTCACTTATATGGCTGCTAGAATGCTAAGATGTTCTCAATAGTTGAGATGTAGTTCTATCTCGAACTATTGTAATGGAGACTACACATCAACATATGAGTGCTTAAATGTACACTGACTGATTGCATTTAATGAGAGACCTCTTGCATAAACATACTATCAGATAGTTGGTCTCTCATTCACATTGAACGGTTTCGATGATCCTTAGATCTGATGAATTCATCTATGACTGGGCAGTGATCTGACTATTTTGATTCCACCAACGTATTTTCTAACTTAGGGAATACAATACAGTGACAGTTTGGTAGTCAGAAAGTTGTTCGAGTCATGATGAATTTCAAACAAGAAATCCATGTTCATTAATTTGAGAGATTATCCAAGTTCCGGGTAAGACAGTTGTTTAAGTTCAAATCCTGCGCAGGTGATTTTGAAAACAAAATAAGTTTTTAAATATACTTTTATTAAAAGGTATTATACTTATAAAATGATTTTTTCAAAAAAAATTTCATGAGAAATTGTTTCTCATGGCTTAATCATAAGTCTTGGAAACCTGGATGATTTGCAATGGGCTATGAGTTAGATAGTATGTCAATCTCGAAGACCCATTAGGGATAATGTATTTGGAAGGATAAATCAAATTTAAAAGTTCATGTGGCGGGATCCGTAGTGGTTAATGTTCATACACTGGGATTCAATTGCAACATGGATATCTCACGTCACTTGCAATTCCGATGTAATTCCCATTTAGCGTTAATGGGATAACATTGGATAAGCTAGTGTAAGAATGTCCCAGAGCAATCTGTGGAGGTGCTCACATAAGAAATACAAGCTCAATAATTGATTAAAAGTTAATCAATTATTTTAAGTGATTAAAAGTTAATCATTTAATTAAATGGATTAATAGTTAATCTATTGTTTAAATTAATTGTTAATTTAAGCTAAGGGATTATTTTAGTAATTATTTGATTAACATAATTAAAGGGGAAATGGGTTCGACCCATATCCATAAACCCATCAAATTGGACCTTTAATATAGGCCAAAGCACATGGGTTTAAACCCTAGTGTGGGGCACCCACTTGAGGAATCCTAATTGGATTAGGATTTGTTTAATTGAATAATTATTGAAATATAATTCCTTTTATTATGGAATTAAAATCCAAGTGTTGGATTGCAATTAGGATTAAGATGTTATTATAATTAGATTACAATAAGGAGTTTTAACTCCTCAAATCCCACGCCCCATAGAAGCTCACGCCCCCCCTTGTGGATTCCTAGTTTGACTAGGTTTCCTACTTTGGTGTAGGATGTTGACTTATCCCTTAATTAAGGAATCCTCTTATAATAGGGACTCTTTAATTAATAGGATTATTATAACTAAAGTAGTTATAGATTAAGTAGGAGTTTATTTAATTAATAATAAGAGTTATTGTTAATTAATAAATCCTAGTAGATAAGATCAAGTTGGAGTAGGATTAGGATAAGATCCTAGTCTATAAATACCCCAACACCCTAGACCATTGATTAAAATTCTCCAGAATTATTTCTCTCATCTCCTCTCTCTCTCCAAACCGTGACCCCTAAGGGAGACCCCTAGGGATTTTCATGAGCTATATTGGTGGTCCTAGTTGGGTTTTGCAAATCTAGGGTTTTGAACCTTAGTATTATTGGTGATCGAAGGTCTACACCATTGATCCATCTTCTTCCTCTTGCTTCGATAATTCCTAAGGAGATTCTAAAGCTTCGTGGGGATAGCGAAGAACAAGGATTGAGCTTCTAGTATTTTTTCGGAGAAATCTCTGCAAAGAGTTCTGACGGTTCGAGTGGATTAAGCTTCACCGGTGAAAAACATTCACCGAGGTGATATGACTAAAACTCTTAGATAATTTTGATGCTTTGTATGGTTTTAAGATCTAGGGGATCCAGTTTTCGCATAAATTTTTATCCGGATCCCCCTTTAGATTTAATTGTTTTAATATTAAATGTTGTCTTGAATGATTTCGAGCCTACCATGTTTATTAAATTTCATGAGTTAATTGTACACGACTTTACGAGCACGGCAAGCATGATGTGGTTTATCAGGTTTTTCAAGAACAAGGGTTTATTCTCGATACACAAACACCATGACAAGGCTAAACATAAGGGTTGGTAAATAGAGGTAGGGAATATCTTACGATATGTTTTGCCTCACTTTTGACAAGAAGAAGAATACAACAATGACTAGAATAAGAACACGCCAAGCAAGATGTTAGTGCACCTCCAAGCATGCATGTTTATTTTGTGCACCTCATGAAAAGAGGGGGTTCTATACCACCCTCTCTCATAAGTGCATGAGCATGATTAAATTCTAAGCAAACAAGCAAGAGCATTTTAATTTCATGACATGACAAGACATGACAAGCATACCATAACAAGACAAGCAAGACAGAACCTGACAAGACAAGTTTTTCAATCATGAAAAGAGTATTTTAAGTCAAGTCAAGCATACGATGATTTCAAGAGTTTTTCGACTTTGATGTGATGAAAGCATGAAATATAAACTATTTATTTTGATGTCCATTATATGAACTGCTTCCTGCTTTATTCTATTATTATTATGCTATGACTATTGGTTAGTATTTGGTACCCGCCGAACATTCCATGCTCAGCCGTACATCTCATATCGGAAGGTGATAGTGGAGCGACTGCTCCTTTTGACATCTGTGCTCCTGACCCATGGGTGGAGGAGGAGTACATCAAGGAGGTCCCTGCTAAGGAGCCTCATGTAGAGGGCTATTACTAGGTGGTAGATTCTAAGTGATTGTGGGTGAGCATGAGAGATTTATACCCATGTATTTTGGCGGGCATGTCCACACCTTTTTTTATTTTGATTTCTCTTTTGTACAAACTTAGGATATGTATATACATAGAGGGTTTTGTTAGACTTCCCTGTGCCATGTTAGTTTATGCATCCACTATTATGTCCTCTTTTGTATATGCTTCATGTGTTTTGCAGGATGGTTTGTCATGCAACTTATGATAAGTCGTCTAAGATTCACTCTAACTCCTAGGGTGGGTTTTGGGTCATAACACCATGGTCAAAGAAAAAGAAAAAGTTGGTTGCGCTTTCACACTTGTGTTATAGCTTCCGCGCTCTGATTATTGTCATTATTGCATTATGTTTTGCCTTGTTCATTATAGGTTGGTTTGACAAGTTAAGTATAGTCACACCTAAAGTATCCCTAAACTCCTAGGGGTTATTTTGGGCCACGACAAACCAATTCTTGCAATCCAGTTGACTGTAGAGACCCGAATCTTTCTCATGTTTTTATTGCAAGTATTAGGAGTATTATAGTCCTTGTGATGTTGTAATGTTTATGTATTTATATATAATTGGTATAGTGTGATTAAGGCTTAATCAAACTTGTAATCGGAGGGATGTCATAACACACCTTGAACTTTAAGCAGCTCTAGTTTTGGCACCGTTTATTGGAATTGAGTGATTCATGAACCATTAAAAAGGCATTGGAACCCTCTTCGAGGATCATGTTTAATATTTTTCCATTTTTTTAGTCTAAACTAAGTCAAAAGTGAGTTTTCCGATGTTTTGTCTGATGGAATTACAGATCAGTCAACTTTGGAGACAATTTGGTCCATAAATAAAGGAGAAATTAGAAATTCTAAAAAAATGTTCCTTTTCGGAAGATGAATCCAACGTAAGTTGAATCATCGAAATCCGACGATCGAGTCAAAAGTTATGGCCGAAACAGTTTAATAGGTCAAAAATCTGTAGAACACCGATCGCTAGAGATCGATCGGTTCACAACCGATTGCTCAGTCAGAAGTAGCGATCGATCGGTTCAAAACCGATCGATCGGTATCTATCGACTGGTCTAAAATTTTGTATGGGAAAAATTTCCAGAGAGTGTGTTTTTGACCAGGAGCTCGGTTAAGAGCACCGGTCGATCGGTAGGAGACCGATCGCTCGGTCTTTCGTGTTTTTGTAGAATTTTAGTCAGGGCTTTTTGGTCTTTTGGTTCTCAGACCTTGGGGCTATAAATAGGGATCCTATTTCGGGGTATTAGAATACTCTACCTATTTCTAACCTAATTTGGCAAAAAGGGAGAGAAAACCTAGGGTTTTGAGAGAGGGTTTTCTTTGAGAAGAAGGAGATAGCTTGGATTTTGCAAGGAGAGCTTGGAAAGCTTCCCCAAATCACCTCAGGCGCGTTTTGAATCCAAGGGAAGGATTCCTAAGGTCGATATACTATCCTAATCAACTCTATTTTAATGTTTTGTGAATTTTAATATGATAGGAATGATAGAATAAAGATTAGATGCATTTTCCCAAATTTTCTATGAAGTAAGCTAATTATGGATGGAAATGTGGATAGAATGTATGGAGGATGGGAAATGTATGGAGGATGGGATTAATATGTGAATATGGATGATATTTGGATTGTATAGATGGTTTATGGCTTGATGGAATGTTGGAAATGTAGAAGGGCAATAGATTCATACTACGCATACTCAAGGTGTTTGTGAAAATGCTTGAGAGGATAAATGCTATTATACTCTTATGAAATGGTGGTAAGTTGATTATGAGTTGTGCTATGAATTATGATAAGATATGTATATGTGATTGTTTGATAAGTATGACTAATTACTTGCATGGCAATTGGCAGTTGGGAAGGTAAGAACTTAGAGGAAAATCTCTCAAACCGGGAATTCTCTAACTATTTGGTATGGGATAGTATAATGGAGTTTCCATGGTAGGAGATCAGAATCTAAGCAACTACCAACTCGAATGTCAATTTGAACACTTAAGCACATATGCACGTGTATGTTAAGATAAGAGTCTCACAAGTCATACATGTGGACTACAAGCATGAGCATGGCATACGTATGACATTTTGAATAAGCATAAGCATGACATGGTCCGTATCCGCCAAGAACGGCATGTCAACCATTTGATTCTTAAGCATGGTTCGTATCTGCCAAGAACGGCATGCCAACCATATGATTTCTTAGACATGGTCCGTATCCGCCAAGAACGGCATGTCACAAGCACGTGGTCTCATAAGCATAAATAGCTCATAAGTGTATTGTTTTCTAAGTCTAAGATTCTCACAAGTACACGAGTCAAGGTGATGATATGATGTATATGCGCACATGTTCTTCTGTACTCTGATTATGTTATTATGCTATTGGATATGTTTTTAACTAAGTGCAGGTATATTATTATTGTTGCTTGGATTTTATATACACTGAGTACCTTTGTACTCAGCCGGACTTTGTCTTGGCAGGTTTAGAGCAGGAGTACACAGCGGAGCCGTGGATTGAGGAAGCTTACATTGAGGAAGCAGGAGAAGGTGAGCCTTCCGAGGAAGGAGCCGGAGACTTGGGTGTCTATACCTCTTAGTTTATGCTTTGTTTAGTTGAGAGGGTTTTGAAATAGACTTTTTGAGGATGTTGCTCAGTAGACTTTTATAGTTGTATTTTTCATACTTGTTGGTTTATAGTGGGTTGTATATATTGACCGTAGACTTGTTCAGGTTGGTTATAGTTTATATATTGGAATTTTATTACTCTCATTTTTGGAGACTCTTGTAGTAAACTTTGTATGCATGGTTTTTAAGCAGGTTTAAGTAATGTGACGATTCCAAAGTCCTATTTTAGCCTTGTAGGATTTTGGGGTCGTTACATTGATCGTCTTTTCTAGAATTTGCTTTATTTCCCTATTGGCAAGTTCTACCTGTCCACTTGTTTGTGGCTTCTACGGGGTTGCTACTTTATCGATTACTCCATACTTTTTCATTAGTGGCTCAAAAGGTCTATTACAAAAGTAGGTTCCTTGATCACTAATGATGGCACGTGGCATGGCAAATCTGGCTGGACTGAATATTTTCATTCAAAAATTTGATCACTGTCCTATTGTCATTGGTCTTGTAAGCCACGGCCTCAATACACTTGGACACGTAGTCCACAGCCACCATAATATATAGAAATCCGAAAGATGGGGGAAATGTGCCTATGAAATCTATACCCCAACAATCAAAAATCTCAATCACTAGTCTGGAATTTAAGGGCATCATATTCTTATGAGAGATCGCCCCCAACTTTTGACACCAATAGAATCCACATTGAAAATTTTTTGCAGTGGTTTTCTTTATGGAAAAGTGGCCACCACATGCCTCAGAATGGAAGAAGTTCAACACACTTAAAATTTCATCATTGGGAACACACCTTCTCATTATTTGGTCAGGGCAATATCTAAACAAAGAAGGGTCCTCCCAATAAAAATTACGTACCTCAACCATGAATTTCCTATTGTCTTGTGTGTTCCAATCAAGAGGTATTTCACCTACAACAAGATAATTCAAAATGTCAGCATACCATGGCAGGTTAGAAATAGTAAATAATTGCTAATAAGGGAAATCATCATGAATGGGTAGAGTCTCCATATTGTGTTCAAAAACCAGTCTTGAGAGGTGGTCCACCACAACATTCTTGACTCCCTTTTTATCCTTGATTGTGAGATCAAATTGCTGCAATAGCAAAATCCACCTAATTCGGCGCGCTTTAGCATCCTTCTTTGTGAGAAGTTACTTTAAGCACTGCATGGTCTGTAAAAATATATTTAGGTGAATCAAGCAAATAAGCACGAAATTTGTCTAAAGCAAATATTGCAGCTAGCAACTTTTTTTCAGTTGTTGTATAATTCATTTGTGCATGTTAAGGATTCTACTAGCATAGTAGATCACACAAGTTTTCTTATCTCTTCTTTTGGCCTAGCATTTCTCCCACAACATAGTCACTCGCATCACACATAATCTCAAAAGGCCACCATTTTGGTGGTTGCATTATGGGAGCGAACATAAGCTTACCAATTAGCTTTGTAAAAGATTCTTGACATGCTAACCACTCAAATGGAGCATCCTTTTGGAGGAGGTTGCATATAGGTCTAGAGATAAGACTAAATTTTCTATGATACTCCTATAAAAACCAGTGTGACCGAGAAAAGATCTCACATCTTTCACAGTCTTGGGGAATGAAAAATGTTGAATTAATTCAATTTTGGATTTATCAACCTCGATCCCCTAGAAGAGACAATGTGGCCTAAAACAATTCCTGAAGATACCATGCAATGACACTTCTCCCAATTCAAAACTAGGTTCTTTCTTCACACCTCGCCAAAACTCTTTTTAAATTCAGAAGAGAATCAAAAGAATCACCAAATACTCTAAGGTCATCCATGAAAACCTCCATGTAGTCCTCAACCATGTCACTGAACATTCTCATCATGCATCTCTGAAAGGTGGTCAGGGCATTGCACAGTCCAAATGGAATCCTATGGAAGACGTAAGTGCCAAATAGACATGAGAAAATGGTCTTATTCTGGTCCTCTAAGGCAATCTCTATTTGGTAATAGCTAGAATATCCATCTAAAAAGTAGTGAAAGGAATGCCCAACTACTCTCTCCAAGATTTGGTCAATAAAAGGCAAGGGGAAGTGGTCTTTTCGGGAGACAACATTTAATTTCCTGTAATCAATGCACTCCCGCCATCCTATCACTATTTCATGGCAACTAACTCCTCATGTTCATTCTTCACAACTGTGACTCCAGACTTCTTAGGGACTACCAACATAGGACTAACCCATTTACTATCAGGTATCGGGTAAATGATACCCGCATCCAATAGTTTCAACAATTCAGTTTTGACATCTTCCTTCATGGTTGGGTTTAGTCTACGCTGAGGGTCTTTAGAAGCCTTACCGTCTTCCTCGAGATTTATCTTGTGGGTCCAAACTAAAGATCTAATTCCCATGATATCCGCTATGGTCCAACCAATAGCAGATTTATGGCCATTCAAAATTTTAATTAGCTTACCTTCCTGTAAAATGGTTAACTCAAAAGAAATCACAAAAGGAAAGGTATCACCTGGACAGAGAAAGGCATGTTTCAACCAATTTGGCAATTGTTTTAGCTCCAAGTTTGGTACTTCAACACATGAGGGCAGGGACTTTTGCATTTCCTTGGGCAGCTCCTCCAATCGTGGTTGCCAAACTTTTGTTCCAATCACTTGCGAATCACCAAACAAAGAATAAATTTCAGCAACCTCATTTTCATTGAAAGAATTGATATCAATTTACGAATTACTAATGAGAGTCTCAAGAGAGTTAGTAGAATTTGGTGATTCAAACTCTTCTTGAACAATTGATTCTATCCAGTCAGAAGTCTCGCACTCCTCATTTTCCTGCAATTGTTTGGCTATATTGAAAATATTGACCTCCAAAGTCATATTCCCAAAAATAAGAACATTTCTGCAATTAATCAAAGCATTAGAAGTAGCTAAGAAAGGTCTATCAAGAATTATTGGGATTTGCGAATCAGTATTCACAACAGATTGTGTGTCTAAAATAAGGAAATCAATAGGATAATAGAAATTTTCAATTTGGACTAACACATCCTCTACTACTCCTCTCAGTTTCCTTACAGATCGGTCAGCCAAATGTAACACCACAGGAGTGGGTTGTATTTCCCCTAGGCCAAGCTGTAAATAGATCGAGTAGGGTATCAAGTTGACACTTGCCTCGGGATCGGGCAATGCTTGCTCAATATCATGGTCCCCAATTACGCAAGAGATTTTTGGGCACCCGGGATCCTTATACTATGGAGGAGTTCCATGTTGAATCAATGCATTCACCTATTCTTTGAGAAAAATAGCTTTCTTCACATTGTGTTTTCTCTTTATAGTGTACAAATCTTTCAAAATCTTGGCATATGTAGGCACTTGTCTAATCACTTGCAAGAGAGGGAGATTGATCTTAACTTGCCCAAGATTCTCTAAAATTTCAGGGCTAGAGTCCATTTTTCTTGAAGATTTTAAAGCTTGAGGGAATGACATAGAAATTGCAGTCTTAACTGTCTCACTCGTTTCGGGCAACTCAACCTCATTGTTACTCGTATCATTGGGTTCACCCTCTGAGCTTTGGATCAAAGTCGGGGTGTCCCTTGTTTTTCCACTACGAGTAGTAATGACATTAGCTTGCTCAAACTCTTTCTTCTCCGGATTAGATCCTTGTACCATGTGTTGACTATTAGGGTTTTGTTGAGTTTGGGATGGGAATCACCCTTTCTCATTAACACTTAAAGAGATGGTCAACTTAGATACATGGCTCTTAATCTCCATGTTTTCCTAGGTCATCTGAGTAAACAATGCTTCAAATTTCTGATTGGTCTTACTTTTAACATAAATGAAAGCATGCATAGTGTCTTCAAGAGAACTCCTAGATGATGATGCATGAGATGCAGAAAAATGTGGTGCATTAAAATTCCTAGGAGGCAATTGTTGTGGTGGAGGAGGTTAAGAATTATTGTTATGGCTGAAGTTAAGATGATTTTTCCAGGTTGGGTTGTAAGCCTTAGAATAAAGTGAAAAAGGCTTCTTATAGTTGCCTATAGTACTACAATGTTCCTAATAAACCCCTCTTATCTCTTGGAGTGTGGGACACTCCTTGGTAGAATGCTCAACATCATGGCAAACCTCACAAAATTTTCAGGTCTCACCCTGAAAAACAGGGATAGTAGCCATTTTCTCCTTCATTCTTAATGCCTCAACTTCCTTGGTCAAAAGTTCAAATTTTTCCTTCAAACTATCCTCTACGATGAAAATTTCTTCCACTAGAAGGAGTAGAGGTGGGTCTAGACCTATTGGTGCTTTCAATAGCATTGGGTCCAGTCCAAGTGTGGGCCTTATCTACCACTTCATTCAAATATTCCATGGCCTCTTCGAGGACCTTTTGGAGAAATTTCCCGTTCCACATCATTTCAATTATTGGCTCTCTCTTGGAGTAAGCCCTTCATAGAAGCAACTCATCAAGCACCAACTCTTGTACCCATGGTGCAGGCCTAAAGGCAAAAGGTCTTTGTACATTTTCCAAGTTTGGTATAAGGTCTCACTTTCTTTTTGAGTAAATGTAGAAATGTCTCTTCAAAGAATTCACCTTATGATTAGAGAAATATTTATGAAAGAATGCATGAGTCATCTCAGCCAATGACCCAATCGATTGAGGCCTCAAAGTATATAGCCAGCTTTTTGCTCTATCTTTTAAAGAAAATGTGAAAAACTTGAGCCTGACTGAATCTATGGTGCTCGGTTGATTACGAAACGTAGCCACCACCTCCTCAAATGATCTAATGTGTACATAAGGATTTTTTTTTTCCAAACCATGAAAATTCTGGAGGAGTTGAATCATCCCTGGTTTGAAATTGAATTATTGCACACTAGAAGGAAATATTAAGCATGAAGGTGTGGCGGCACGTGTGGAATGCAAATACTCCTGAAGAGTCTTTACCAGTTGGTCCTCGTGATTACTCATTGTTTCTAAAGTGTATGTGGAATTAGATGCAATGGAATGAGTGTCAGACTCCGATGGCATATCAAATAAATTTGTAAAGAGAGTTTCGAAATCAACTTCAGGTCTCTTTGCAAATCTACTCAATTCATCTCAATGCCTTCACATGCAATTTATACTAATAAACAAAATAAAAGAAAATTAACTAAACTATTGAACAAATAAAAGGAATGGAACGAGTTTACCGCGTTGATGAGTCAATTCAGTCAAACCTATTCCAAGTTGTGCTCCTTAGCTTTCGCCTTGTTCCCTAGCAACAATGCTAAAATTTGATGTTGCTCAAATATATGTGGTTCTTATGCAGTACAGTTTAGGAGTTGTTGATCCACAGAGAAGAATGAAGACAGGGAACACTTTGGAAAAAGGGAATTGTAGAGATTTTAGTAGGGTAAATTGCAGTTTAAATTGGGAAAAAAGTTCTATGATAAAAAGGCGCCATAGCATCGGGTTTCTTCCTCCTAAAGGTATAATACTAACTTGATCAATCCAATTTTTAACTCAATTGGGAATTTTACATCCCAAATTCCCAATCAGAAGGTTTAGAAATCAGGTTTATAATGAAAACCTAAATTAATTTGAAATCAAATATTCAATTAAGTTTTACCCATACAATAACTTCACTGGAAAGATCCGAGATCGATGATATACCCGGAGGTAATATCGTACCAAAGGATAATGTCCATTGAGATTAGAGTTCTTCTTTTGAGAAATCTAGAGTTATTACATAACTATGAGGAAATCATGACTTAGATAATGAAACGATTTAAACCCAATGAACTCAATTGAAAGATAGATAATCAAGATAGATGAACAATAAAAGGAAATTATAAACATTAAAAGCATTTGAATGAGTCCAATCAAACTATATTACCTCATTAAGAGAATTCAAACCTAGCCAAGGCTAGGGATTTAGCAATCCATACAAAATGGGGAAAAATACTCTAAAAGAGAGAAGAGGAGAGAATGAGAGAAGAAGATGACCTAAGGTCGTTTTCTGTTTTTCAATTTAAACTAAAAACTTTTCTAATACCTAAAACACCCCCAAGATACTCAATAACCATATAAAATAAAAATTTGTGCACGACCGCCGCTCGGTCGGAGCTCACGGGCACTTGGGCGATTTGGAACAGGGAGTATTTTTGAACTGGCGGTATTCTGCTCGGGCGAAGATTGCCGCTGCTAGGGTGGTGGCTCCCAGCGCTCAAGGGTGACTCCCAATGCTCGGGCTATTTTAGGCAGATCACTTTTCTTCTTTTGGTTTTGTTTAAACTCCTCCGCTCAGGTGGAGCTTGTGGACGCCCAAGTGGTTCTTGACAAGGTCTTTTCAGTACTCTTTGTCTAATCTGAGTCCCGAGTAATTTCTTACCTAAATTACCTGCATAGAACAACATAAAAATACTTAGAATTCATACTATCTAAGTGAGGGAACAAGTTCAGAGTATAC
This sequence comes from Tetracentron sinense, assembly GCA_015143295.1. NCBI lineage: Eukaryota > Viridiplantae > Streptophyta > Magnoliopsida > Trochodendrales > Trochodendraceae > Tetracentron > Tetracentron sinense. The sequence continues at coordinate 19,216,584 of CM026555.1, read as the reverse complement.
ACTTTAAATCTCGGAATCAAACTAGAAAGGGAGATAAATGGTTATATAATAATTAGTTTGGAGTGTACTTTTGCACACTCATCAACTGGTTTAGGAGGATTTGACATCTGCACTCCCGGACCTTAGATTGAAGTAGAACACCCATAAGAGCCAGAAGGTGACTACCTGTCGCGCCCCAAAATACCCCCTAGGAGTTTAGGGATACTTTAGGTGTGACTAAACGTACCTGCCAAATCATCCTGTCAAGAACACGATAGTTACAGTACTAAAACAATGATAATCAGAGTGTGGAAGCTAAACATAAATGCGGCAGCGTAAACTAACTTTTTCATTTCTTCTATAGTTCTCAAATGGTATTCCAAGTTAACATATATACAAAAACATGTCTAAGTCTAAGGTGGACAGGCCCACCTATCAAAATGTCACAACTACTCAAAAATCCCCTCGCACTCTCCCCTCAACAGTAGTCAAGGTATGGCCACACGTCGAGGTCTCGATCCGCCTGAGACTGTAGTGGAATAGACGGCTCTCTCTCCTCTGTGTACTCTTCCTCGACCCAAGGCTCTGGGTCGAGGGCTCCTTCAGTACCTGCTGACATGAAAGTACGACTGAGCATGGAATACTCAGTTAGTACAAGCTACTAGCTAACCATAACAATAATAAACACGCAAAGAGTAATACAATACCAATCATCAATTCAAGGTAATAGTAAAATCATAGAATTAAACAATATTAACCATGGAGCAATATTATCATCTTGATGTACGTGCATGGATGCAAAAATGCCAATAAAACTCATGCTTGAAAACCTGTTTCCATATCTCGGTATGCCTTGTGAAAATCATGTATGCGTGCATGCATGAATGCCTTGTCATCATCTTGTAAACCTGCATCTTGTAACTTGTGAGCTAGAGGCTAGCACCTGAATCTCCCTGGGCTGCCAACCTCCTTGATATATGGTTTTCTTGTGAGCCAAAGGCTAGTACCCGTATGTCCCTGGGCTACCAACCTCATTGACAATATGTGATTTTTATTACTTGTTTAGTTTTCTTGTGAGCCAGAGGCTAGCACCCGAATCTCCCTAGGCTACCAACCTCATTGACAATATGTGTTTTGGGGTTTTCTTGTGAGCCAGAGGCTAGTACCCGAATGTCCCTGGGCTACCAACCTCCTTGACATGCAATATTTTCTTGTTGGTTATTGTATGCATATGCTCTTGAAATATCGGTTCATGCAACATGCGTACTCATGTACGTGTCAATAGTACAATTCATGAAAATGAGGATAACAAGAGAGATATGACATCACAATTCATTCTATTCATAGTACATGCATATGGCCATTTAAGAAATTAACATGGTATTTAAATCAATTCACCATTCATAAGAATACATGCATAATGCCTATTTCCCTTTTCTTCCTTCAAATCATTATTTCATAGTTTAGGCATTTTGTCAAACACATCACATGCAATGTTCCTCCATAGTTCATCTTCTTATTTTTAGTGCATATTTTCCATCCAAGAATCAAAGGGAGTTCATTATTGGTAAAATGCCCATCCTCCATTTTTCCATTACACAAACCACACATACCACACATCATACATTCGGCATCCCATCGCCTTAATCAATCTCCCATCCACACATCCATATCCTTTTATTTTTCTTGTTTATAATTATTAGAAATGATACATTTCACAAGGAAGGAAACATACTAACATGAATCACATTTCACATAAAAACCTAGATTATTGCTAAGGAAAGTTAGTAGGGTGTACTAACCTTAAATCAAGGCTTGATCTTGGTAGGAACCTTGATTTGAGCTCCAACTTGAAAGGAGGAACCTTTTCTTGAGGGAGACTTGGTTTGGGGAAGAAAACCCTCTTGAAATACCTTGGAGAATGCTGCCCTAGCTTGAGAACGAGATCCCCCACGAGCTTCAGCCTTGAACTTGAAGCAATCCAAGTTTGAGGATGATCTAGGGTTGTCAAACCCTTTGATTCCTTCTCCAATGGGAACCCTAGGTGAAAACCCTCTTCTTCTCCTCCCTTTTCTCTCTAAATGTTCTAAGTGTAGTGAATGAGGGTTCAAATGGTCGAGCAAGCCTTTATGGGTAAGGGTTTAACGCCCAAAAGATGAAAAAGCCCTTACAGAAATTTCTGCAAAAACACCAGGACCGAGCGATCGGTCGTTATGATCGATCGATCGGTTGCCTACCGAGCGATCGGTGTTTAGACCGAGCAACCGGACAAAAGTCTGCTCTCTGGAAAATTTCCCCATACAAAATTTTTGACCAGTCGATAGCCACCGATCGATCGGTTTTGGACCGATCGATCGCTGAATGGACCGAGCGATCGGTGATCTGCAGGTCTGGACTATTTTGACCATATCTTTTGACTCGCTCGTTGGATTTCGACGATTCAACTTGCGTTGGATTCGTCTTTCGAAAATGAACATTTCTGACATTTCAGAATTTCCAATTTCTCCCTTATTTATTAATTAGACTACGAGCAAGGCCAATTAGCTACGAAAACGGTATTCATTAAGTATAGAAAAGTCGGGGTGCTACACTACCAGGAGGCAAAAGTGGATTTGGATCATTATCCGTAATATTGATCCACTATTTAGCTTTTTTAATTCAGTTTAGAAAAGTTGTAATAAATATAATTTTAAGGTTGATGTTGTATAGGTTTAAATTCTAGGTTGAGATCACAATTGGTGATCAGATTATTACGTTTAAAGTTGGTCATTATTGATGTTATTCTATTATGAGGTGTAGAGGCCCAAATCTTTATTGCACTAGGCGATGAATAGTGTGTGAATAGTGCTCAAGTGTGGTTTTGTACACTAATGAGCCTTATGCTAATATACAAGTTGGGATTTATGGCGTGCATGTTTCAATGGGCCTAGATATCACTAAGGAGCATGTATTAAGCATAAAAGAGTGGTAGAATGGTATTGGAGAAGTTTCAAGTAATCAGAACAGGGTTTTGCAGAAAAATAGGGGTTGGTGAGGTACGTGGGACCATTTGAGATCATCACGAGGGTTGGTGAGGTTGCTTACAGGGTAGCACTACCGCCTCACATGGCAGCGGTCCATAATTTATTTCACGTGTCTATGCTTAGAAAATACATTCCGGATCCGTCTCACATCATTGCTCTTGATCCCATAGAGATGAGAGAGGAACAAACTTTGGTTGAGCAACTAGTTCAGATTTTGGATCATCGAGATCAAGTGTTGCGAAACAAGACTATCCCACTTGTGCTTGTGAAGTGGCAACATCATTCCAAGGAAGAGGCTACATGGGAATGAGAAGCCGATGTGAAGGAAAAGTACCCTCACTTGTTGAAGTGATTTTCTTGTTGGGTTTTGTATGTATTTTGTCCTTCTTATGCTTTTGGTATCGTTCTAATTTCGAGGATGAAATTCTTGTAAGGGGGAGGGATGTAGAGGCCCGATCTTTATTGCACTAGGTGATGAATAGTGTGTGAATAGTGCTCAAGTGTGGTTTTGTACACTAATGAGCTTTATGCTAATATACGAGTTGGGATTTATGGCGTCCATGTTTCAATGGGCCTAGATATCACTAAGGAGCATGTATTAAGCATAAAAAAGTGAGTGTTAGAATGGTATTCGAGAAGTTTCAAGTAAACAGAACAGGGTTTTGCAGAAAAACAGGGGTCCACCGATCGCTCGGTGCCATCCTCCGATCGATCGGTCAACTACCGATCGATCGAAGGCTATCGACTGGTTAACTTTTTTGTATGGGGAAATTTTCCAAAGAGGTTTTTTTCAATCGATCGCTCAACTAAAACCACCGATCGACCGGTAACCCACCGATCGCTCGGTCTATACCTCCGATCGATCGGTTATACGCATATTTTTTTCATTAAGGGTGTTTAAGACTTTAGCCACCACCCTTTGCCTATAAATAGGCTGGGTTCATGCCTTAGGGTTTCGTAAACCCTTTGTGCATTGCTTTTGGAGGATTTTGAGAGGCGAAGAAGGAGAAGAGCTTTGTGGTTGTTCAAGCTTGAGGGAGATCAAGATTCTTCCGTTTCCTTTGGTGTTTCTCAACCAAGAACTCAAGGTTCTTGCTTGTTCAAGCTTTTGGGAATCAAAGTCTTCCATTTCACTAAGGTAGATACACTCTACTACCAATCTTGCAATCCTACTAGTTGTTAAATATGATTCTCCTCACTCTATGCTATATGTATATCTCGATTTGCTATGGTGTGAAAAGATGTTATACTATGTTGGATGTAAGCTACTATTACGATGCACTCTAAGTGTTTGATGAAATACCTCTAAGGGATTTTGATGCTTAAATATGCTTATTACCCTCATATGTTCATGTGCTCGCATGTCTCACATGAATCGATGTTTTCCACGGATTTCTCAAAGTACAAAAAGGTGTTTTTCACTAAAATAACTAATAAGGAACGATTCTAAGTAATTCCATGATTTGTCTAAGATCGTCTCACAAGCTCTACGGATCATACTATGCTCACAAGGAACTCTATAATTGTCACGCCCCAAAATACCCCATAGGAGTTAAGGGATACTTTAGGTGTGATACTTCGTACCTGCCAAACCCTCCTGTAATTAACAAGAGAATACAGTACAAAAATGATAATCGGAGCGCAGAAGCTAAATATAAATGCGGAAGCGCAAACAAATTTTTCCTTTCTTTATAATGATCCAAACTATAGTATTCCAAGTGGACATAGTTATATACAAAACATGTCTAAGTCTAAGGTGGACAGGCCCACCTATCAAATACAAAAGACAAAATACGACTCTATCTCGCTCAATAGTCACCCCCGTGGGGCCAGTGGTCTAAGTCTCTAGCATCAGCCTGAGGCTCGACTACCAGATCCTCATAAGGTTCCTCCTCGCCGTAGTCCTCCTCTATCCAAGGACCCGGATCACATATGTCAAGAGGAGCTCGTGTACCTGCCGACATGAAAGTACAGCTGAGCATGGAATACTCAGCGAGTACAAACTCCTAACCAACAATGGTAATAACGAACAACATCATATACAAGTAATAGAAGAAGTACAATTCATAATCAATTTCTAACAACATCATACATAAACGTTTTATCAAGTATAATTGTTATGAAACCAAAACACGTCTATGAATCATACGAAACCTCTTTGAGTTATCCTTTCAATATTTCTTATGAGCCAGAGATTAGCACCCGCATATCACTGGGCTACCAACCTCCTTGACAGTACAATATATTTCTTATGAGCCAGGGGCTAGCACCCGTATAATCCCTGGGCTACCAACCCCCTTGACAGTACAATATATTTCTTATGAGCCAGGAGCAAGCACCCGTATAATCCCTGGGCTACCAACCCCCTTGACAGTACAATATATTTCTTATGAACCAGGGGCTAGCACCCGTGTAATCCCTGGGCTACTAACCCCCTTGACAGTACAATATATTTCTTATGAGCCAGGGACTAGCACCCGTATAATCCCTGGGCTACCAACCCCCTTGACAGTACAATACCTTTCTTATGAGCCAGAGGTTAGCACCCGTATAATCCCTGGGCTACCAACCTCCTTGACAATACCATTTCTTTTCTTATGAGCCAGAGGTTAGCACCCTTAACCGGGGCTACCAACCTCCTTGACAATATCCTCCATCTACATACGTGCTCGTGCATAGCAATTGTGAAATCATGATGACATATAGCATTTTAACAATTCCCAACTCACGTGAGAATTTAAAAAGCGAAATAAACACATGTATACAACTTGCCAAATGGGGAACATTTATGTGACTCATGCTTTCAAATCTTAGTTTATTCATGCATTCTATCAAACATGTGGTATTCAACCTTTTTACCTTTAGTTATTTCATATTTTCTTATTCGAACATTTCATCAAACACTTGGGGTGTGTTCATTATGCGTAATATGCCCTTCCACCATTTTTCCATCATTCAATACATCACAACATGGCATCCAATCGCCTCCACTCCTCATCCATTCATACATTCCACCCTTTGTTTGTAATATCTTGTTTATGTTTTAGGGATTTAGCATATACCAACACAAGGGAGTAATGGGGAAGATCTAACACATATTTACTTAGGAAAATCCTAGGTTATTACCAAAGTAACTAGGAAGAGTGTACTAACCTTGAAAAGGGAAAGAAAAATCCTTGAGGATGATGTAGAAACGCTGCCCTAGCTTGGAAGAGGTACTCCACACGAGCTTGAGGTTGGATTTGGAGAATCCAAGCCTTTAGAACGGTTCTAGGGTTCTAAAACCCTTGATTCTCTCAAGTGGAAAACCCTAGATGTAAATCCCCCTTCTCTTCTCTTCTTCTCTCTCAAAACCTTCTAAGTGAGGTGAATGAAGCCCTAAAGGCTCGGGCAAGCCCTTATAGGTAAGGGTTAACACCCAAAAGACGAAAACGCCTTTACTAAAAATTCTGCAAAACTCGATAGACCAAGCGATCGATGCTTATGACCGATTGATCGTTGCCGACCGAGCGATCGGTGTTATTGACCGATCGACCGGTCAAAAACATGCTCTCTGGAAAATTTCCCCATATAAAATTTCTGACCAGTCGATAGCCACTGATCGATCGGTTTTGGACCGATCGATCGCTGATGAGGACCGATCGATCGGTGCTCTGCAGGTTCCACTATTTTGACCATATCTTTTGACTCGTTCGTCCGATTTTGACGATTCAACTTGTGTTGGATTCGTCTTTCAAAAAGGGACATTTTTGACATTTTGGAATTTTCGATTTCTCCCTTCTTTATTAATTATACTATGAGGAAGGCCAATTGGTAACAAAAATGCTATTCATTAAAGTTGGAAAAGTCTGGGGTGCTACAATAATAAGCTCTAAGATCGTCTCACAAGCTCTACGGATCATAAATGTAATGCTCTAAGATCTCTAAGGATATGCTCTATGTGCTCTATGGTATCTCCATGTCTCTACGGATCATAATGACTCTAAGTAACTCCATGAACTCACAAAAACTCACAAGGCTATGATTATCACATGACTCACACGGATATGGTTTTGGTTTCGGATTTCAGATTTCATCACATATGCTATACATGATTTCTACGCTTTGATATGCTTTAAGGATTTCAATCTCCATGCTTCGTATGCTTCATGCTATATTGCGTTATTGTTATTAGTTTATATATGCTGAGTATTCCACGCTCAGCCGATATTTGTTATGATTGGCAGGTGCTCGGGCTCCATTTGATCTATGTGGCACGGAACCATGGTTAGAGGAAGAGTACTTCGATCCGGAGCCTTCCATGGATCATTTTCAGGACGATGGTCCTATAGATAGGTGTCGAGACTTCGACTTTTGTTGATCGGCAGAGTTAGAACTTAAAGGTGTTCTTTTGTTATGTGAGTGTGGGGTTTGTCCACTCCACTTTTGGGTTTCTCACATGTATATACTTTTGTTGGTTCATACTTGAACTGAGTTATAGGAGTATTGCTTTGCTTCCGCTATGTTTAGTATTTCAATTTCCACTGTGCATTCTTTATCGCTTCCGCTAGATATGTTTGTGTTTCTGACAGGTCTTCACGTGTGCCTTAGGTATTACACTAGAGGTACGATACGGCGGTCACGAGTCAATGTATCCCTAACTCCTAGGGGGTATTTTGGGTCGTGACAGACTTGGTATCAGAGCCTAGGCATTAGGTCCCGTAGGCTAGTGTCCTTTAAGTTGGAACTAAAGTTATCTTACTCTAAAGAAATTGTCTCTAGTAAGTGGAAGTAGTTCTCCGAGTTGAACTTAGAACTCAGATGGACTTGTTGTCTTAGGCTTGTTACCACGACATAACTAGTATCAAGTGAATCCTTAGGTCGGTTTAGGATCTTAGTCTATCCTATTCGAGGTTGTCCTTAGTCGTATTACCAAGGGTAGATACCCAACACAAGGATCTTAGTTACGCTAGGATACTCTAAGTAATACTTATCTGACTATGTGTGTACCTCGATGTATACGATATGCGTAATAGCAATTCATGTATATTGAACTGCTATATGATGTGTGAGGTTGGTATCCAAGTTAGACTCATGTTTTGCCAATTGATCTCAGGATTTGATATCTTGAGACGCGGCATTCGTGGTCGAGGTTACCATACTCGGAGGGCCGAGAGTGAAGTTCTGAGAGAAGAGGAACCGTTGTATTTCACGAATGCCATGGATTCCATAGCCGAGGCTTTGGTGTTGTTGGCAGCGAGACCTATTCCTACCCCACCATCTACACCTGTGCCTACACCAGTGCATCACACCATGGGGCTTGAAGCTTTTCGGAGATTATAGCCTCCGATATTTTACGGTACTCTGGACCCAATGGTGGCGGAGTCTTGGATTATGCAGTTGGAAAAGACCTTCCGGGCTCTCCGATGTACTGAGGAGCAAAGAGTAGAATGAGCTTCCTTCGTGATGGAAGGTGAAACCGAACACTAGTGGAGAGCTGCCCAAAGGCAGAGGGATGTTGCAAGGGCAAGAGTGCCCTGAACTTGGGTAGAGTTCTTAGAGACTTTCATGGAGCAGTACTTTCCCAGGTTTATTCGAGAACAAAAAGCGAGGGAGTTTATGCTTTTGGAGCAAGGGTCGATGAGCATAGCCGAGTATGAGGCTAAGTTCACTGAATTGTCGAGGTTTGCTCCACATTTGGTTGCTATGGAGGACCTACAGGTCAGGAAGTTTGAGATGGGCTTGAAGGCCTTTATTCGAGATCAAGTGTCCATTCTCCAAGTGGAGTCTTTGAGAGAGATAGTAGGGAAGGCGAAGATCGCCGAGAAGAATGCGGAAGACTTCATGAGAAGAAGAGACAGTGGCTTCGGAAAGATCATGTCTCGGGATCAATCTAGTGGTTCATTGTCTGAGAAGAGGATTAGGACTGCACAATACCAGTTCTCCCAGCCGATGCCGGCTCAGAGACCTTCTTTTGTGCCTCAGGCACCGCGCCCTACGACATCACAGGCTATGAGGGTTATGCCTCCGGCTTCCTCCGCATCGCAGACTTTTGAGGAATGCGCCGTCTGTGGTCGTCGACACAAGACCGGGGATTGCCGAAGAATGTCAGGTGGATGCTTCCACTGTGGCAAGATGGGCCACATAATTCGAGATTGCCCGCGTAAGAAGTCACAGACTGGGCCACAGGGAATTTGGCCTCCAGGCAGGTAGACTTCATTCCAGGGGTCTTCATCACAGGCCTCTAGATCTGTGCCGCCCACCTAGCAGCCTCGTCAGGCTAACCAAGGCAGGGTCTTTGCCATGACTGACAGAGTCGCACAGGCATCTGATGATGTTGTGCAAGGTACACACAAGTTTGGTCTTGTCTAAGTTCTAATGTTACCATGATGTGTGGTATATATGTATCCTATGTGCTGTTTTGCGATGCTTTTATCTATATGTATAGTTTGTGTGTATGGTTTATGGTATAACTTGGGTGATTACAATTCTCAGGTTCGTTACTAGTGAATGAGTGCTTAGCAACGGTGTTAATTGATACAGGATCCACTCATTCATTCATCTCACCTAGCTTTGCAAAAGGCTTTACATCCGAGCCGAGTAAGCTACCTTGGGAGTTGTCTATTTCGACTCCGTTGGACAAGTCTATAGAGACAGATAAAGTGTATCGGGGTAGTGTTGTGCAAGTTATGCAGCACGAGTTGTCAGTAGACTTGATTGTTCTGGGATTTCGACGTCATCCTAGGTATGGATTGACTCTCAGCTCACCATGGACACGTGGCGTGTTTCAGAAAGGCGGTGCATTGGGTTGAAGCCATTTCATTTCAGAGGACTTCAGAGGAGAGACATTGCTAGCTTTGCAGCTCTCAATCTCGAGAAGGTGGAAGTGCGAGACTCTATATCCATGCCCATTGTGTGTGAATATATGGATGTCTTTCCGGAGATCTTACCGGGATTGCCTCTTGATCGGGCAATTGAGTTCGCAATTGAGTTGGCTCCAGGCACGGTGCCGATCTCAAGGGCTCCTTATAGGATGGCCTTTATTGAGCTAAAGGAGTTAAAGGACCAGTTGACAGAATTGCAAGGCCTTGGTTTCATTCAGCCATGTGTCTCACCTTGGGGAGCTCCGGTGCTCTTTGTGAAGAAGAAGGATGGGTCTATGCATATGTGCATTGACTACCGGTAATTGAACAAGGTCACGATCAAGAATCGTTATCCACTACCTCGGATAGACGACTTGTTTGATCAGTTGAAGGGGGCGAAGTTCTTTTCCAAGATTGACCTTCGATCTGGTAATCATCAATTGAAAATCAAGAAGGAAGACATTCCGAAGACAGCGTTCAGGACTCGATACGGACATTACGAGTTTCTAGTCATGTCTTTTGGGTTGACTAACGCGCCGGCAGCATTTATGGATCTGATGAACCGGGTGTTCAGATCATCTCTCGATCAGTGTGTGATTGTGTTTGTAGATGATATCCTTGTGTATTTACAGTCACAGGATGATCACACGAGAGATCTCCGCTTTGTATTGTAGACTCTTTGAGAGCATAGTCTGTATGCTAAGTTGAGTAAGTGCGAGTTTCGGCTGAACAAGGTGTCCTTTCTTGGACATGTAGTGTCTGCTGAAGGTATCTCAGTCGATCCTGCAAAGATTGAGGCAGTGATGAATTGGGAAAGGCCGAAAAGTGTTACCGAGATTCGTAGTTTTCTCGGGCCTGGCAGGATATTACCGGAGGTTTGTGGAGGTATTTTCAAGCTTAGCCGCTCGCTGAAGAACACTAAGTTCACTTGGACTGACAAGTGCGAGGTGAGTTTCCAAGAGTTGAAGAAGAGGCTTACCACAACTCCTGTCCTCACAGTTCCATCTGGAATTGGTGGCTTCGAAGTCTATAGTGATGCATCACTAGTTGGACTTGGATGTGTTTTGATGCAGCATAACGGGTGGTTGCCTATGCTTCCCGTCAGTTAAAGGAACATGAGCAAAACTACCCTACTCACGACTTGGAGCTTGCAGCAGTCGTTTTTGCACTGAAAATTTGGCGTCACTACCTCTACGGGGAAGAATTCGTGGTGTTCACGGATCACAAGAGCTTGAAGTATCTTTTCCTCCAGAAGGAGTTGAATATGAGGCAGCGACGATGGATGAAGTTCATGAAGGATTATGATTGTTCCATTCAGTACCATCCGGGTAAGGCTAATGTAGTGGCCGGAGCTCTTAGTAGGAAACCCTATGGGGTTATGGTTCACTTGAGAGTACAAGAGTGGAAGTTGTTGAATGATATGTGTAACTTAGACACTACTCTCAGGCATGTCACCTACGGGCCGGTGATGTCCAACATTGGGGTTAGGCCGCATATTTTGAACTGGATCAAGGAGTTGTAAAGTTCGGATATTGAGTTGCTTGCTTTTCGAGACAAGTCGGTTAGTAATGGCAGTCAGGAGTTCGCTTTGAATGGTGATGGTGCTATCACGTTCAAAGGCAGGTTGTACGTTCTAGCCGACACAGTGTTGAAGGGTGAGATTTTGGACGAGGCTCACCGATCCAAGTATACGGTACATCCGGGAGGTACCAAGATGTATCAGAATCTGAAGAAGCACTACTGGTGGCGAAACATGAAGAGGGAAGTCACCGAGTATGTTGCTAGATGTTTGGTGTGCCAGCAGGTGAAAGCCGAGCATCAAAGGCCGGCAGGTCTTTTACAGTCCCTCCCTATTCCGGAATGGACATGGGGGAATATCTCGATGGATTTCATCGTGGGTTTGCCACGAGCGACGAAGGGCTCGGATGCTATTTGGGTGATTGTAGACAAATTGACTAAGTCTGCACACTTTATTCCATACCGGACTACTTTCAATGCGAATCAGTTAGTAGCCCTATATGTCAAGGAGGTGGTTCGTCTGCACGGTGTGCCAGTTTCTATCGTATCTGATCGAGATCGTAGGTTTACTTCCAGGTTCTGGAGAACTTTTCAGGATGCTATGGGTTCTCGTTTGGAATTCAGCACAGCATTTCATCCTCAAACCGATGGTCAGACTGAACGGGTAAATCAGGTTGTGGAAGATATGCTCTGAGCTTGTATGCTAGACTTTCAGGGTAGTTGGGAGGAACAATTGTCATTGGTTGAGTTCGCCTACAACAATAGTTATCAGGCAAGCATCCAGATGACACCTTTCGAAGCTCTGTATGGTCGCAGTTGCAGATCTCCACTATACTGGGATGAAGTTGGTGAGAGGAAAGTTCTTGGTCCTGAGTTGATTGAGCGGACCGCAGAAATGGTCAAAGTTATCCAGGAGCGATTGAAAACTGCTTAGGATAGGCAGAAGAGCTATGCGGATACTCGTCGCAGAGATTTGGAATTCCGAGTTGGAGATCGGGTCTTAGTGAAGATTTCGCCAAGTCGGGGAATCATGCTTTTCGGGAAGAAAGGAAAGCTCAATCCTAGGTACGTGGGACCATTTGAGATCATCACGAGGGTTGGTGAGGTTTTTTACAGGGTAGCACTACCGCCTCACATGGCAGTGGTCCATAATGTATTTCACGTGTCTATGCTTAGAAAATACATTCCGGATCCGTCTCACGTCATTGCTCTTGATCCCATAGAGATGAGAGAGGATCTCACTTTGGTTGAGCAACCAGTTCAGATTTTGGATTGTCGAGATCAAGTGTTGCGAAACAAGACTATCCTGCTTGTGCTTGTGAAGTGGCAACATCATTCCAAGGAAGAGGCTACATGGGAATGAGAAGCCGATGTGAAGGAAAAGTACCCTCACTTGTTTAAGTGATTTTCTTGTTAGGTTTTGTATGTATATTGTCCTTATGCTTTTGGTATCGTTTTAATTTCTAGGGCGAAATTCTTGTAAGGGGGGAGGGATGTAGAGGCCCGAATCTTTATTGCACTAGGTGATGAATAGTGTGTGAATAGTGCTCATGTGTGGTTTTGTACACTAATGAGCTTTATGCTAATATACGAGTTGGGATTTATGGCTGCATGTTTCAATGGGCATAGATATCACTATGGAGCATGTATTAAGCATAAAAGAGTGTTAGAATGGTATTGGAGAAGTTTCAAGTAATCAGAACAAGGGTTTTGCAGAAAGACAGGGGTCCACCGATCGCTCGATGCCATCCTCCGATCGATCGGTCAACTACTGATCGATCGAAGGCTATTGACTGGTTAACTTTTTTGTATGGGAAAATTTTCCAGAGAGGTTGTTTTCAATCGATCGCTCAGCTGAAACCACCGATCAACCGGTAAGCCACCGATCGATCGGTCTGTACCTCCGATCGATCGGTTATACGCAGATTTTTTTCATTAAGGGTGTTTAAGACTTTAGCCACCACCCTTTGCCTATAAATAGGCTGGGTTCGTGCCTTAGGGTTTCATAAACCCTTTGTGCATTGCTTTTGAAGGATTTTGAGAAGAGAAGAAGGAGAAGAGCTTTGTGGTTGTTTAAGCTTGAGGGAGATCAAGATTCTTCCGTTTCCTTTGGTGTTTCTCAACCAAGAACTCAAGGTTCTTGCTTGTTCAAGCTTTTGGGAATCAAAGTTTTCCATTTCACTAAGGTAGATACACTCTACTACCAATCTTGCAATCCTACTAGTTGTTAAATATGATTCTCCTCACTCTATGCTATATGTATATCTCGATTTGCTATGGTGTGAAAAGATGTTATACTATGTTGGATGTAAGCTACTATTACGATGCACTCTAAGTGTTTGATGAAATACCTCTAAGGGATTTTGATGCTTAAATATGCTTATTACCCTCATATGTTCATGTGCTCGCATGTCTCGCATGAATCGATGTTTTCCATGGATTTCTCAAAGTACAAAAAGGTGTTTTTCACTAAAATGACTATTAAGGAACGATTCTAAGTAATTCCATGATTTGTCTAAGATCGTCTCACAAGCTCTATGGATCATACTATGCTCACAAGGAACTCTATGATAAGCTCTAAGATCGTCTCACAAGCTCTATGGATCATAAATGTAACGCTCTAAGATCTCTAAGGATATGCTCTATGGTATCTCCATGTCTCTATGGATCATAATGACTCTAAGTAACTCCATGAACTCACAAGGCTATGATTATCGTATGACTCACACGGATATGGTTTTGGTTTCGGATTTCGGATTTCATCACGTATGCTATACATGATTTCTACGCTTTGATATGCTTTAAGGATTTCAATCTCCATGCTTCGTATGCTCCATGCTATATTGCGTTATTGTTATTAGTTTGTATACGCTGAGTATTCCACACTCAGCCGATATTTGTTATCATCGGTAGGTGCTCGGGCTCCGTTTGATCTATGTGGCACGGAACCATGGTTAGAGGAAGAGTACTTCGACCCGGAGCCTTCCATGGATCACTTTCAGGACGATGGTCCTATTGATAGGTGTCGAGACTTCGACTTTTGTTGATTGGCAGACTTAGAACTTAAAGGTGTTCTTTTATTATGTCAATGTGGGGTTTGTCCACTCCACTTTTGGGTTTCTCACATGTATATACTTTTGTTGGTTCATACTTAAACTGAGTTATAGGAGTATCGATTTGCTTCCGCTATGTTTAGTATTTTAATTTCCGCTGTGCATTCTTTATCGCTTCCGCTAGATATGTTTGTGTTTCTGACAGGTCTCCATGTGTGCCTTAGGTATTATACTAGAGGTATGATACGGCGGTCACGAGTCAATGTATCCCTAACTCCTAGGGGGTATTTTGGGTCGCGACATGAGGTTTATAATTAAGAAAAATTTTTAGACCCATATATACTTTGTCTTGCATGTTTATTAAGATAATATGAATATACAGTGTCATGGGTCCAAGGTCTCATTTGACCAACAATGAGATTTTGGGGCATGACAGTAGTCTTCTAAATAAAACCAAATACATTATTTTAGATCGAGTATATCATATCAAATTCACAACGGACGAAAAACAGCTGGTTACAAAACCCTACCATGCGTCTGATTAACCCTACTTTGGTTTGCACTGGCCCTTAGGATTCATGTGACCCAACTGTAGTTAAAATTTGAAAAACCCAAAACTATCAAATTGGTGTTATATTTTTTCTAAGGCCGACAACTACCATCGGTGATTTGGAGTGTATTAAATTATCAAAAAAATAAATTTATGTATCAACCTGGAGGATTTTCTTGTGGCACTACAAGATCGAAAAGGACCATTATTGACTGACAAAAATCATCGCTTAAAAACATGAGTTTTTCGTTGCTAGTAGTTTTACTGACAAAAAAACTAGTTGCAATTCCGAGAGTAAAAATAGCGTGGCTAAAGTTTATTACGCCGGAAAACATATTCCGCTGCTAAATTAGCAACGGCCATATTCCGTTGTTATAGGAAAGAAGGTCGTCGCTAAAAGTACTTAACCCACTACTATTCAAAGATCATTAGCAAAGAACAACTCCTTTTTGTGATGGAAGTTTTCCAATCAATGATTGATTAAAAACCATCTCTAAATACATTTTTACTGACAAAACAATAACCATCGCTAAAGGGGCATTTGAGGAATAAAAATTATACCATTGCAACTCAATCATGTTACCCACGGTAAACTTATCCGTCTCAAAAATGTTTCTTTAGTGACGGGTTTTTTCGGTCTCTGGTGTGAAAATTTTGCATCCAAAATATTTTTGTCGCTAAATATATATGTTTTCCAAAAAACATGCATATATGAAATGTAACATGTTTCATTCACGTTTCGAAAATACTACTATCATACAAACAAAATAAATAGTCTCCTAAAATAACAAGATTAAATTAATATCTATATATATATATATATAATTTAGGAATCCAAATACTCAACTTACATAATATACAACATATATAACAACTTTCAAGAAGTCCAAAAAAAAAGGGGAAACTAAGATGGCATCAACATTGGGTATCATCAGGAGGCTAGGTAGGATCGTAATCCACTGATTCAGACTGAGACTGAGACGAGATCATACTACCTAAGGGGCTCTTGAATCTCTGAAATAATTTCTCCATCGTTGTCAGGCTACCTTGTACATCATCCAACGCTACTCCTAGACTTGTGAAATTCAATATCCATTGAGTCTCGGTAGCCTCTACCAGCCTCCTCCAATGCTCAGCATTTGTAGCACCTGAGCCACATAACTAAAAAGGGGTGACACCCAACCCATAACCATTTCCGTCTTCTCTCATGACCTGGGTGAAGACCTCATTCCAGGAAGGGCTACTATCATCGTCCTTAGGACACTGGCTGGCCAAATGCCCCTTCTGTGTTTACAACTCATAGTCGATGATTTAAGCCAGAGAAGTTAATAAGAAATAAAAATAGTTTGACGTAAATGAAATTCTATAACTAGAGGCGCATACTATCCTATCCTCCTCCCCAGCTCCTACCATGGCCTCTGGAAGCGTAGCTTGTTATCCTCATGGCAAAGTTATTATATGAATTGTATTGCCGTCAAAATAGCTGGGGAAACGAAAATCAATCTAGAGGAAATTCCTCGGTGGTGATCCTGTGAAAATCCAGAATAGAGGTAATAGCATATCATATCACCTTAAATTTTCAAACGTTTCATGATAAGAGCATGATTTTGTTGGCACTCGTGTAACTTTGAATTTCTTAAAGATCAACTTAGAGGATTTTTCTCAAGAGAGATTTATGTTCCAACGTCTATCCCGACATCTTACATTTTTCTAAAACTTGAAGTTGTATCGGCATTAACTCTAGAGATTAAGGCCGACCATTTAGATGCCATTTTTTAATTTAATTTTTTATATTAAAATTAAAGGCTTTTATTTCCTTAATATTATGATTTAATTCCTTATTTTCAAAAAAAAAAAATTAAATTAGTCCCTGCTTTATTTGGTTTAAACCTCGTTATTTTTTGTTGGGGAGTTTCCAAGCTAAGTCTCTTACGTGAGACTAGCTTAACTCCTCTTCTTTTCTCTTTGTAAGTTTAGTCCCACATTGCTATAAAGCCCTTTATGCCTTATAAAATGTAAAATAACAACCCCTTAAAGTGTATAAAATCTTCCAACCTATTCCTTTACACCCAAACTTGGGTGTGCTTGCGCGCACTGGCTCAAGCTCAGGCTCGAGTACGAGCAAAAGGATTTTGGCGCACCCGAGGGCTTCGAATTTTTGTTTCCTTAGTAAAACACTTTTCTCACCTCGATGGTGCGGGGCGTGATAATATCTTGTATCCCTTTGTTGTTTTTTTCATTGAGTGGGATCGTGGAATCTTTCCATCTTCTTCTTTAGAAGCTTGTGTTACCTTAAGAAGTAGAAATGAGGATTGGGGAAATGCATGGACCCTCCTCATCTTGTAGTCTTGTGACAGAAATTTAAGTGTTTTGACATCGTTTCTCTTTTGAGGTAAGTGTGCTTTATTTATCTTATATTATTCACTTGCTTTGATGAAGATATGTAATCTAAGAGTAGTGTTTAATCTTAATGTGAATCCTTTAGTGATGTCCAGGGAGAACCTTTGTCATCCATTCAAATTGGAGTTTTCCATACTAAAAATTGTGGTATACTCTTGTGATTGCTTTCTATTTTATTTTGGTTCTTTCGCAAAAAAATTCCTTACTTTTCAGCTATTTTTAAATACCCCTTGTGTTTTGTGATGTTGCATTATAGTCCATTAACTTTTAAATTTTTTGTATATCCACCCTTCCATCCAAAAGTTGGTAAACGGATGTTAAATTTTTTATGATATGACCTTTTTAGCCTTATTTTGATTTTAAGGAAATTTGTATAAACTTTTCACAAGAGAAATGATTGGATCCCACTAATTGTGGTTAAGATTCACTCACCCCTAGGATTCATCAATTTAACCTTGGTTTTAGAAAAAAATATATAAACTTTAGGCTAATTATTCTTAACCACGGTTAAAGGGGGCTCTACAAGCCGCCATGTTTCCCTTTTAACACTCTTAACTATGGTTAAGATTCCTTCACCCCTAGGATTCATGCATCTAAACTTGGTTTTTAAAAGAACAAATATTAACCTTAGATTGATTATGCTTAATCATAGTTAAAGAGAACTCTACAAGCTGCCATGTGTCCCTTTCAACACTCACTAAATATAGTTAAGATTCACTCACCTTTAAGGTTAATCCATCTAACCTTGATTTTTAGATTGTTTTAAAAATAATAATAACCCTAGGTCGATTAAGGTGAACCCTAGTTAAAGGGAGATAAATGAGACACATGGTGACTTATACAGGCGTGTCCAACTCATTAAAAGAAGGTTAAAAATGTCATTTCATAAAAGTTTAACAACCTTTAATTAACTTTTGAATGGAAGGATGGATTTGCAAAAAGTTTTAAAAGTTAGTGGGGGGCATAATACAAAATCATAAAACATAATAGATATTTACAAATAGCTGAAAAGGTATAGGGATTGTTTGCATAAAACCCTTTACTTTTCTGTGGATTACTTTATTAGCTATTACTCTATATGGGTTATTACTCCATTGATTTGCACACATACATGAGAAATGTGTATGATTTTCAACACAAGGCCTCTTTTTTCGCATGAAGGGCATGTTCTTGCTCCCATAATAAACAGGCTAGAACCCATTTCTAGATTTAATTTTCAGAATTAGGATTATGCTAGCACTACTCTCCTCTACTGCACTCCAACCTATTCATGTAAAGGGACAAGGATTTTGTAGTGGGCCCACAGGACTGATACAAAATCCTTGTCTTTTTGCATGAATAAGGAGAGGGTGCAATATAGGAGAGTGAGGCTAGTATTCCCCAATTGGGACTGTATAGAAATGTCAAGTAAAGACAAAAGATCATACATTTTGCTGAGTCAGTCAGAATTGTATTCTAATTATAGAATTGGTATTTGTTTAGTAGATAGGGGTTGGTGGGATTGATAAGATTCATTGAAAACTTATTTAAAATGTCATTTTCCTGTCTCGGGTTTTATTCTCTTCCTTTTTAGGATCTGGCTTTTAAGTGAAAAAGAAGAGTCCATTCAACACCCACTTTTCTCTCAACCTGCCTTTTTTCCACTAAGATTCGGATGTCTTTTTCATATTTCTGCATTACGGATCTGCAAGTAATTGGACTAAGAGCTATTTTGTATTCCAATTCAATGCATGATACCATCATTCACGTTAATTGGGCTTTTTTTTCTTCAATCAAGCTTTTCATAGGTCTTAGACATCTTCTTTGTCTTCCCATAAATATATATCTATACTTAATATAAAACATGCTTGAAGTATTTTGTACAGCATTGCTTTTTGACAATGTAGAAATTTATTGTCTACATATATGTATCCGAAACACCTACGGCTTGCTCCAATGGTTTGTGTGCTCCTCTTTTGAGGGCGGTTGGGGGGATCTAACCTAAGAGTGATGACTTACAAGAGTTTCACTCCATGTTGCTACCACTAACCGATCATTACTATTAAAACTAGATAAATGATATATCTACTTTCTTTATATATATATATATATATATGGATAATGCTAGTTGGACATAGTGCTAGTGTAAAACACTTGTCTTTCTTTTAATAGAAGACAATAACACGTGTCTTTCCCTTGCAGAAAATAAGTTTGAAAGAAAGTGGAGTTAGCATTGCCTGATATATATATATATATATCCACGGTATCCTTTTATAAAACCCTTAGCTTCTTCTCAAATCACCGTGTCATCGACCATCAAGTTGAATCTTTCTCCACAGATGCTCTATGACTACACACACGTTCACGTTATTATGGCTTTCCACCAATATATATATATATGGGTTTTGCTTTCTACGCATTCACATTTTAGAATTAGCACGCTCTTATAGACTATCACGTGTAAAGTAAAAATATATATTTTTCAAAAGTTTAAAACTATAATTGGATAAGCATTAAACTTATGATTCAATGCTAACCAATATTACGGATTAATAATCTTAACTAAGGTTGAAATAATTAACTAAGAAAATAACTCATTTTACGCATGGCCCTTCCCACTAGAGAACGCTCATGTGTAAGATTTTTTGTCAATTGTCTCCAAAGAGACCACATTGACATCTAATGCGTGTGATATAACTAATAGTTTTACTATCGACCCACCACACAATGATTCTCTTTAAGGTCCAAAAACACGTCTAGCTAACATCACACAAAAACATTTGCGTAGGTTGAGTTTCCCATTTTCTTCATACACTTCTCAAACTTTACCATTTAAAAAAAAAAAAAAAAAAGCCTCTCGGTGGGGTTGGCATGGACCCGTACCCGTTTATTAAAAGAAGAAAATGATACAACCAAGAAGACTTAAGTTTGAAACACCCAAACAATCAAGAACTAGACAAGTATGGTTGGATCGCAGGAGTGTGTATTGGAATTCTATTGTTTGACTGACACCATGAGAATTGCTTAATGCTTATTTGCACAACCCACGACACCCTTCCAAATTCCGATACCATAAAAATAAAATATACTCACGTTCTTCTCTTCAGTAAAGGTGGACGCTTATCTAAACATTCATATAGTAGTGTATCCCCTCCTTAAAGAGGGTGGATCCGGGAGGATCCCGGATCGAGTCCCTTCAGGTGGGTGTTGTGATTTCTTCACACTTTGCGTCGAGCAGATAGTAACCCCTAACCCTAAACTGTGCAAAAAAAAGGTGTAGGAGAAGGTGATGGTTATGATTAGGAAATTAGCAATTGGAGTTCTGTAATGTGTGTGTGGAAGAAGGGGTCAACGCCTAGGCTGATAGGTTAACACTCTATGGCATATTGCTCATCAGGCCTCGGATTCTCCTGGCAAACTAGAATGGCTGTCTCGGGCAACCACACACATTGTGACATGTGGTGGGAGAAGTCAAATCGCGGCACATGTCTCGGGCAACCACTTATCTCCACACATGTTGCAACACATGGTGATAAGTGGTGAGAAAATGGGGAGATATATCAAGTCAGGAGAAGTCAAAAATCAAGGGAGAAATTTAAATGACTTCTCCCCTTTTTTATGCCACATGGCGCACAATTTGTGGTTGCCCGAGACAGCCATTCTGGCTTTGCCAGAGAGAATCCGAGGCCTTCTCATCATTGTTAGCAAGTTCCTACTTCACCAACCGTACATATTATTCAAGTAATAAAAGAAATTATTATTAATCTTATAGAGAACCTTCATATAATCTATTTTAAAGGCCTTAAACCATAGAATAACAAGGAATAATAATCTAAAATTACATTTGTTAAGCGCCCACCGCCGCGTTAAGAATATACCTTATTTGGGTGGTTGCTATCCTTTTTAGAATAGTAATAAAATATACCCTCTTTCTTTTCAATAAAGGTGGCCTCCTTCATTCTTCAATGCCTACATAGCTTTCATGGAATTAGTACTTGCAAGGAGGTGACTAACTTATGTTAGTGATAACCGTGGGTTACCCCAGTGGTTGTGTATCCCCTCATTAAGAAGGAAGTTCCGACATTAATCCTGAGAGTGCATCACCACCCTTAGCCAAGCTTCCAATGCTAAGCCTTTAATGACAGATACGAACACTGATGGCTCACTAGCATCATTCTCGATGTGATTCAAGTGTTGTTGAGAATGAATACCCAAACCGGCCCATTACCACCCTGATTAGGGTGCCATTGGTCTTGTTCTAACAAAATTGTTGTATTTATAACCAGGGGAGTGCTAGCCCCACTCTCCTCCTATGTCACTATCCACTTTTTGGGACAAAAAATACGGGGGTTTTTTTTTTTTGGCTCCACAAAGTCCTTGTCTTCCTTCAAAAATGTGAGAGTATAATAGGGGAGAGTGGAGCTAGCAAAATCCTTATAACTAAAGTGCCCCGAAGGTAGAAACCACACTGTGCAAAATGTGTGCCGTACCCCATCCTGTTAATCTTTAAATATTGCTTTTATTTTTATTTTATTTTTGGTCACTAAATATTGCTTTTATTTGATGTAAGTATAATGTGTCTCAAAAATTAAATGAGGGTTAAAAGCGGCAGAGGACACGACGGTGACTTTGGTAAAGGACCCAAGGGTCCACTTATCAAATGCTCTTTGTACAATAGAAATGAGCAAAGGGTTTACTATGGTGCTCACCATAGTTTCTTTCCGGTAAGCAACAGAACAATGGACAAAAAAAGTCATCTCATCATAAGTCTTTTTTTTTTTTCCGCCCAATTTTTGATTTCTTCCGATTCAAATTTTTTTATCGTTTTTTTATATTTTATGTTTTTTTGTCCATTGATATGTTGCTCACAGGAGGGCAGAGTAAAACCTTTGCCATATGAAGTGCTTTCGAGTTATATAAAAAAATAGCATGCTCCCTTTAGGCTGAAAATGAGAGCTCCCGATTTGCATCATATTTCAACGTTAGAAAGACAAACATATATATCAACACGCAGAAACACGTGGATCATTGCATTACATGAGAGTGATAGAGCTTCTCTTTCTTTCTGTATCCTCTTCTCGATGATTATTACTATTCTGATTACACTATTTCAATAACTAGAATCACACTAGGAGAGCTCAGCTTTCCTTGGGTCACATAAGAAGATCTGCAATCCTCCTTTTTATTCAGATATATATTGGCGTCTCCTTTCCTGCGAGGATTTAAAAATAGAACATAAATAAAAAGAGAGATCAAATTTAGTTGAGAAGTAATCTTATGTAGCTGAAGAATAAGATTACAATGCTTACCATCTTAGTAGTGGTGAGGAGGAGGAGGAGACTTGTACTTGTAGGATTCCTTAGGTGGTGGTGGTGGAGACTTGTACTTGTAAGGTTCCGTGGGTGGTGGTGGTGGAGACTTGTAAGGTTCCTTAGGTGGTGGTGGAGGAGACTTGTACTTGTAGGGTTCCTTGGGAGGTGGCGGTAGGGGAGACTTGTGGACTGGTGGTGGTGGTGGTGATTTGTAGTGATAAGGAGGAGATGGTGGTGGAGGAGATTTCTTGGGTGGTGGCGGTGGGGGAGATTTGTAGACTGGTGGTGGTGGTGGTGGTGGTGATTTGTAGTGGTAAGGATGAGATGGAGGCAGAGGAGATTTCTTGGGCGGTGGTGGTGGTGGTGATTTGTAATGGTAAGGAGGAGATAGAGGAGGAGGAGATTTCTTGGGGGGTGGAGGAGATGAGTAATGGTACTCTGCTGTGGTCTCTAAGGGAAAGCAAAGAGAAACCATCGCCACTAGAAGAGTGGTAATGAGGAAGGACACTGAGACCCCATTCCCTCCTTTTGTTCCCATCTTCACTACAAAATGAGGTTTGGCTATGCTCTTAAGCAACCTTCTCACCCCTTTATATAGTTTAGCAATTTACCTCTTCACACCCAAATTCACCTTGGTTAAATCACAAATAATAATCATTAAATACAAGTTTGAATGGTAAATTTGCATGCCTAGCTAAAAAACAATTTGGCTTTGGCTTTGGCTTTGACTTTTCTTTAGGGTTTGGCTCTAAACACTGAGGCTGCATTGCAAGCTAAGCAAATGAATAAATTGATAGTAGATATCCCTATCGGAGCAGTGATAGGCGTACCCACAAATCCTATTTGTAAATCTAAGGCTGAATCTCATTGGTCTAGTCCCCTCTTAAATACTTACCTAAATTTAAGTGAGTATTTAAGAGGGGACTGGATCAATGAGATTCAGATGGGTCCGTTAACGATTTCCCTATCCTTAGTAAAGCAAAAGATTATCTCTGGTGGCTGCCTAAGCTAAGCGCTCAGGTATCCACAAACCATTGGGCAGCTGGCGAGATTTTAGGTGAGAAGTCATTTCATTGTCTCCCCTTGATTTTGACTTCTCCCCATTTGATTTCTTTCCCTTTAAAAACGCCAGGTGTTTAATGGTTTGTGGATGCCCGAGCGCTCAGCTCGGGCAGCCACCGGAGGTAATCTTTTGCCCCTTAGTAAATGAAATTATTGAAAAAGCTGTCTTTGTATAGAGCTCTGAGTAAACGTTTGCCAAACTTTCCTCGACTTTTTGGATGGAATTCAGGCGGCTTGACTTTGTGACTCTCTCTCTCTCTCTCTCTCTCTGCATGGTGAATTTCTTTGGGCAAACTGAACCCATTCGTAGGCTTGTCCTTTGCATGGTCATACGTCGCTGTCTCTCTTAGAGACTCTTAAATGATTGATTCGGTACAATGTAAATATATCCGTGCAGCATGTACCTAGACAGAATTTGCTGCTTATTCATGTCATTGCAAAGAAGCATATGTACCTGGACAGAATTTGAAGCACGTTCACATCTTAGCAAAGAAGTCTGCGTCTGGAAGCTCAAAGCTTTGGGTTAGTCATTAATGCATGCAAAATTTGTTTATTTACCTCGGAGAGAAAAAAAAAAAAAAAAAAAACAAAAACCTCTTAACATTTTTAGAGAAATTCTAAAGCCACTTGTACTTAATATGAGATATGCTTGTATTTCAACTTTTAATCATAGTTGGATTAACATTAATCTTAAAATTTAGTGCAAACCAAACTAAGCCGGAAAAATCTGATATGATATACTAGACGGTGCAATAATGTATCTGACTTCATCTAGAAGACTGTCTGGCATGGAAGTAGCCAAACGTTCAGAAGTTTCTCACGCACATTTTTGGCACATATGGATATGGGTGGTAACAATGTATGTTTATTATCATGCATTCGAGATATTCAATGTGCGCGTCATGTGACTTGTCATGTGAGGCATATGTGTGTTGCCTTTTAACTAGCATTATTTTATTTTTTTTATTAATGGCTGATGGAAATTTAGAGCTTATTGAACATTTTCACAAATCTGAAAAAGAACTTAAAAGATTACATACAAGACAATATTATTTTGTGATCCAGCTTAAATTTAAATATCAAATAAGAAACAGAGAAATTTATCGTTTAGTATTATTATTTCAACTGAGACACGATACTGAAATCGTTGTCCTTAAGACCGATTTCGTTCTTCTTAAAGTATCTCCCTTTGATGCAAACCGGTTATGGCGGCCGATCTCCAGGATTCAACAATTGCGGTTTAATAGCGTGCAGTTGCAAATTAGACTCACTAATGAACTTCTTATATGCCACACAACTCAAAGAAAAAACCCATCTCAAAATAGACAAGATGAAAGATGAAACGACTACTCTTATATCTATCAAAAACCTTAGAGATGAAATCTTTTTATAATAGAATTATCCTCATGATGATAATGGACATTTATAACCCATATAACATCCCACTAAATGAAATGGCTTTTATTTCCATAATATTAGGATTTAGTTCCTTATTTTCAAAAATAATTTTTAATTACTCCCTACTTTAGTTTGTTTAAGGCCTTGTTCTTTTTGTTGGGGTGAGTTTCCAAGCTTGGTCTCTTAAGTGAGACTAGCTTACTTCCTCTTGTTTTCTCTTTGAAAGTTTAGTCCCACATTGCTATAAAGCCCTTTATGCCTTACAAAATGGTAAAACAACAACCCCTTAAGGTGTATAAAATCTTCCAACCCATTCCTTTTGTAGAATCCCGGAACTTTTGTATGTGTCTTGGGATATGTGTCAAGGCATGAAGCCTTTGTAATGTTCAAAATTTAATAAAAGAAGATAATAGGTGTTCATTTTATGAGGGAAAAAGAGTAAGGTTTTTCCTTATGCCTATGAGGGTGAAAAACAAAAGGAAAAAGGGTTAGAATAGATGTGGGATAAGTCAAAGTAGTAGAATTAAATGAAAAATGGACTCAGTGTCAAAATTTGCAAAGCACCGATCGCTCTGTCCAAAGTAGCGATCGCTTGGTCCAAAACCGAGTGATCGGTATTAATCTACTGGTCCAAAAAATTGTATGAGAAAAAATTTCAGAGAGGGTGTTTTCAACCGATCGCTCGGTCTTTCGCGATTTTTTTTTTAAGACACGGAAATGAGGGTTTTTAACCCGTTTGTCTATAAATAGACAACCCATTTGGGGGTTTTGGGTAACCTAAAACCTAAAAGAAATTTGGAGAAGAGAAGGGAGAGAAATTGGGGGTCGCCAAGGGAGAGATGGTTTTGAAGATCAAGGGAAGATCAAGATCAAATCTTGGATCATCAAGCAAGGATCTTTGCATTCAAGGTGGTGTTCTTCCTCAAGCTTGGGATTCCAAAGTTTTCTTCAAGTTAGGAGTCATTCTTCAAGGTAAGTACACCCTTACTAACTAACTTAGTATTAACCTAGTTCCTTTTGAGAATTTGTGATTGAGCATATGTAACCCCAATTTCTTCTTTAAAATCAATGATTCCCTAAAATTTATACAAGACAAACTAAGTATGGGAGGGTGTGTGAGATGCTGGATGTGGATGAGGCGATTGGATGCCATGTATTGTGATGGATGATGTGTGATGAAAATGGTGGAAGGGTATTGTGCACATAAGGAACACACCCCATGTGTTTGATGGAATGATTGAATGAGAAAACATGAAATAAATAAATATAAGAATGTTGCACACCATATGTTTGATAAAATGTATGAATGAATTGAAAAACCTAAGACTAAAGGAACGTGAACAAAGCTTTTAAGAAATGTTGCATGCAAGGTATTTGATGTAATGTATGTGTGGAATGTGGAACAAATGTTATGAGATACCAACTAGGGATCCTTCTCTAAAAATTTAGTAAACATGAAAATATGCTTTATGAGTTTCCTAAATTCTCATGTGCCTATAATTGTTGAAATGCTATATGTTGCCTCAATCTTTTAATGTCATCACTATGCTCACAAATTGTCACACACCACACGTATGCATGCATGGAATAAGGATTTCAAGTGTATGTAAATAAGAAATAACAAGAATAAGAAATGTAAAACATGAAAGGATACTATTGTACTTAGACCAGGTACAAACATTAGTATCTGTTTCTAAGACATGAATAACATGAAAGTATGGTAGTGTACTAAGAACAGGTAGAGGCACTAGTATATGTTTGCAAGACAAGCATGAAAGGGTGTTAATGTACTAAGACCAGGTATGGGCATTAACATCTGTTTCCAACAAGTATGAGAGGATACTAGTATACTAAGATTAGGTACGGGTACCAGTATCTATCTCCAAGCAAGAATAAAGAAATATGGAAGGGTGATAATATACTAAGACCAGGTATGGGCATTATCATCTGTTCCCACGCAAGCAAATACAAGAATACTAGTGTGTTCCGTTCCATTATAGTCCGGGCATTAGTCAAGCATGAATGACAAGATCCTAGTACATCCGTCCATTTCATAGTTTGGTCACTAGCTAAACAAGACAAGTGAAATAAAGAATCTCAAAGGATGTGTATGGTAACCACAAGATGCATAAGATATGTAAGGAAATTACAAGACTCATAAAGTAATGAAAAATACATGTTGGTTAAGCATGAATTGAAAGTATGAATTAAAGTATGATGTTCCAAATTGTACAAGTGTTGTTTGTATTAGCTTACGCACTCTGATTATGTATATGTGATAATGAACTATACTATACATGACATATTATTGTTATTATTTATTATTATTATTATTATTACTATTGTTAGCTAGTAGTTTGTACTCGTTGAGTATTCCCTACTCAGCCGTACATATTGATGTCGACAGGTTCCCAGCTCGACACATATGCTCCGGGTCCTTGGATCAAGGTGGTTCATGAA
Source organism: Tetracentron sinense (assembly GCA_015143295.1). Taxonomy (NCBI): domain Eukaryota; kingdom Viridiplantae; phylum Streptophyta; class Magnoliopsida; order Trochodendrales; family Trochodendraceae; genus Tetracentron; species Tetracentron sinense. The sequence goes on along the minus strand of CM026555.1, from coordinate 19,189,008 downwards.
GAGTAGGAGCTTGCTCGGGATGGTCATCTGGATATCAGGATTCTTGGCATGTGGCCAATGGTTGGGATGAGTGAGAGCGAGAGACATGTATTTTGGGATTTTCTTTTGAGGATTTTCATGTAGGCTTGAGTTGGTAACTCAAGCATTGGACTCTTTTGTACTTATTGAAATTTTATTAAGTTGTTGGTTTATGTTAACACTTGGAAGTACATTTAATTTAAAGAAATTTTTTGGACCACTATTGGCATGCCTTGTATACTCTTTACAGGTTAGTTTTAAGTATAAGTCATGTCGCCAAAGTATCCTAACTCGTAGGGGGTATTTTGGTGCGTTACAGAAGTGTTATCAGAGCTTAGGCATTAGGTCTCTAGGGTCGTTTAGAGTTCGATAACATGATGAATACAAGGATTAGGTCTAAGAAAAGAGTGGTATTTGAAGTGTAGACTGATCATTTAGTCCTTGTCCAGAACAGGTTGATTTCAACCGAAGCTAGTGTCTATTTCGCTAGAAAACCGAAAATTTTATATACTTATGTTATTATGTGTTAAATTGTTATGTGGCATTATATGCTATGTGTTGTGTATTAACATGATTACATGCTTAGTGGAAACCTATGATATGTGAACGGGTTTCCCAGTTAGACCCATGAGTGATGTGATATGTAGGCTAGAGTCTAGCCTAGGTGTTGTTTGACAAGGGAGGGGTAGATCCTTGTCATACTTTGTGTCATTAGGTTTCTATAGGGTTTTGTTTCCCAAGAGAGGCTATGAGATGCTCTTAGGTCTCAAAAGTCTAGTATAATTAGAGTTGTTGTGAAAATAGGGACATAGGTTTTGATATATATATATATTCTATTATGCGTATCAGTGTAAGTTAATTTGTTAGACCATACTTAATGTGTCTTACATCACGAATAAGCATAAGTCGCATACCACAGTATGACGATAAGTCCATGTAAGTTCATGTAACCCCACGACTAGTGGGAACATATATAGATATCAATATATTTTTAACCAGTTCAGGGATGTTTGATGCACGCTTCTAGGTACAGATGGACATTTTCTACAGCACGTTCTAGACACAGTGCTCAGTCCCAAATGATTGGACAAGCACATGGATGTCTGATGCATGTTTCTAGATACAGATGCGCGTTAACTCTGCAGCATGTTCTAGACTCAGTGCTCAATCCAAAATTCTAGGCACAAATACGCGTTCATTCTGCAGCATGTTCTAGACCCGATGCTTAGTCCAAAATAAGGAATATATTATAACTCCAAGGATAATCATGCACTTTCATACATAGCATGCACATCATGCATCGCATAAGCATCATACATTTTCATACATGGCACGCATTTCATACATGACATGAACATCACACGCATATCATAGACATCATATGCACTTCTCATACGCATCATGTAGATTTTAGAAGCATTATACATGTCACCAAGATTAAGAGGATTTCACTTAAATAACTCAAATAAATAAACTAGTCATTAGTACTAATCTTAAGCTGGGTAAAGTCTTAAATATGTAATCGGTTGGATACCTTAAAACGAGCGTGAGAACTCAGCTTCGCTAGGAAAACCAATTGTATGATTATACTAGTATATATGTGTACTCGGATGTATACGACACGCTTATTAGTCAATATATGCTCATTAAATTGTTAGGAGCTTGAGTTCAAGTTGTGCTTAGGCCATGTTATTGTTCTTATGTGTAGACTAACAAATTTTACTTATTCAGAACCGGTTGGAATCTCAACCGAGCTTGGTGTTCTACGTTAGGAAACCTTTCGTGTATATTAGTATTATCTTATTGTATGACTCGATGTATTATTATGTACCTAAGATTTTTGAAATTGGGGTCCGAATAAAGTTAGTTTTCAAGTTAGGCTCATGCTTCGCTATTGTTCTCAGGATTCAATCATGAGAAGTGGCAATCGGGGTCGTGGTTACTATACTAGAGGAAATGGAGGCGACGCTTCGATAGGGGATGAGCAGCCTGACCTCACCCAGGTTTTGGGATCTATAGCAGAGACCCTAGCGATGCTTGCAGCTAGGTAGCCCTCTACTCCTACTCCTACTGCGGCACTTGTGCCTACTCTTGCACATCATGCCACGGGGATCGAGGTATTTTAGAGGATGAGGCCTCCGACATTTTATGGTGGCACTGATCCATTGGTTGCTGAAGCATGGAACAAGCAGCTGGAGAAGCTGTTTTCAATGTTGTTGCCTAATGAGGTAGAGAGAGTCACCTGGGACGCCTTCATGATGGAGGGTGAGGCCGATCACTAGTGGAGATCTACCATCAGAATGAGGGACTTGACTTGAGCGGGTCAAGAATGAACTTGGGAAGAGTTCCTAGATGTTTTCTACAAGAAATACTTCCCGGTAGGAGTTAAAGAAAAGAAAGAACTGGAATTCATTACCTTGGAGTAGGGGAACATAATAGTGGCTGAGTATGAGGCCAAGTTCTCGAAGTTATCGAGGTTCGCTCCATACCTGATAGCCACAGAGGCAATAAAAGCTAGAAAATTTGAGAGGGGATTACAGGCCTACATCAAAGACAGGGTCTCCATGTTCAGGCATGAGACCTACGCCGAACTTGTGGATAAGGTCCAGTCGGCAGAAACGAATGTTGAGGAATTCTACAAGAGGAGAGAAATGTTGAGAGGCCAGCCCAGTGGCTCAACGCAGCCGGAGAGGAGGGCCAGAACAACTCCATACCAGTCCTCTGGACCTACGCAGGTGCAGAGCCATTCTCTTGCACCTTAGGCTCCTCGCCCTACTACTATGCAAGTTACTCAATAGGTGCCACCAACATCTTTTACATCTATGTTTGAGTTCTGCAGTTACTGTAGGAGGAAACACCTGACAGGGGATTGCCGAGCTCTTAGAGGAGCATGTTACCATTGCGGTGACACGGGACACCGAATTAGAGATTGTTCAAGCCATCGGCCACGTGTTCAAACCCAGGGAAATAGACTCCCAAATCGACTGCCCACACAACAGGAGTCTTTTCAAGCTTCGAGGCCCTAGTAGCCCATACAGCCCCCACGTCAGGCTAATGAGGGCCAAGTTTTTTTTTGCTATCTCAGGGCAAGGTGCTCAGGCACCTAATGATGTTACATGAATGTCGAGAGATAGAAATTTTGTTTTGTGAAGGACGATGTAATGTCGTATTTTAGTATGTTGCCTACGTGTATAAACATATTAAATTATGTTATGTAAATTTTCTTACTTTTCATGGGTGTTTAGTAACATGAAAAACCTAAGTGCCTTGCCAACAAGCAAGTGCCTAGTCTTCTGTTGGTTGATGAAGGATTAGTATGTCCTTAGAATAACTAGGTGGCAGAGTTCAAGCTTGCGTGTGGGAAAGTTGTGCCCACTTGATTTAGTATCGTCCTAAATTCGAGGAAGAAATTTGTATAAGGGGGGAGGATGTAGAACCCCGAAACTTTTGTAAGTGTCTCGGGATACGTGTCAAGGCATGAAGCCTTTGTAATGTTCAAAATTCAATAAAAGAAGATAGTAGGTGTTCATTTTATGAGGGAAAAGGCATAAGGTTTTTCCTTTAGCCTATTAGGGTGAAAAACAAAAGGAAAAAGGGTTAGAATAGAAGTGAGATAAGTCCAAGTAGTGGAATTGAGTGAAAAATGGACTCAGTGTCAAAATTTGTAGAGCACTGATCGCTCGGTCCAAAGTAGCGATCACTTGGTCAAAAACACCGATCGCTCGGTAGGGAATCGATCGCTCAGTCATAAGCACCAATCGGTCGGTCTTTCGCGATTTTTTTTTTAAGACACGGAAATGAGGGTTTTTAACCCCTTTGTCTATAAATAGACAACCCATTTGGGGGTTTTGGGTAACCTAAAACCCAAAGGAGATTTGGAAAAGAGAAGGAAGAGAAATTGGGGGTTTCCAAGGGAGAGATGGGATTGAAGATCAAGGGAAGATCAAGATCAAATCTTGGATCATCAAGCAAGGATCTTTCCATTCAAGGTGGTGTTCTTCCACAAGCTTGGGATTCCAAATCAAGAGGTTTTCTTCAAGTTAGGAGTCATTCTTCAAGGTAAGTACACCTTTACTAACTAACTTAATATTAACCTAGTTCCTTTTGAGAATTTGTGATTGAGCATGTGTAACCCCAATTCCTTCCTTAAAATCAATGATTCCCTAAAATTTATACAAGACAAACTAAGTATGGGAGGGTGTGTGAGATGCTGGATGTGGATGAGGCGATTGGATGCCATGTGTTGTGATGGATGATGTGTGATCAAAATGGTGAAAGGGTATTGTGCACATAAGGAACACACCCCATGTGTTTGATGGAATGATTGAATGAGAAAACATGAAATAAATAAATATAAGAATGTTGCACACCATATGTTTGATAAAATGCATGAATGAGTTGAAAAACCTAAGACTAAAGGAACGTGAACAAAGCTTTGAAGAAATGTTGCATGCAAGGTATTTGGTGTAATGTGGAACAAAAGTTATGAGATGCTATAGTTGAAATGCCTAAGACTAGGTACAGGCACTAGTAATTGTTTCCAAAACAAGCATGAAATGGCATTAATGTACTAAGACCAGGTACGGGCATTAACATCTGTTTCCAACAAGTATGAGAGGATACTAGTATACTAAGACCAGGTACGGGTACTAGTATCTGTCTCTAAGCAAGAATAAAGAAATATTTAAGGGTGATAATGTACTAAGACTAGGTACGGGCTTTGTCATCTGTTCCCATGCAAGCAAGTACAAGAATACTAGTGTGTTCCGTTCCATTATAGTTTGGGCATTAGTCAAGCAAGAATGACAAGATCCTAGTACGTCCGTCCATTTCATAGTTTGGGTACTGGCTAAACAAGACAAGTGAAATAAAGAATCTCAAACGATGTGAATGGTAACCACAAGATGCATAAGATATGTAAGGAAATCACAAGACTCACAATGTAATGGAAAATACATGTTGGTTAAAGGATGAATTGAAAGTATGAATTAAAGTATGATTTGCTAGATTGTACAAGTGTTGTTTGTATTAACTTCCGCACTCTGATTATGTATATGTGATAATGAACTGTACTATGCATGACATATTATTGTTATTATTTATTATTGTCATTACTAAATTTAGCTAGTAGTTTGTTCTCGCTGAGTATTCCATACTCAGTCGTACATATTGATTTTGGCAGGTTCACGGTTCGACACATATGCTCCGGGTCCTTGGATCTAGGCTGTTCATGGAGAGTAGGAGCTTGCTCAGGATTGTCATCCAAATATCAGGAGTGTTGGCATATGGCCAATGGTTGGGATGAGTGAGAGTGAGAGAGATGTATTTTGAGATTTTCTTTTGAGGATTTTCATGCAAGCATGAGTTGGTAACTCAAGCATTGGACTCTTTTGTACTTATTGAAATTTTATTAAGTTGTTGGTTTATGTTAACACTTGGAAGTACATTTAATTTAAAGAAATTTTTCGAACCACTATTTGGCATGCCTTGTATACTCTTTGCAGGTTAGTTTTAAGTATAAGTTACGTCACCAAAGTATCCTAATTCCTAGGGTGTATTTTGGGGCATTACACCTTTACACCCAAACTTGCGTGTGCTTGCACACACTGTCTGGGTGTGCTTGCATGCACTGGCTTAGGCTCAAGCTCGAGTGCGGGCAAAATGGTTTGAGCAGACCTAAAGGCTTCGGATTTTTTTTACTTAGTAAAACACTTTCCACTCCTAATGGTGCTTGTTGTGACAAAAACTTGTATCCCTTTGTTGATTTTCTCATTGAGTGGGATGATGGAATCTTTCTGTAACTTCCTCAAAACCCCACCATGACCAAAATAGGACTTTGGAATCGTCACATTTGCTTAACCTACTTAAATCCATGACATACAATTGCATACTAATACAAGTCTCCAAAAATGAGGATACTAAAATTTCGATCATATAAAATCAATCCATCCTATCCAACAGTTATCTGTCCAACATAACTTAACCCACCACAAACAAAATAGTCTGATACCAACTGTAAGATAGTGTAATAAGAAACATCATCTCAAATTCTATTACAATTCCTTTTAAATTGAACAACTAACTAATAATAAGGATAACTATCTAAATCCTTGGCTCCTTCCTCAAGAAGCTCACCTTCTTTTCCCTCTTCCATGTAAACCTCCTTGGTCCACGGGTCCTCTCATCGACCTGAAGACAATGACAGGTCAACTGAGTATGGAGTACTTAGTGGATAAACAAACCAACAACATAAGTAGCATGAGCAATATCAATATCATTGCTTAGTTTATGTATGCTTAACCATAATAGATTAACTTAACGTAGACATAATTAGAGTGCGGAGCATATAACATGTCATAACATCATCTTGACTAGTGTACTTGTGTGACTCTTATTCATGAACTTGAACTTAACATATGCATAAACCCATACATGCAACGCATAATTCATAGTATTTTGTAATATAGTCGCGGCAACGCATGGAGTGGTATGTTCGAAACTAGGGATCATTCTTTCATAGCATAACATGAGTGCGACAACGAGTAGAGTGGATATTCGTAATGGGAGATCAATCTTTCATAGCATAATTCATAACATATTCGCGTCCAATGCATGCATGCCTATGAGACAAATGAACTCATGAGACATAAATCTTTATGCGAGTGAACGTCTACTTAAGTGTCATGATTGGAATTCAGATGAGTCTTCCCTTAGATTCTAATCTTCTGTTAAGAAACTCCACTAGGTTACATCTACCTAGTTAGAGAATTCTCAACATGGAAGATTTTCCTCTAAGATTTGACCTACCTGAATACCGATCACTATACATGTAAATGGGGCACAAATTATCATGACAAACAACAATATTCATTTAACTTAGTTTCTTAATAATCAACAATATCATACTGGCATTCATCATTCTTAAGCATTTCAACAAACACCTTGAGTGCATTAATTATGGATAATTTACCTTTTCCCATTTTTAATATTCCACCACACTATAATCCATTTATACAAACCAAAAATAATCTACATCCATACATTCATCCCATCCTCCATAGTATTTCACATCCTCCATACATTCCATCCATAGTATCAAACCCAATTTTCATCTCTAATAAGCTTAATCCATACATAATCGGGGAAAACATAGCAAATCTCTATTTCTATCCTTTATATCACACTAATATTCACATGACATCATTAATAGGGTTGAGTTAGAGAGTTTATCGACCTTTGGGATCATTCCCTTGAATCCAAATCGCACAAGAAGGCTTTGGAAAAGATCTTTAAGCTTTCCTTGCAATCCCCAAGCAATCTATTTCCTCTCCAAGCAAATTTCTTCCTTAGAACCCTAGATTCTCTACTCTCCTTTACCAAATTAGGTTTAGAAATGTTTAGAACCCTAAAACCCTCTAAATAGAACCTTTATTTATAGCCTAGGGGTTCAAAACCTTGATTTCCAAACATTTTTAAAAAATCTGGGTGCGACTGCAATCGATCGCACTCTAGTGCGATCTAACGCACCTGATACTGATCTATAGCAAATCTCACAGAATGCTTCTGGAGATTTTTTACTGTATGCGATTGATCGCACCTTACCTGCGATCGATTGTAGCTAGCACAGTTCTTGCTGTTCTTTAACAGCAACAGCACCAGTACCCTTTCTTCTTCAGCATCAGCCCATCAGCATACTTATTTTACTTTAAAACATTTAAGTAAATGTTTTTAACTTTTTATTTCAGACATTTACTTTAAGTTTTAAATTAAAATTAAAGCATCCCCCATTTAGATTTAATAAAAGATACTAGAAAATCCAATTCCTTATAAATCAAAATCTCGTTTTCCAGTTTTTAGGCTAAAAACTAAAAATCTCGGTCATTGTAAGATTTTCGATAGACGAGTTAACCACTCTATACCTAATAATAAAATCTCATAAAATCACATACCTTTATTTAGCCTATAAACATCCATTTATGGGAAAAATCATCTCAAAATTCAATAATTTATGTTTTTGCTAAAACCACACCTCTTCTAAAATTCATGACATTCCTTCACATAGTCCTTTTTAAATTTTTACTTAAGATCATTAAAGAACAAGACATCACATATATTAAAATGCATCTTTGATCAATTAAACCATTATTAAATGAATTGAAGACATGAAATAATAATTTGGGTCACTACACTTTCCATCTTCTTTTTAGACGCTTGTGTTACCTCTTGAAGAGTAGAGAAGCTTGTGTTACCTTAAGAATAAGAAATGGGGATTGGAGAAGTGCATAGGCCCTCCTCATCTTGTAGTCTTGTGATCAAAATGTAGGTGCTTTGACATCGTTTCTCTTTTCAGGTGAGTGTGTTTTAATTATCTTATATCATTCACTTTCTTTGGTGAAGATCATCCAAGAGTAGTGTTTACTCGTGATGTGATAACCTCTAGTGATGTTTAGAGAGAACCTTTGTCATCTTATAAATTTATATATAGTGAACATTTTTGCTAGACTAGGTTTTGTAATTTTTCCATTTACATCGTTTCTCTTCTAACGCGTGTATTTTGACCCAAGCTAAGTGTGAGAATTCGTTTCGCTAGAATCCGAGGTCATTTGCCTAATTTTGGCACCGAGAGGCAGAGATCCAAACTTGGATAGTATGCTTCGGCCTAAACCTACAAACGCCCACCAAATCAAAACCGGGGGTCGGATTTCGATCTTGTTTCTTCTAACGTGTGTATTTCGACCTAAGCTAAGTGCGAGAATTCATTTCACTGGAATCCAAGGTCGTTTTTCCGATTTGCGCATCGAGAGGCCGAAATCCATATACTTGGTTAGTATACTTCAGCCTAAACCTAGAAACACGAACCAAATCCAAACCGGGGGTTGGATTTCGATAGCGTTTCTTCTAATGCGTGTATTCGACCCAGCTAAGTATGGGAATTCATTTCACTGGAATCCGAGGTAATTTGCCTGATTTGGGCACCAAGAGGCTGAAATCCATACTTGGATAGTATACTTCGGCCTAAACCTACAAACGCCCACCAAATCCAAACTGGGGCTCGGATTCTGATGTCATTTCTTTAAACTCATGTATTTTGATCCAAGCTAATTGTGGGAATTCGTTTCATTGGAATTCGAGGCCGTTTGCCTGATTTGGGCACCGAGAGGCCCGAAATCCATACTTGGATAGTATGCTTCGGCCTAAACCTACAAACGCCCACAAAATCCAAACCGGTGGTCGGATTTCGATGCAATTTCTTCTAACGCATATATTTCATCCCAAGCTAAGTGTGGGAATTCTTTTTGTTGGAATCTGAGGTCGTTTGCCTGATTTGGGCACTGAGAGGCTGAAATCCATACTTGGATAGTAAGCTTTGGCCTAAACCTACAAACGCCCACCAAATCCAAACCAAGGGTTGGATTTCGATGTTGTTTCTTCTAACGCATGTATTTAGACCTAAGCTAATTGCGAGAATTCGTTTCACTGGAATCCAAGGCCGTTTGACTGATTTGGGCTCCGAGAGGCCCGAAATCCTTGATTGGATAGTATACTTCGGCCTAAACCTACAAAAGCCTACCAAATCCAAACCGGTGGTCGGATTTTGATGCCGTTTCTTCTAACACGTATATTTCGACCCAATCTAAGTGTAGGAATTTATTTTTCCGGAATCCAAAGTCGTTTGCCTGATTTGGGCACCGAGAGGCCCGAAATTCATACTTGGATAGTATGCTTCGGCCTAAACCTACAAACGCCCACCAAATCCAAACCGGTTGTCGGATTTCGATGTCATTTCTTCTAACGCGTGTATTTCGACCCAACCTAAGTGTGAGAATTTTTTTTGACAGAATCTGAGGTCGTTTGCTCGATTTGGTCACCGAGAAGCCCGAAATCCATACTTGGATATTATGCTTCGGCCTAAACCTACAAACGCCTAACAAATCCAAACCGGGGGTCAGATTTCGATACTGTTTCTTCTAACGCATGTATTTTGAACCCAGCTAAGTGTGGGAATTCATTTAGCTAGAATCCGAGGTCGGTTCCAGAATGGCTTATTACAACAGCATTTATGGAAGAACATACTTGATAAATTTTCTTACTAAGTGACCCTTGCATAGGTCAGGAATGTGCTCATTCTTGGGTGGCTCATGCGGGCACTCTTTACAATAAAAAGTCCGGTGAGGGTGAGGCTCGTGATGCATTTTAGAACCTCTTTCTTGACCAGGCCTTCACGTCAGCATGCACACGGAATCGATGATGATGACATACAGTGACCAAAACAACGTGAACAATAATATTCACTTTTGGTTATTTCGTTAACATCGTGGAGTGATCCGTGCTACGGAACAACCACCAAACTACGTGAATTTGAATAGGCTGAAAATTTTGATTATCTTCTCTTATTATCCCTTGCATCAGTACCGTTCACGACAACTTCCTTTCTGGGATGGAAGTCATCCAAACCATCCATAGATGGATGGTTTGGAATTTGAGGTAAATTCGCCGAAGAAGATTGAATATTTAGCTATCCATTCGAAGAACTACCTAGAATGCAAAAATTGCCGATCTAAACGACTGTGTCAATCAGAACATTATTTGTATTAGATTTCTTCAATAAATCAAGGGTTGACATTCCATTTTTGGATCTTTCTTGTTTGCTATCCGTTGAATCAATACCCATTTCCAAAAAAAAATCTCACAATTCTTTCATCTGTTTCATCAAAGAAAAATAGGTTCAATAATTCTGTATGATTTAGGATATTTATCTTCCGCTAATTTTAGAACTGGTTTCAGACTAGGTAAGTGGAAGTCAGGCATAGTTGGGCACTGAGAGGTCATTTCTTCTATCTCTGAATGGTTTAGATGACCTCTATCTAAACCATAAAGAAAGTTGTCGGGAATGGTAATGGTAAAAGGGATAAGAAGAGAAAGAAATCAAAAGGTATAGGTTATTCAAATTCACGTAGTTTTGTGGTTGTTTAGTAGCATAGAACCCTCCACGATGTTAACAACATAACTAAAGGTGAATATTGTTGTTCACGTTGGTTTGGTCACTGTATGTGATCATCATCCATTCCGTGTGCATCCACACGTGAAGGCCTGGTGAAGGAAGAGTTTCTAAAAGAATGTATATCAATAAATCACGAAACTCAACATCACGGAACTTTTTATTGTAATGATTACCTGCATGAGCAGTCCAAGAATGAGGACATTCCTAACCCCTTCGAGGGTCAGGCAGTAAGAAAATTTATCAAGTATCATTTTAATTAAATGCGGTTATAATAAGCAGTGCAGAAACTGGGTAGTACATTGAGGCATAATATGCAATTTGCAGGTCAAACTTTATCCTTGGTTTCAATTTAGTGCTAGCTAATGTTGGAGATCACCTTTCGATGCCCGATTTGGGCATCGACAAGACTGAATTCCTGATTTGGAAGTCTACTTTGGCCTAAACCTACAACCTTGACCAAATCCTAATTGGGTTTAATTTCAAACAACTCAAGGATGGATCAAGAACCATGTATAACATATGTTTATCCAATTACATTCAAGGTTTCCTTCCAAGGCAACTGAAGTATAGAGTAAAGCCTAGGCATGACTTAGTGGCTGAAGTATGTCCTTGGTTTCTATTCACAATGACTCAAGTATATGTCCATAACTAAACATGACAAATTTTTACATAAGTGTATTCATGGTTTCCTTTCCAAATAACTCAAGTATAGACCAATAACTATACATGGCAGATTTTATTTTATTTTTGGCAGGTATGTCCATGGTTTCTTTTCAAACAACTCAAGTGTGCATCAATACCTAGCATATCCGATTTTTATGTATCAAATTTATTGTTGCTTTTCAAATAACCCAAGTATGGATTAGTACCAAGGCATGGCGGATTTTTTTTTTGGCCAATTACATACAAGATTTCATTTGACATGCACCACAACAATAACACTACCACTACCCACCACTACCATTCCCACCACCACCACCATCACCTACCCACAACGACTACTACCCACCACAACTACCATCACCACTACCATCACCACCCACCACCCACCACTACCATACACCCACCCACCACCCACCACCCACCACTACCATACACCCACCCACCACCACTACCACCACTACCACTACCCACCACCACTACTATACACCCACCCACCACCACTACTCACCACCATTACCACCACCCACCACCACTACCAATACCCACCAACACTACCACCACCACTACCATACACCACCACCACCATGATATATAAAATATTTAAAATTATAACTAAAATCTTTTAAATTTAACATTTATCTCTGCAGTCGCGTGTGGTGCTGTAGAAGGCGGAGCTGCACCCTGTTGTTCAAAAATTGGGTAAATCAATGAATGAATATCTAAATATTAAAAAGTAATAATTAATACTTCTTATATTAAATACCTGTCTCACCATGAAATCCTGCACAAAACGCTCCAAGGATGCTAGACGAATCCGGGTGTCCGCCAAAGCCCGTTTTTCTCTATCATTGTCTCCTCGAGAGCTTCAATCCTCTCAGCAATCTGAGGATCAACCGAAGAGGCACCAGAGTGACTCGTAGATCGTGACCCCCATAACTGGGTGGGGTTCGGGCCTAACCCAACTCCACAAACACGTCCAGCTCTCTCAGGCCCCATGACCTGAGCAAAGATATCATCTCGACTCATGGTATCCTACGAGCCCTCCAGTGCTTGCGCAATTAGCTCCTACATCTGGCCCTGCAAACAATTGGAAACATTTGATATTTCGTAGGTAAAAGGGAAAATTCTAAGATATTCAAATAATTAAATTTACATACAATATTGTCCCCCGCCTCTGCATGCACTGGCGTGCCATCCTTGTGCAGATGCGTGAGGATGTAGACCTCTATACGACCTGGGGGTGTCTGAGAGGGGCTCGCATCTCGCTTTGACAGTCACAATAGTAAAATTTAAACTTAGTCAATACAATACAATTAAATTACAAAAACATATTTTAGCAAATCCAACTGAACATACCACCTCATGCCTGACTCTGGCGAAGCTCTTCGTGCCGCTCGTATGGGGGACTTTCTGTTTTGAGCGATTTATTTTATTTGTTTTGCTTCGTTTCTGCAACAAATTGAAATTATGGTTAGTTAAGAGAGTTTAAGCACAATTTATTTATGTTACCTATTAGAATGATGAAAAAAATATATATATACCTAGCCCTCCTCTGAGAACCAAAAAGCTACCAATGTAGGCCATTGGGCAGCCACCACATCTGCTGGGCACGCAGCAAGAAGCTGCTCCACCATAGCCCCCGGGGTGACGTTCTCCTAGCATCTTCAACTTCGAATCTCAGTATTTATCCCCGAGGGAAGCAACAATGAATTTTTATATGAATAGTTCAATGTCAAATTTTTCCTGAAACACGATTTCATATGATTAAACCATGAGCAAATGGTAAACAAAAAGATATGTAATTAAAAACTAAAAATTAAACCAATTTCAGATATTTTTTATTCTTACCCGAACCAACTGTAAAGCTCGTTGTTTCTGCTCTACAGGGATGTGAATCCAACTGGCCACATCGAGCCCAAAAAAATGCCCATCTTGGGCAAGATTACCTAGGTAATCAGCCAGCATCTTCGCAACCTTCTCTACAAGTTGCACTCTATCATCGGTGACTACCATCTGTTTCATCCCATGAGGTAGTCTGTTCAGGCTGAGGCACTTGTTCTTGCCTCGACCCCTCCTAATAGGTCCTGGAGGGGGAGGGGGCAATGCAGCACCAGGTGTGCTAGGGGCGGAGGTTTGCCCCTCCCCCAGCGATTGTGTAGGGTCCATCTACAAAATAAACAACTCAGCATAGATTTTTCATAATTATAGAGTTTAAACACATAAAAGTGTATGAATTTATTCACTAACATGATAATAAACAACCTAGTGTAGATTTTTCATAATTACAGAGAAACAACATTTAATAGTGTATGGATTACTTCACTAACATCAAAATAAATAACCTAGAGCAGATTTATCATAATTCGAGAGTTTATGCACCACAAAAGTCTATGGATTTCTTCAATAACATGAAAATAAACAACCTACAACAGATTTATCATAATTCAAGAGTTTAAACACATAAAAGTCTATGGATTTCATCACTAACATTAAAATAAACAACCTAGAGCAGATTTATCATAATTCGAGAGTTTAAACACATAAAAGTATATGGATTTCTTCATCTGAGGCATATGAAGCAAATGAAACCCCATCAACTAGAGGAATGGATGTGTGATTAGGGTTGCATTCAAGCTAGGCTATCTCATGAGCTTGACTCATTCTAGCCAAACTCAAGTTAGTATTTTAGGCTTTATTTAATTGATGCAAAGGAATTAAAGAAGTGATATGTGGGGGAGATGCAATGGTGAAAGAAGATCAAACTACATTCTCAAGACTCCAACATATGAGTTTGTTTAAACTATAAAAATTAGAGAGCATCTCTAAGCATGTCTTGCCTTTCCCTTCCTTGTTGAGGATTGATGTTCAAGAATGCCCAAAGCTGAAAAAGCTCCCACTCAACCCCAACAATGCCAAGATTACTTTACCAATAATTATTGGATAGAAGTAGTGTTGTGATGAGTTAGAATGGGAGGATGAATCCATCAAGTTTGTTTTCCTTCCCTATTTTTTTCCTCACAAGGATTGGGGAGGTACAAGACAAGGATAGAGGTGGTCAAAGGGGCGATATTTAAGTACTACTCTTATTTATAGAGCGAAGGTGTCACGCCCCAAAAAATCCCCTAGGAGTTAAGGGATACTTTAGTTGTGACTATAGTTAACCTGTCAAACCATCCGGTGATGAACAAGGTAATAATTTAGAAATAGAACATGATACGGAGTGCGGAAACTTAAATACAATGCGGAAGCGTGAACTAACTTTTTCTTCTCTATACAAAGTCTGTATTCCAAGTTCTATACAAAACATATCAAGTAAAGGTGGACATGCCCACCTATCAAAATATAGAAGAGAAACTCTCATTCTCACTCCGCTCAACAGTAATCTAAGTATGGCCACACGTTCAAATCTCTATCCGCTTGCGACTACATTGGGATAGGTGGCTCCCTCTCCTCGATGTACTCTTCCTCAACCCAAGGCTCAGGGTCGAGGACATCCACAGTACTTGCCGACATAAAAGTATGGCTGAGTATGGAATACTCAGTGAGTACAAGCTACTAGCTAACAATAGTAATAACGTGGACAATAGAAACAACGAGATATAGTTCATCACATAAATTTAAAGCGATAATAGCAACATAGGACATTCATAGCGTAAAAAGTAGAGCAATGTAATAGTCTTGACATGCATGAGTGAATGGAAAAACTCTAATAAAACTCATATTTTCAAAGTCATGTCTTGTTCTTGAAAATAGCCTTTCGTATTTGCAAAACTTGCTTGTCGTATTTAAAACTTGTTCTTGTCTTGGTCTCGTTCGTAAGAATCACACATGTATCTTGTCTTGCTTAGAATCACTTGTCTTGCTTGTCCTTGACTTGATTTGACTTGACTTGACTTGTTTCCTTATGAGCTAGAGGTTAATGCCCTTGTAGTGACTTGTGAGCCGGGAATGTAAATTCCCTTCAGTGAAATATATATAAAGAAAAGGGTACACCAACCTCCTTAACTGGCCCGATGTCCGGCATGATCAACTTGTTTTCTTGTGAGTCAGGCATGACATATCTTGCGATATGCCCTACCCTTGACCGGCCCGATGTCCGGCTTTATCAACTTGTTTTCCTTGTGACCCAGGTATGACATATCCAAGGGATATGACCTACCCTTGACCGGCCCGATGTCCGGCTTTATCATTCGTTTCGTGAATCACATTTCATGTTCTTGTCATTTCTTTCAAATACTCATACTTTAGGAAAAAAACCTGATTGATGCATGCTTGTGTGTAGCAATGGTGGCGATTATGATGACATTACAACTCATGGATAGCATGTAGCATTTCAATTCATATTGTAATCATGTGAGAATTTAAAACAAGCATATAAGGCATTTGATCAAAATCACTATTTAAGGAAAAACTACCTAAATCATGCTCTCAAAATCTTCATTTAATTCCTTGTATTCTTCTTCATGCATTTTATCAAACAAGTGGCATTCAACATCCTTTTATATTCATTTATTTCATATTTTCTTATTCACACATTTGATCAAACACATGGGTGTATTCATTATGTATACCAAGCCCTTTCACCATTTTCATCACACATCATCCATCCCTACTTAGTTTATCTTGCATTATTTAAAGGAATCCAGAGTTTTGTGGTAAGAATAAGATATACATTATCAATCATAACCTATACAAAAGAAAACCGAGGTTACTACTAAGTTAGTTAGTAAGGGTGTACTAACCTTGAAGATCAATACTTGATCTTGAAGAGAACCCTTAATTTGGGAACCCCACTTGATTAGGGAAGGTCCCACTTGAAGAAGATTGTAGAGGCCCAGACTTTTTCATGCTTAATACATGGCACTTTCGTTGCCATTTTGCCTTTAAAGAGGTATAATTAATAAATAAGGAAGAAATTGGAAATTCTGAAAAGTTATAAATTTTCCTTTTCGAAGTACGAACCCAACGCAAGTTGAATCGTCAAAATCGGACAAACGAGTCAAAAGATATGGCCAAAACAGTCTGGGCCTGCAGGCAATCGTAGCTCGGTTATGCGCTAAGGACGTAGCTCGGAAGGCACTAAGGTCGTGCTCTGATAAGGCACAGACAACGCATAGACAACGTACTCTGAGAACGTAGCTCGAGCTTTGATAACGTATACGTTGTGTATCCGTTGTGCAACAACAACAACGGGTACGTTGTACAGCAACAACGGGTACGTTGTACAGCTACAACGGGTACGTTGTGCAGCACGTCGGGCACGTTGTACATAAGACAACAGACAATGTGTTCGGCACTGTTCACAGCACAACGTGTTCGGCACTGTTCACAGCACAACGTGTTCGGCACTGTTCACAGCACAACGTGATCGGCACTGTTCACAGCACAACGTGATCGGCACTGTTCACAGCACAACGTGTTTGGCATTGTTCACAGCACAACGTGTTTGGCATTGTTCACAGCACAACGTGTTGGGTGTTCGTGTGTTTGTAGAAACTTCAGTAAGGGTGTTATGGTCTTTTGGTCGGTTCACTCTTACCTTAAGAGTTTAACCCGAGCCTTTAGGGCTTCATTTCGACACTTAGAGAGATTGGGAGATAAGAAGAGAAGGAAGGGCGGTTCCTAAACCTAGGGTTTTCATTTTTGGAGAGAAATCAAAGGGTTTGAGACCCTAGATCACTTCCAGTCCGGGTTTTCTCCAAGATCTCGGCTCAAGCACTCGTGGAGAGCGTTCTCCAAGCTAGGGCAGAAGCAACACAGTCGTTTTGGAAAGGGGATTTCTTCCTCACTTGATCAAGGTCGGTACTTCTTACTACCCTCCTAGTTATAGTTCCTCTTTCCCCTTTATTTCTCTTTATTTTCCTTTATTACACGTGTTATGAGATGGATGGTTGTGAATGGCGAATGGAGATGGAATGGGCGATTGGATGCCAATGGTTGTGTTGTGATGATTATAATGGGGAGGGCATTGTTCCAATAATGAACATACATGTATGATTTGAGAAAAACCCATCTAGAAAAGCATGTTGTAGGGTAAATCGATAATGAACATACCATGTTTGATGAAATGCCAAGGTGAATAAAGTGAGTTGTAATTTAGGAAATGCATGCCTAATAAATTCTGAATATTGCTAGGGCCTATGATAGTGTGTTTTCTTGCTTTCCCTAAATGATATGAATATTACATTGCTCAATCATTGATGTTATATGTATTGTGAAATTACCCAAATGTCATGTTTAAATTTAAATGCAAGTATGTACACGGTTCCCACGAGCACGGCATGCATGACATGATTTATCGAGGTTTTCAAGAACATGGTTAGAGGTGGGACATATCCTACGATATGTTTTACCTCGCTTTTCACAAGAGAACAAGAACCAACATTCCATGAGGGGTCTCCCCTCACTCACAAGTGCATATCATGAAGAAGGGCCTCCCTTCCCTCGCAAGTACATACATATCATGAAGAAGGGTCTCCCTTCCCTCGTAAGTGCATTGCATAAAGAAGGGTCTCCCTTCTCTCTCAAGGCATCTCTCAAGTGCATCTCACAAGGATATCTCACAAGTGTAGCTCACAAGTTACATGATCACAAGCAAGCACGCATGACATGCATGACATGACACGACATACAAGAATCAAGCAAGATAGACAAGACAAGCTTTCAAGTATGAAAAGATATTTCAAGCCAAGTCAAGTGCACGATGTTTTCAAGAGGTTTTATCGGTTTTCTACGAAATACAAGCATGATTATAAATTGATTTACTTCCTTGTATGATATGAATTGCTTCTGTCTGACATATATGAATTGCTCCTGATTATGTATTGCCATTGTTATGCTATAATTGTGGGTTAGTATTTAGTACCCGCTGAGTATTCCATGCTCAGCCGTACTTCTTATGTCAGCAGGTTATGAGGGAGCTGCTGATCCATTTGATGTTTGTGCTCCTGGTCCATGGGTGGAGGAGGAGTACGTCGAGGAGCCTTTGGAGGAACCTCCAGTAGAGGGTTACCATTAGGTAGTTGTAGATTCTGAGTGGATTAGCTGTGGGTGAGATGAGAGATATACGGTCATGTATTTTTGGCGGGTCTGTCCGCACTTTCTTTTGGTTACTTTTTGTATAAACTTGGATTTCCATGTGTATATATACTTAGAGGTTTGTTAGACTTCCGCTGTGTTTTATAGTTATGTTTCCGCTGTCATCCTCTATTGTATATGCTCTGTGGGTTTTGCAGGTTGTTTGTCAAGCAAGTCATGTAAGCCATGATTAGTCGTCCAAAGTTCACTCTAACTCCTAGGGTGGGTTTTGGGTCGCGACAAAGATGCTCCAAGATTGAAAGGGGAGATCCAACCTTGAAGAAGATGATCCTTGCTTGAGGAAGAACACCTCCTTGAAAATGGAGGAAACCCTTGATTGATTTGGAAAGATCAAACCTTGATCTACTCCTCTTCTACAATCCAAACCCTCTTGGAAATCCCCAATCTCTCTTCCCTTCTTCCTCTCCTTTTCTCATAGTCTCTCTAGGTTTAGGGTAAGCAAAAAATCCCAAATGTGACCCCCTATTTATAGGCAAAGGGTAGAAACCCTAAAAAATCCCGCATAAAAATTTTGGGATCGCGACTTACGATCGGTCATAGATTTTCTACGATCGATCGTAACATACTCAACGATCGGTCATAAGTTTCTACGATCGATCGTAAACATTACAGAGAGTTTGCCCATTTATGAAATTCTACGATCGTTCGTAGGGTCTGTACGATCGTTTGTAAATCATCCAGAAGGTTTGCCCAGTTTTGGGGATTTTATGATCATTCATAGAGATTTACAATCATTCGTAGCTCACCTACAATCATTTGTAGGGTGTTTACGATCATTCATAAATCCTACAAAATTTTTTTTAGATATTCTCGCTTTGGTATTTCGGCCATAACATTTAACTCGTTTATCGGATTTTGACAATTCAACTTGTGTTGGATTCGCCTTTTGAAGATGAACAATTCTACCATTTTAGAATCTTCGAATTCTTATTTATTCATGGGCCAAATTGCCCCTAAAGCTGACTAGTCTATTATTGCATTTCAGCAGCCCGAGTTTTCAACATATCCAACTTAGGAAAAACCACTTTTTAACACTTAGAGTACTTTCCACTTCTATTAGACTCTCATGATCATTCCTAAATACTTAATTGAGACTACCTGTGTCGCGCCCCAAAACCCACCCTAGGAGTTAGAGTGAACTTTGGACAACTAATCATGGCTTACATGACTTGCTTGACAAACCAACCTGCAAAAACCCACAGAGCATATACAATAGAGGATATAAGCAGCGGAAACCTACTCTAACATAGCACAGTGGAAGTCTAAACAAACCTCTATGTATATACGGATCCAAGTTTACACAAAATGAATCCAAAAGAAAGTGCGGACAGACCCGCCAAAATACATGGATATAATCACTCATGCTCACCCACAGCTAATCCACTTAGAACCTAATACCACCTACTGATAACCCTCTACGGGAGGTTCCTCAAAAGGCTCCTCGATGTACTCCTCCTCCACCCATGGACCAGGAGCACAAACGTCAAATGGAGCAGCAGCTCCCTAAGAACCTGCCGACATAAGAAGTACGGCTGAGCATGGAATACTCAGGGGGTACTAAATACTAACCAACAGTCATAGTATACAGATAACATACATAGAGTAGGAAGCAAGTTGCATATATAGAATAGGAACAATTTATATCATACAAGGAAGCAAAATAATTTATAATCATGCTTGTATTTCGTAGAAAGCCGATGAAACCTCTTGAAAACATCGTGCACTTGACTTGACTTGAAAATACCATTTCCGTGCTTGAAAACTTGTCATGTTTGTCTTATCTTATTGTATCATGCGTGTCATGTGTGTCATGCCATGTCATGCTTGCTTGGAAAAGTAAACTACTTGTGAGGGAAGGGAGACCCTTCTTCCTAAATGCCCATGCTTGTCATGCTGTGTCATGCTTGCTTGTATCATGCTTGGAAAAGTAAACTACTTGTGAGGGAAGGGAGACCCTTCTTCCTAAATGCTCATGTCATGTCCTTTCACTTGTGAGATGTCCTTGTGAGATGTACTTGCGAGGGAAGGGAAACCCTTCTTATGATATGTATGTACTTGCGAGGGAAGGGAAACCCTTCTTATGATAATGCATGATTGTCTTGTCCTTGCCAAAAGCGAGGTAAAACATATCGTCGGATATGCCCCACCTCTAAATCCCATTCTTGAAAACCTCGGTAAATCATGTCATGCATGCCGTGCTCGTGGGAACCGTGTATATACTTGCATTTAAATTTAAATATGACATTTAGGTAATTTCGCAACACATATAACATCAATGATTGAGCAATGTAATATTCATATCATTTAGGGAAAGTAAGAAAACACACTATCATAGGCCCTAGCAATATTCATAATTTATTAGGCATGCATTTCCTAATTTACAACTCATTTTATTCACCTTGGCATTTCATCAAACATGGTGTGTTCATTATTCATTATTCATTTAAACCCAACTCATGCTTTTCTAGGTGGGTTATGCTCACATCACACTTGTATGTTCATTATTAGTACAATGCCTTTTCCCATTCATTCATCACATCATCCACACGGCATCCATTCGCCAACATCCATCTCCATTCACCATTCCCATTCACCATTCACAACCCATCTCATAATACATGTGTAAATGAAAGAAGACAAGGAGAAATACAGTAAAAGAAGGAACTATAACTAGGAGGGTAGTAAGAAGTACCGACCTTGATCAAGTGAGGAAGAAATCCCCTTTCCAAAACGACCGTGTAGCTGCTGCCCTAACTTGGAGAACGCTCTCCACGAGTGCTTGAGCCAAGATCTTGGAGAAGAACCGAGCTTGAAGTGATCTAGGGTCTCAAAACCCTTTGATTTCTCTTCCAAAGAAAACCCTAGGTTGGAATCGCCTTCTCCCCTTTCTCCTATTCTCTCAACTCTCTAAGTGTCGAATGATGCCCTAAAGGCTCGGGTTAAACTCTTAAGGTAAGAGTGAACCGACCAAAAGACCATAATACCCTTACTGAAATCTCTGCGAGAACACGAGTGTGAATAGTGCCGAACACGTTGTGCTGTGAATAGTGTCGAGCACGTTGTGCTGTGAATAATGCCGAGCACGTTGTGCTGTGAACAGTGCCAAACACGTTGTGCTGTGAACGGTGCTGAACACGTTGTGCTGTGAACAGTGCCAAACACGTTGTGCTGTGAACTGTGCTGAACACGTTGTCCGTTGTCTTATGTACAACGTACCCGTTGTGAGCTGTACAACGTACTCGTTGTTTGCTGTACAACGCACACGTTGTCTGCTGCACGACGTACCCGTTGTCTGTTGCACAACGGATGCACAACGTACACGTTGTGAGCTGTACAATGTACTCGTTGTTTGCTGTACAACGCACACGTTGTCTGCTGCACGACGTACCCGTTATCAGAGTACGTTGTCTGAGCACGTTATCAGAGTACGTTGTCTATGCGTTGTCCGTGCCTTATCAGAGCACGTCCTTAGTGCCTCCCGAGCTACGTTCTTAGCGCCTTCCGAGCTACGTCCTTAGCGCCTTCCGAGCTACGTTCTTAGCACCTTCCGAGCTACGTCCTTAGCGCCTTCCGAGCTACGTCCTTAGCGCCTTCCGAGCTACGATTGCCTTCAGGTCCAGACTGTTTTGGCCATATCTTTTGACTCGTTCGTCCGATTTTGACGATTCAACTTGCGTTGGGTTCGTACTTCGAAAAGGAACATTTTTGACATTTCAAAATTTCCAATTTCATCCTTATTTGTTAATTATACCTCTTTAAGGGCAAACTGGCAACGAAAATGGCATGTATTAAGCATGAAAAGTCTGGGGCTCTATATCCTCCCCCCCTTACAAAAATTTCGTCCTCGAAATTTGGACGGGACATGCATTACAGAATCAAACAAAATACAAGCCACATATACAAAACCTATACAAAACTCATTCAGTTAATTATGGGTACTTTTCTTTGACTTCGGCTTCACGCTCCCATGTAGCTTCTTCCCGAGCATGGTGTTGCCTTTGCACAAGAACCAAAGGGATTGTCTTGTTGCGAAGCACCTGATCTCTTCAATCCAAAATCTGAACCGGCTTTTCAATCAAGGTGAGGTCCTTTCGAATCTCCAACGGTTCCAAGTCTATGACATGCGAAGGATCCGCAATGTACTTCCGAAGCATAGACACATGGAAGACGTTGTGAACTGCGACCATGTGAGGTGGGAGAGCTACCCTGTAAGCAACCTCACCAACTCATGTGATAATCTCAAAAGGCCCAACATACCGAGGACTGAGCTTGCCTCGCTTTCCAAATCTCATGATCCCTTTGCTAGGAGATACTTTCACAAAAACTTGATTTCCTACTTGAAATTCCAAGTCCCTACGGCGCGTGTCCGCATAACTTTTCTAGCGATCGTGAGCGGCTTTCAATCGATCCCGAATGATCTTAACTGTGCCTGCAGTTTGCTCAATCAACTCCGAACCAAGTACTTTCCTTTCTCCTACCTCATCCCAATAGAGAGGAGACCTACAACTTCGCCCATACAAGGCCTCAAATGGTGCCATTTGGATACTCGCCTGATAGCTGTTGTTATAGGCGAATTCAACCAAAGGCAAGTGCTCTTCCCAACTGCCTCTGAAATCCAACATACAAGCCCGAAGCATGTCTTCAATGACTTGGTTCACTCTCTCGGTTTGTCCATCCGTCTGTGGATGAAAAGCGGTGCTGAAATCAAGTCGGGAACCCATAGCCTCCTGGAAGCTTTTCCAGAATCGTGATGTGAATCTTGGATCCCGATCTGACACAATACTAACGGGCACTCCGTGCAACCTCACCACTTCCTTGATGTACAAAGCGGCTAACTGACTAGAGTTGAAAGTAGTTCGGTAAGGTAAGAAGTGAGCGGACTTCGTCAAACGATCCACTACTACCCATATCGCATCTGAGCCCCTTGCCGTCTTTGGCAAGCCAACTATGAAATCCATGGATATGTTCTTCCATTTCCACTCGGGAATCAGAAGGGACTGTAATAGACCTGCGGGCCGCATGTGTTCTGCTTTTACCTGTTGACACACCAAGCACCGTGCTACATATTCCGCAACCTCCCTCTTCATATTCCGCCACCAAAAGTGACTCTTGAGGTTCCGGTACATCTTTGTACCCCCTGGATGCACTGTGTACTTCGAACAGTGTGCTTCATCCAAAATCTCTCTTCGAAGATCTGCATTGGCTGGGACGCACAGCCTTCCCTTGAATGTGATAGCACCCCGACTAGTGAGAGAGAAGTCCTCACTACCCTTAGCAATTTCCTTGTCCCGGTAAGCCAACAATTCAGCATCCGTGGCTTGGTATTCTTGGATCAAATCTATAATGTATGGCCGAACCGTGACATTTGCCAAGATAGGACTACGAACAGAGTCATTCACACTAATGTCCAGATTTGCCAAGTCTTCTAGTAGCTTCCATTCTTGAACCGACATGTGTGCTAACAACCCCTGAGGTCTTCTACTCAAAGCATCAGCCACTACATTTACTTTACCCGGGTGGTATTGAATGGTACAATCATAGTCCTTCAGAAATTCCATCCGACGCCGTTGCCTTAGATTCAATTCCTTTTGGGAAAAGAGGTACTTGAGGCTCTTGTGATCCGTGAACAGATAGAACTCCACCCCATAAAGGTAATGACGCCAAATCTTAAGTGCAAACACGACCGCCGCAAGCTCCAAGTCGTGAGTGGGATAATTCTTCTCATGCTCCTTCAATTGCCTTGATGCATAGGCAATGACTTTCTTGTGCTGCATGAGTACACACCCAAGTCCAACGTGTGAGGCATCACTATACACCTCATACCCATAAGGTCCAGATGGCACAGTAAGGACAAGGACTGTAGTAAGCCTCTTCTTCAGTTCTGTGAAACTGATCTCTCACTTATCACTCCATATAAACTTTGCATTCTTCCTCGTCAGGTAAGTGAGTGGTGCTGCAAGGCTAGAGAAACCCTCTACGAATCTCCTGTAGTAGCCTGCCAACCCAAGAAAGCTGCGTATCTCCGTGACACTCTTGGGCCTCGCCCAACTCATGTTGCCTCTATCTTCTTTGGATCTACCGATATGCCTTCCGCGAAAACAACATGGCCTAGAAATGCCACCTCTTCGAGCCAAAACTCACACTTGCTAAGTTGGCGTATAGCTTGTGCTCTCTTAGCATTTCCAAAGCAAGGCATAGGTCGCGTGTGTGATCTTCCCATGTCTGGGAATAGACCAAAATGTCATCAACAAATACAATCACGCACCTATCAAGATATGGCCGGAACACCCGGTTCATCAAATCCATAAAGGCTGCCGGCGCGTTCGTGAGTCCAAAAGGCATCACCAAGAACTCGTAGTGTCCATACCGAGTCCTGAAAGCAGTTTTGGGAACATCTTCCACCTTAATCTTCAACTGGTGATAACCCGATCGAAGGTCTATCTTCGAGAAAAAATCTCGCTCCCTTCAACTGATCGAACAAGTCATCAATCCTAGGCAAGGGATACCTATTCTTTATAGTGACTTTGTTCAATTGCCTGTAATCGACGCACATCCGCATCGAGCCATCTTTCTTCTTAACAAACAACACCGGGGCACCCCACGGTGAGACACTTGGTCGAATGAAACCAAGACCTTGTAATTCTTCCAACTGGGTCTTTAACTCTTTGAGTTCAATAGGGGCCATTCTATACGGAGCCCTGAAAACAGGAGTTGTGCCTGGTGCAAGCTCGATCACAAACTCAATCTCCCTGTCTGGAGGCAATCCTGGCAACTCCTCTGGAAATACATCCAGGAACTCACTCACAACCGGGATAGTTGATGAGTCCTTTGCCTCGGGGTTAGCTAAGCTCAACGCCGCAAAACGAGCAATATATCTACTTTTCAACCCGCGGAAGTGGAATGGTTTTCCTTCTACTGGCTTGAAGAGTACCATTTTCTCAAAGCAAGCTACATGCCCATGATGTGCTGCTAACCAATCCATTCCCAATATAACATCAAAGTCTTGGAATCCAAGGACGATGAGATCAACCGCCAACTCGTGGCTTCCCACTTGGACCACACTATTTCTATACACTTTATCTGCCAATACTTTTTTGCCGAGAGGAGTCGAAATGGCTAACTCCGGTTCTAGCTGACTTGGCTCTACAGAAAAGCCTTCTGAAAAACTCGGCGAGACAAATGAATGAGTAGACCCGGTATCAATCAACACTCGAGCCAAATACTCATTGACTAGTAGGGTTCCTGAAATTTTAACTAGCGTAGTTAATCCATGCATCAACAGCGTATACATGTAGGTATATATACATATAGAACATGCCAAGTACGTACGCAGAGAATAGAGCATAACATAATAATCACGAATAAAGAAATTAACTCTAACTGCGTACCTTGCACCACATCATCGGATGCAAGTGCATCACCCTCTGTCAAGGTAAAAACTCACCCCTGGTTTGCCTGGCGAGACTGAGGTGTAGACCGGATAGTCTGAGATGACGCCTGGTATGATCCTGTTGGGCGCGCTGGTGGCCTAATCCCCTGAGACTGGCCTGGTAAATGCCGGGTAGGGTAATCCCTGATCATGTGGCCCTGGCGACCGCAATGATAACATCCACCAGATGCTCTTCGGTAATCTCCTGTCGGATGCCTTTTGCCGCATGAAGTGCAGACCTCATATGAGTAGGCCGGAGGGGCCGAAGGTGGTGCCTGCCTCGCCACCTGAGGTGCAACTGGCCGTGGGGCCGGAAGAGCCTGAGGTCGAGGTGCCTGTGGCACGTACTGTCGTGGGGCTGGAGGCGCATAAGTCGGCCTCATCTGTGGTGCTGGCCATGTATACTGATAAGGGCCGGTACGAGCCCGCCCCTCTGGAGGTGCTGAACTACTAGCTTGGCCTCTTGCCAACTCTCTCTTTTTAGACACCGCTTCAGAATTGGCCTCGACCAATAAGGCCTTGTCTACCACTTCAGGGTAGGTAGCATGCCTGAAAACGGAAACCTTCTCCATAATAACATCCTTGAGCCCTTGCTCAAATCTTCTCGCCTTCATTGCCTCGGTGGCAATCATATGTGTCGTGAAGCGTGATAGCTCCGAGAACTTGGCCTCGTATTGAGCCACCGACATCAAACCTTGCTCGAGGTTGATGAATTCTCTCTCTTTCTTTTCCCGTGCTCTAATCGGAAAATACTTCTTGTAAAAAGTATCCTTGAACTCCTCCCAAGTCCAAGGTTGACCCTGCATGGTCAAATCTCGCATCCTCAATGCGGACAACCACCAGTGGTGGGCTCCTTCTAGCATGAAAAATGCCCATGCTACTCTATCCTGCTCTGTAGGCGAGAGGACCGCAATGATCTTCTCCATCTGGAGGATCCATGCTTCAGCAGCAAGAGGGTCCACACTCCCATGGAAGGATGGAGGCCTCAATCTCCTGAATGCCTCAACTCCAGCGGTACGATGTACTGGAGTTGCGGGCGGTGGAGTAGGTGCCGCCGATGATGGTATAGCCTACCGAGCCGCCAGTATGGCGAGTGTCTCAGCAATATAGCCTAAGACCTGAGAGAGGTCTGGCTGCTCATCCTCATCCCGTGAAGAAGAGGAAGCTCTGGTGCGTGGTCCACGACCCCGTGTGCCCCGCCTCATGACTAAAGTCCTGAGAACAATAGCACCATATAAGTCTCACTTGAAACCACAGCTTAATTCAATGTCATTTCTGTATTAGTTGTATAATACTAATATACATCACATCAAGTCATCAGAGTATTCATCACATTATACTTATACTTTAGTGTTCTAGTGTACCTTGGACCGTACTTGGTTAAAGCAACCATTTTAAACTAAGACTAAAGTATAGTCTTACACTTGGAACCAGACTCGCTCCCGACTCACTTCCTTCCTAACTTGTTTCCTAACATATGCTCTTGTCAAGCCGTGGTATAAGATTCTAAGTGACCCTAGAGACCTAAAGCCTAAGCTCTGATACCACTTCTGTCGTGCCCCAAAACCCACCCTAGGAGTTAGAGTGAACTTTGGACGACTAATCATGGCTTACATGACTTGCTTGAGAAACCAACCTGCAAAAACCCACAGAGCATATACAATAGAGGATATAAGCAGCGGAAACCTACTCTAACATAGCACAGCGGAAGTCTAAACAAACCTCTATGTATATACGATCCAAGTTTACACAAAAGAAATCCAAAAGAAAGTGCGGACAGACCCGCCAAAATACATGGATATAATCACTCATGCTCACCCACAGCTAATTTACTCAGAACCTAATACCACCTACTGATAACCCTCTACGGGAGGTTCCTCAAAAGGCTCCTCGATGTACTCCTCCTCCACCCATGGACCAGGAGCACAAACGTCAAATGGAGCAGCAGCTCCCTAAGAACCTGCCGACATAAGAAGTACGGCTGAGCATGGAATACTCAGCGGGTACTAAATACTAACCAACAGTCATAGTATACAGATAACATACATAGAGTAGGAAGCAAGTTGCATATATAGAACATGAACAATTTATATCATACAAGGAAGCAAAACAATTTATAATCATGCTTGTATTTCGTAGAAAGCCGATGAAACCTCTTGAAAACATCGTGCACTTGACTTGACTTGAAAATACCATTTCTGTGCTTGAAAACTGTCATGTTTGTCTTATCTTATCGTATCATGCGTGTCATGTGTGTCATGCCATGTCATGCTTGCTTGGAAAAGTAAACTACTTGTGAGGGAAGGGAGACCCTTCTTCCTAAATGCCCATGCTTGTCATGCTGTGTCATGCTTGCTTGTATCATGCTTGGAAAAGTAAACTACTTGTGAGGGAAGGGAGACCCTTCTTCCTAAATGCTCATGTCATGTCCTTTCACTTGTGAGATGTCCTTGTGAGATGTACTTGCGAGGGAAGGGAAACCCTTCTTATGATATGTATGTACTTGCGAGGGAAGGGAAACCCTTCTTATGATAATGCATGATTGTCTTGTCCTTGCCAAAAGCGAGGTAAAACATATCGTCGGATATGCCCCACCTCTAAATCCCATTCTTGAAAACCTCGGTAAATCATGTCATGCATGCCGTGCTCGTGGGAACCGTGTATATACTTGCATTTAAATTTAAATATGACATTTAGGTAATTTCGCAACACATATAACATCAATGATTGAGCAATGTAATATTCATATCATTTAGGGAAAGTAAGAAAACACACTATCATAGGCCCTAGCAATATTCATAATTTATTAGGCATGCATTTCCTAATTTACAACTCATTTTATTCACCTTGGCATTTCATCAAACATGGTGTGTTCATTATTCATCATTCATTTAAACCCAACTCATGCTTTTCTAGGTGGGTTATGCTCACATCACACTTGTATGTTCATTATTAGTACAATGCCCTTTCCCATTCATTCATCACATCATCCACACGGCATCCATTCGCCAACATCCATCTCCATTCACCATTCCCATTCACCATTCACAACCCATCTCATAATACATGTGTAAATGAAAGAAGACAAGGAGAAATACAGTAAAAGAAGGAACTATAACTAGGAGGGTAGTAAGAAGTACCGACCTTGATCAAGTGAGGAAGAAATCCCCTTTCCAAAATGACCGTGTAGCTGCTGCCCTAACTTGGAGAACGCTCTCCACGAGTGCTTGAGCCGAGATCTTGGAGAAGAACCGAGCTTGAAGTGATCTAGGGTCTCAAAACCCTTTGATTTCTCTTCCAAAGAAAACCCTAGGTTGGAATCGCCTTCTCCCCTTTCTCCTATTCTCTCAACTCTCTAAGTGTCGAATGATGCCCTAAAGGCTCGGGTTAAACTCTTAAGGTAAGAGTGAACCGACCAAAAGACCATAATACCCTTACTGAAATCTCTGCGAAAACACGAGTGTGAATAGTGCCGAACACGTTGTGCTGTGAATAGTACCGAGCACGTTGTGCTGTGAATAATGCCGAGCACGTTGTGCTGTGAACAGTGCCAAACACGTTGTGCTGTGAACTGTGCTGAACACGTTGTCCGTTGTCTTATGTACAACGTACCCGTTGTGAGCTGTACAACGTACTCGTTGTTTGCTGTACAACGCACACGTTGTCTGCTGCACGACGTACCCGTTGTCTGTTGCACAACAGATGCACAACGTACACGTTGTGAGCTGTACAATGTACTCGTTGTTTGCTGTACAACGCACACGTTGTCTGCTGCACGACGTACCCGTTATCAGAGTACGTTGTCTGAGCACGTTATCAGAGTACGTTGTCTATGCGTTGTCTGTGCCTTATCAGAGCACGTCCTTAGTGCCTCCCGAGCTACGTTCTTAGTGCCTTCCGAGCTACGTCCTTAGCGCGTTCCAAGCTACGTTCTTAGCGCCTTCCGAGCTACGTCCTTAGCGCCTTCCGAGCTACATCCTTAGCGCCTTCTGAGCTACGATTGCCTTCAGGTCGAGACTATTTTGGCCATATCTTTTGACTCATTCGTCCGATTTTGACGATTCAACTTGCGTTGGGTTCGTACTTCGAAAAGGAACATTTCTAACATGTCAAAATTTCCAATTTCATCTTTATTTGTTAATTATACCTCTTTAAGGGCAAACTGGCAACGAAAATGCCATGTATTAAGCATGAAAAGTCTGGGGCTCTACAACCTGAACTTCCAAAATCCTCATTTTATAGAAAATGGAACATTACAAAGGCTTAAAGCCTTGGCACGAGTTACAATACATGGACAAAAGTTCAGGGGCGCTACAGAAGGTATTCCTCTTCCACACTTTTCTATTCAACTTCTCCACTAGACATTTCCCTAAATAAAATCTAAGCATATATTTTTACGTAGTAAGACGCACTGAATACATCACCACATTCTCACTACTGTACAAATCTTTCTTACTTTTTGTTTCTATAACATTCCCAAGACATGTTGCCACTTTTATTGCTAATTAGGTTGTTTAAGCTTTGTATTTTTATTTTGCTATTTTAAGTAGAGCAACTTGATTTATGCAAGAAATTACTCTTATTTCTTTTGTTTTAGGGTTGCATTCAAGCTAAGCTATCTCGTGAGCTCGACTCATTCTAGCCAAACTCAAGTTAGTATTTTAGGCTTAAATAATCAAGCTAAGGTGGCGTTCGGTAACACTAATCTAAATAGGGAGAGCTTATTTCAAAATTGTACTTAGTTGGACTTTAGATTGTTAAGTTGAAGATTAATTGGATGTGTACATTATTTTGAAGTAATAAGCTCTACTTCAAAAAGATGTAGACATCCAATTAACCTTCAACTTAACAATTTAAAGTCCAACTAAGCACAATTTTGAAATAATCTCTCCCTATTTGGATAAGTGTAACCAAACGCCACCTATGCTTTCCTTTTTTATAAGTCCCATTTCCATTCATACTACTTTGCAATGGTTTTCCTACTGTGAAGTAATAAGAACCCATCTCAAAGAAGATAGCCAAGAAACAATAGACCCATAAAAAACCACTTTTTTAGTCTAAGAAACCATAAACCCATGCTTTTGATTAGTTAGCCAACAAACTATATCTGAAAAGTTCCATCACCCAAACATAATGCGTGTATTCTAATCATACACAAAACAAAATTATAGAATTTTATCTAATTAAAACTAACCTGAAAATTAATCTAAAACTAACAATACATTATGAACTTGACTCTTATCTAAAATTATCGATATGGCTTATCATACACCCACCTCATTCAACTCACTTTACAATAGAGGGCCCCTGGGATGAAGTCATAGTTCTTAAAATTAAAGTAGCATTCTTGATCTGGAAGATTGTGGGAACTTGAGTTGGGTCGGGTTAGATAAGGTCCTTATAAGGATAGGATAGAATTCATAAATTGCGCATCTAATATATCTTATTAATTAAATTAAATTTTGATATAAGATTATTATTTAGTAGCGATAGAAAATTATTTTTTTTATTAAAACATAATTATGGATAGGGACTCGTTAGGTTCAAGGATCATAATCCCTACCAATAAATAAGATTAGAAAACAAAACTAAACACAAAGAATTGGTACAAAAGAGAAACCAAACCCAGTTCGATAAGGGACCCTTCAATCTTAACATGTTTCCTCTATCCATTTAAAAATAAATAAACAATGTAATTTTAAATTTATTACTAATACTTAATGAAAATATTAAGTATATAACTATATTATATTAGTAAATTAAATTTTATTGTAACTCATAAGGTTTAGGGAGCCCAACCAGACTCAGCCCAAAATAAAACTATGTTTGATTTTTTAGTTATAAATTGGCCTATTTTAATTTAGTTTTTACTAATTTCACTTATATTTCAAATTTTGTTTGGTTTACTTTTATTTTATATTACAATTTGACAGGATGGCCAAATCGATTAATCCAAAATAAACCCATTCAACAATAATCAAGCTTGAAGTAGCATCCAGAAGCACAATAATTCCCCAAAATTAATTCATCTAATGAACAATAATTTAAGAACAATATCTATAACAACCCATTCCACAATATCTATAGGACTCTGGGTATTGAACAATTTTGTTCCTATATTTAATAAAAGGTCTAATAAATATTGAGCAGATTACTAAAAAAACCAATTTGAAAAAATTACTGAATCAAGATTAGGCACCACCCAATCTCATAAACTACAGATAATTCTAAGTTTAAGTACCAATCAAAACTAACCTAAAATTAAAGATTGGGCAGATTCAACTTACATATTGAGAAATTCAGCTCTAGAGAAGAGTAGACCTCCACATAGTTAAAACTGACCATTAATTAAGAATTGATTACTTAAAACTAACCTAAAATTAAAAATGAGAAGGGAGAGAGACAAAGAGAGAACCAGAGAGAAGGACTGAGGGATTGAGCAGAGAGTTAGAGAGAGAGAGAGAGAGTTAGAGAGAGACTGAGAGTGTAGAGCCTCGGACCTTTTCACATTTAATGCATGACACTTTCGTTGTCATTTTTCCTTTAAAGAGGTATAATTAATAAATAAGGAAGAAATTGGAAATTCTGAAACGTCAGAAATGTTCCTTTTCGAAGTACGAACCCAACGCAAGTTGAATCGTCAAAATCCGAGGAGCGAGTCAAAAGATATGGCCAAAACAGTCTGGACCTGCAGGCAACCAATCGCTTGGTCCATGGAGCGATCGATCGATCCAAAACCGATCCCTCGGAGGCTATCGACTGGTCAAGATTTTTGTATGGGGAAATTTTCCAGAGAGTGAAATTTTAACCGATCGCTCGGTTATGAAACCGATCGATCGGTCATTAACACCGATCGCTCGGTACTCGTGTTTTTGCAGAAAATTTAGTAAGGGTGTTTTAGTCTTTTGGGCAGTTTACTCTTACCTTAAGAGTCTTGCCCGAGCCTTTAGGGCTTATTTACAATACTTAGAAGATTGAGAGCTAAGGAGAGGAGAAGAAGGCGATTCCTAACCTAGGGTTTGATTTTTGGAGGAGAAATCAAAGGGTTGTGAACCCACACTCACCTCAAGTCCATTTTCTTCAAGATCTCGGCTCAAGCTCGTGTGGGGCACTCTCCTCAAGCTAGGGCAGCAACTCACGGTCGTTTTGGAAAGTGGATTTCTTCCTCACTTGATCAAGGTCGGTACTTCTTGCTACCCTCCTAGTTATAGTTCTTCTTTTCCTTTATTTTCTTTGTGTTCCTTTATACATCCATGTATTATGAGATGGGTTGTGAATGGTGAATGGTGAATGGAGATGAATGTGGGCGATTAGATGCCGTGTGTATTGATGTGATGGATGAACGGGGAGGGCATTGTACCCATAATGAACATACATATGTGATGTGAGTAAAACCCACCTAGAAAAGCATGTTGTAGGGTTAATAAATAATGAATGCACCATGTTTGATGAAATGCCAAGGTGAATAAAATGAATAATAAATTAAGAAAATGCATGTGTCAAGGTTTATGGAAATTGCTAGGGTCATGATAGTGTGATTGTTCGCTTTCCCTAAATGACATGAATATTAAATTGCTCAAATCATTGATATTATGTGTTATGAATTACTCAAATGCCATATTTAGTTCCAAATGCAAGTATGCACACGACCTCACGAGCACGCATACATGACATGATTTACCGAGGTTTTCAAGAATGAGATTTAGAGGTGGGGCATATCCTACGATATGTTTTACCTCGCTCTTGGCAAGGACAAGTCAATCATGCATTATCATAAGAAGGGTCTCCCTTCCCTCGCAAGTACATACATATCATAAGAAGGGTTTCCCTTCCCTCGCAAGTACATTTCACAAGGACATCTCACAAGTGAAAGGACATGATATGAGCATTTTAGGAAGAAGGGTCTCCCTTCCCTCACAAGTAGATTACTTTTCCGAACAAGCAAGCATGATACATGACATGACAAGCATGGGCATTTAGGAAGAAGGGTCTCCCTTCCCTCACAAGTAGTTTACTTTCCAAGCAAGCATGACATGACATGACATGACACGCATGATATGACGAGATAAGACAACATGACAAGTTTCAAGCACGGAAATGGTATTTCCAATCAAGTCAAGTGCACAAGGTTTTCAAGGGGTTTTATCGGCTTTCTACGAAATACAAGCATGATTATAAATTGTTTTTACTTCCTTGTATGATATGAATTGTTTCCGTCTAACATATATGAATTTCTCCTGATTTATGTATTGCCATTTTTATGCTATGACTATTGGTTAGTATTTGGTACCCGCTGAGTATTCCATGCTCAGCCGTACTTCTTATGTCGGCAGGTTCTGAGGGAGCTGCTGCTCCATTTGATATTTGTGCTCCTGGTCCATGGGTGGAGGAGGAGTACGTCGAGGAGCCTTTGGAGGAACCTCCCGTAGAGGGTTATCAGTAGGTGGTGTTAGATTCTGAGGGTATTAGCTGTGGGTGAGCATGAGTGATTATATCCATGTATTTTGGCGGGCATGTCCGCATTTTCTTTGTTTTGTTTTCTTTTGTATTCAACTTGGACCATGTGTATATACTTAGAAGTTTGTTAGACTTCCGCTGTGGTATAGTTATGCTTCCGCTGTTACCCTCTATTGTATATGTTCTGTGGGTTTTGCAGGTTGGTTCGTCAAGCAAGTCCTGTAAGTCATGATTAAGTCGTCCAAGATTCACTCTAACTCCTAGGGTGGGTTTTGGGTCGTGACAGAGAGTTAGAGAGAGAGACTGAGGTATTTAGAGAGAGGGATTGAGTAGAGAGTTAGAGAGAGACAGACAAAGATTTAGAGAGAAACGAGAGAGAGAGACTGAGGGATTGAGAGAGAGTTACCAGAGAGGGATCCGTGGAGGGTGTCAGAGAGGATGTCGGAGCAGGAGGTCAAAGACACCGGAGAGAAGGAGACAGGAGCAGAGAAGTAGAGGAAATCGATGAAACAGGATGAAATCAAGGAAAAACATCGAGGTTCTATTTAAAGTTTTGTAACGGAGGTTTTTAATTACTGTCGGTACATTTTAGTTATAATGACGTTTATTTTATAACCGCAGCTAATATTAATGTTTGTAATGACAGTTATTGAACCTACCGCCGCTATAATCAAGGCGGGAAGTGACAGGGCAGGAAACTGAAAAGGTGGTGGGAACTTTTTGCCATGGCGGTTATTAATAAACTGTCATGGGAATTAAGGTTATCACTGTGTTTATTAATAAACCGCCATGGCAATCAATACAGTAACTGTGGTTATTAAAATACTACAGTTATAAGAGGCGGCAACCATGCTTTTACTGCGGTTGTAGTAAACCGCCGTGAGAAGTAACATGTTACTGTGGTTATTTAGAACCACTGTTACAAACATGTAGTTTAGTAGTGTAAAGTAAGACTTGTTGCTAATGGTTACACTCAAATTCAAGGAGTTGATTATGAGGATACTTTTTCACCAGTAGCTATGCTCAAATTCATCCAGATATTGCTTGCTATAGTTGTACACCTGTGAGTACCTGAATTTTACCCTCCATTCCCAATCAGGATAAATCCCAATAAGGAATAGTGATAAATTGTAATTGAGTTGTGAGTCGCCACCTATCTAATTCTAAGGGAAATAGGTCCCTGAATTTGTTGGATAAGGCATGGTCTAGAAATCAGAGGTCAGGGTAAGGGATTCAGTTGAGTTAGGGGAAGGTGTTAGGCACCCCTAAACCCCCATCCGGAGATGGTTACCTACTCCCTAAGTTTGAATCAAATAAAGGAAACCATAAAGAAGCTTGCAATTTTATCTATATGCTGAGCAATGTAATATTGAATGAAATACATGAATTGAGATGGATAGAGTAGAAACGGAATAGGGATTCTATCCTAGGGAGAGCTGAACCCGAACAGGGTTGCCTACGTATCCACAGTTAATGGAATCAAGCCACACGTAGTTCCGGAGTGAAGTTGATGGTTTGATTTGATTGGACTGGATTGTGGGTGATTGAAAAGTTTGTTGCTCCTATTTGAGGAGCGAGGTGACCTTTTAAGCTCGTGCTGAGCAGCGAGGTGGCCTTTTAAGCTCGTGCTGAGGAGCCAGGTGGCATTTTAAGCTCGTGCTGAGGAGCGAATGGATTTTGCCGGTTTGAATAGAACCAAGGTTCAGATGAGGGCTTAGCTAGGGTTTGGCTTGATTGATTTTAGGGTTCAGCTGGGGTTTAATCAAAGCTTAACTAAGGTTTTAACCAAGGTTTAACTAGGGTTTTAATTAGAGTTAACTAGGGCTTAATCAGGTTTAGCTAGGGCTTAAGCTAGGGTTTTAACTATAATTAACTAGGTTTAATCAGAATTTAACTAGGATTAACTGGGGGTTAATCAGGGTTTAGCTAGGGCTAAGCTATAATTAACTGGGTCTAATTTAGGATTAACTAGGGTTAAGCTAGTTCTGGACGGGGATTTGGACAGGGATTCGACTAGGCGGGCTAGTTTTGAACCGGGATTTGGACAGAGGTTCGACTAGGCAAGGCTAGTTTTGGACCGGGATTTGGGCAGAGGTTCGACAGGGTAAGCCGGGTTTAAATAAAACCGGGCAGGGGTTTGACAGGTTAAGCCAGGTTTAAGTAAACTGGACAGGGGTTCGACTAGGCGGGACTAGTGTTGAACCGGGATTTGGGTAGAGGTTCGACTAAGCGGGGTTTTTAGCAGTCTAAAAGTAAAATTTAAAGACAAAACATAATTTAAGCAATTAATAATAAAGCTTAAAAAATTGAAAGCGAGATTAAGGATAGAGGGATTACCTTCCCGAAAGTACGGTGAACTTTCGGACAAAGAGGGGATGCTCCAAAAGAGAAGAAAAAGAACTTATAACTTTGAACACCCGGGAAATGATTTTCCAAGGGTTTTTCTAAGTCATAGGACTTTAAAAAAACCAAGGAAAGGGTGAGTGAATTGGTGAGATTTTGAGGAAAGGGGTTGGGCTTTTATAGGGGATGAAAAAGGAGAAAAAAAACCAAAATTTTCGATCTGGGACTATCTTTTTTTTGAAAAAATTTCGCTTTGGTCGTTTTTGTGAAAAACGACCAAAGCAAAAGGTCGGCAATGACGGAAAGTAGGTCGGTTTGCGGGGGGAAAAGACCAAAATAACCGGATATTAATTTGGTCGTTTATGACATAAACGACAAACCGAAACAAACAAAAAAAAATTTGGTCGTTTTTGCCAAAAACGACCAGCCAAAACCTGCCTAAAAAAGGCTGGTCGTTTTTGGTATAAACGACTAAAATAAAGCTTTAAAAAGTGATTTTGAGCTATATTATGCATTTGAAGCCTGATTTGAGCCCGGAAACAGCCGAAATTTAACTGATAAATCCAAGAAAAATATTTTAGATAAAAAGTGAGTTTTGAAGTATTTTCTAGGGGTATTTTTGTCATTTTGCACCTTAGGGGCATTTTGGTCATTTTCCCATTTTAAAATCCGATTTAATCCCAAAAATTGCCAAAATTCATCAAAAATTTGTAAAATCATTTTGAACCCAATGACAATTTTTTAGCATTTTTGCAAGGGTATTTTGGTAATTTTTCACCCTAGGGGTACTTTGGTCATTTTTGAAAATCAAAACACCTGGAAAGAGGTTTTTGAAAGAGGGTTTTTGGAAAGATTTGAAGGTGTTAACGGTGTTAAAAGGGTGCAAAATTGGGGTGCTTACAGTTGCCCCTCTTTGTCGGAGGGTGTGGGCATGTGAACGACAAAGACTATAAGGCCGCAATTTTGCGTGCATGTGAACAAAACCTGTTAATTTTGAAGACAAAAGAGTCAAAAAAAGAAAAAGCTATATTATGCTTAGACTGCTTGCCACAAGTAGGATCCTAGTGGATGGGGTTGATGGGAGAACCTGTTTAGTTACTAGGAATAGAGAGGAGAAATGGATGGTTTAAACTTTGGTGAAGTAACATCCGAAATGAGGAAAAAATGGTGGATGATAAGCTTAGCAATGTCAGCTAGATTGAAATGGTGGATGACAATCTCGGCAATGTCAGCCAGATTGACATGTGCTTTTAGCCTCTTCACAGGAGGAATTGATTTTGAAATGTGCTTTTAGCCTCTTCGCAGGAGGGATCGATTTTGAAATGTGCTTTTAGCCTCTTCACAGGAGGGATCGCTTTTGAAATGTGCTTTTAGCCTCTTCACAGGAGGGATCGCTTTTGAAAATGTGTTTTTAGCCTCTTCACAGGAGGGATCGCTTTTGAAATGTGCTTTTAGCCTCTTCACAGGAGGGATCGCTTTTGAAATGTGCTTTTAGCCTCTTCACAGGAGGGATCGCTTTTGAAATGTGCTTTAGCCTCTTCACAGGGATCGCTGAATGGATCTCTTCACAGGAGGGATCGATTTTGAAATGTGCTTTTAGCCTCTTCACAGGAGGGATCGCTTTTGAAAATGTGCTTTTAGCCTCTTCATAGGAGGGATCGCTTTTGAAATGTGCTTTTAGCCTCTTCACAGGAGGGATCGCTTTGAAATGTGCTTTTAGCCTCTTCACAGGAGGGATCGCTTTGAAATGTGCTTTTAGCCTCTTCACAGGAGGGATCGCTTTTGAAAATGTGCTTTTAGCCTCTTCACAGGAGGGATCGCTTTTGAAATGGCTTTAGCCTCTTCACAGGAGGGATCGCTTTTGAAAATGTTGCTTTTAGCCTCTTCACAGGAGGGATCGCTTTTGAAATGTGCTTTTAGCCTCTTCACAGGAGGGATCGCTTTTGAAATGTGCTTTTAGCCTCTTCATAGGAGGGATCGCTTTTGAAATGTGCTTTTAGCCTCTTCACAGGAGGGATCGCTTTTGAAAATGTGCTTTTAGCCTCTTCACAGGAGGGATCGCTTTTGAAAATGTGCTTTTAGCCTCTTCACAGGAGGGATCGCTTTTGAAATGTGCTTTTAGCCGCTTCACAGGAGGGATCGCTTTTGAAAATGTGCTTTTAGCCTCTTCACAGGAGGGATCGCTTTTTGAAAATGTGCTTTTAGCCTCTTCACAGGAGGGATCGCTTTTGAAAATGTGCTTTTAGCCTCTTCACAGGAGGGATTGATTTTGAAATGTTGGCAGAGGCTTGAAATTTGAAAGTTTTGAGGTTGAAATTGAGTTGAACACCGAAGGTACGAAACTGAGGATGATCTCGTGCTTGCTCGGGCTGTTGCTTCGAAGAGGCTGAATCAGACTTCGTTGATGCTTTGAGCGAATGTCAAGACAAGGTCGATCTAACCAAATCAGAAAGGATAAAAAGCGTTCTTTTTTTTTTTTTTTTTTTTTTGTTGGTAAATTAAACCCTTACTCTTGAAGAAGTAACATATAATGACAAGAGGTCCTGACCTACTTAGAAACATCGCTCAAGGTAGTGAAAACTAGTTTTGACTTCCCCATCATATGCTGAATCATTAGTTGCTTTATCAAGTGCTTTGGACCGTGGTAGTGACAAATTTTCTGAACCCAAAGATGGATTACTGGGACTGGTAATATTCATACCCTTCTGGAACTTGAGGTGACGTCTTCTGCCGAACATTCTGCTCAAACTCATCTCAACTTTTCCCTTTTTTACCCTTGGAATGACCAAGTCTAGGGGTCGCATAATTTTTACGCATGAGGCCATTTCTGGTTTTCACTCATGCCTGTGAAGTTGGTAACAATTGTTTCCCTTTTTTGCCCCTAATAACGATATTAGGTCTGGGGTCGCATAATTTTTGCGCACCAATGCCATTTCTGGTTTTCATTGGGCCTGCGATTTTGAAATGGAACATCTCCTCCCATCATTGCCTTGTAGGTACTTGTATCTTGCTCGAGCACACATTTATCTGATTGTCTGTACTCTTAATCTTTAGGGGATCTAAGAGGACTTGAGGTAGGACGAAACGTAGGCCTGGGGATCGAAATTTTTAGGGCACCCTTTTCTCATTTTTCCCTTGAGCGCCTCTTTTTGCCAACCTTTGCCTTTTTGGCTTTTTCTTTTGCTTGGACTTTCTTTTTCTTTTTTTTCTTTATGAAGGCTATTTTTTGCTCAACTGAGTGATTATTTTTGACCGCGCCTATTTCTCAGGCTGCCTACGTACCCTTTGCAGGATCAGGTCATGACGTAGTTCAGTTACGGGGGGTGCCCCGGTATGAAAGTGTAATGAAAGAAAGGATTGTAAGGCTGAAAGGGTTAACTAGCGAATTTCATTGATAAAATTTAAAAAGGTTACAAAAGACAGAGGTGAAAGATGTGCCAACATGGCCTCCTATCATTTCCCCAATTGATTAAGAGTACAGACAACTTCTAAGCAAGCTTTCAAGCATAGTACTTTTTGACCCGGTCCATGTTGACTGGCTCTGGGAGATCTTCGCCGTCCATATGTCCCAAATGAAGGGCACCGCCAGAAAAATTTTCACGAACAATGTATGGACCTTCGTAAGTGGGGCAAAACTTCCCTCTCGGATCTGGACGCTTGGGTAGCATTTTTCGGAGCACCAGGTCTCCTACTTCAAAGTCTCGAGGCCGGACTTTCTTGTTAAATGCTCGCGCCATACGCCTCTGATAGGCTTGCGAAGACTGATGGCCTTGAGTCGTTTTTCCTCAATCAGATTAAGTTGCTCGTACCGGGCCTGGATCCATTCTGCCTCTTCCAACTCTGCTTCTACCAGGATTCTTAGGGAAGGAATTTCTACCTCAATTGGTAACACCGCTTCCATCCCATAAGCTAATGAGAATGGTGTTGCCCCAGTCGAAGTACGGATGGAAGTTCTGTAGGCCATGAGTGCATAAGGAAGCGTCTCATGCTATGCAGAATATTTGGTTACCATCTTTTCAACTATTCTCTTCATGTTTTTGTTGGCCGCTTCGACCGCACCATTCATTTGTGGCCTGTACGGAGTAGAGTTATGATGCTGGATCTTGAACTTCTCACACAACTCTGTCATCCCTTTATTGCGAAAATTGAGAGCATTATCAGTGACAATCTCATACGGAACACCGTATCTACAAATGATGTCTCTCTTCAAGAACTTTTGAACTGCTACAGCTGTGACATTGGCATAGGAAGCAGCTTCGACCCATTTAGTGAAGTAATCGATGGCTACTAGAATAAACCGATGACAGTTTAGAATGGCTTTAGTGTGATGGGCCGATGACGTCTATGCCCCAGCCGCGAATGGCCATGGTGCATTGGATATGTATTCAACAGGTGGGCATAAATGCGGTTGGCATAGATCGAACATTGGTAGCATTCGCTTGTACGTGCTGCAGCAATCTGATGCATAGTCTCCATATAACCCGGTCTCAGAATTATTCTTGGACAACATCACCCATTCATCTTTTTGGCCCCACAGACTCCCCCCATTACTCTTTCCACGACTTTAGCGCTTCTGGTGCATCTAAACACGTAACCATACCAGTTCGTTGATCTTTTGTACAAAACCCCTGCAGAGAAGGACAAACTGACCATGGCTAACCACCTGACGCTCTCCTTCATCTTGGTACTTCTAAAGGTAGGTTCCTTCGTTTAAACATACTGCGTGATCCTCTGTGTACCAAGGCGTCTCATCTTATTGTTTCTTCTATCTCGAGACAATAAGCTGGCCTTCTTGCTTTAGTCCGATGGTCTTACAATCAAACCTCCTGAATGTGAATCATTGAGCTAGCGTGGCTAGTGCTTCTGCAAATCGATTTGAGGACCTTGGTTATATGCCAAAGTACAAAAGACAGAGGTGAAAGATGTGCCAACATGGCCTCCTATCATTTCCCCAATTGATTAAGAGTACAGACAACTTCTAAGCAAGCTTTCAAGCATAGTACTTTTTGACCCGGTCCATGTTGACTGGCTCTGGGAGATCTTCGCCGTCCATATGTCCCAAATGAAGGGCACCGCCAGAAAATTTTCACGAACAATGTATGGACCTTCGTAAGTGGGGCAAAACTTCCCTCTCGGATCTGGACGCTTGGGTAGCATTTTTCGGAGCACCAGGTCTCCTACTTCAAAGTCTCGAGGCCGGACTTTCTTGTTAAATGCTCGCGCCATACGCCTCTGATAGGCTTGCGAATGACTGATGGCCTTGAGTCGTTTTTCCTCAATCAGATTAAGTTGCTCGTACCGGGCCTGGATCCATTCTGCCTCTTCCAACTCTGCTTCTACCAGGATTCTTAGGGAAGGAATTTCTACCTCAATTGGTAACACCGCTTCCATCCCATAAGCTAATGAGAATGGTGTTGCCCCAGTCGAAGTACGGATGGAAGTTCTGTAGGCCATGAGTGCATAAGGAAGCGTCTCATGCTATGCAGAATATTTGGTTACCATCTTTTCAACTATTCTCTTCATGTTTTTGTTGGCCGCTTCGACCGCACCATTCATTTGTGGCCTGTACGGAGTAGAGTTATGATGCTGGATCTTGAACTTCTCACACAACTCTGTCATCCCTTTATTGCGAAAATTGAGAGCATTATCAGTGACAATCTCATACGGAACACCGTATCTACAAATGATGTCTCTCTTCAAGAACTTTTGAAACTGCTACAGCTGTGACATTGGCATAGGAAGCAGCTTCGACCATTTAGTGAAGTAATCGATGGCTACTAGAATAAACCGATGACCATTAGATGCTTTAGGTGTGATTGGGCGATGACGTCTATGCCCCAGGCCGAGAATGGCCATGGTGCAGTGAGATAATGTAATTCAACAGGTGGTGCGATTAATGCGGTTGGCATAGATCTGACATTGGTAGCATCTCTGTACGTGCTTGCAGCAATCTGATTCCATAGTCGTCCAATAGTAACCCAGTCTCAGAATTTTCTTGGACAACATCAACCCATTCATGTGTGGCCCACAGACTCCCCATGAACTTCTTCCACGACTTTTAGCGGCTTCTGATGCATCTAAACACCGTAACCATACCAGGTTCGGTGATCTTTTGTACAAAACCCCTGCAGAGAGGACAAACTGAATGGCTAACCACCTGAGCGCTCTCCTGTCAGTCTTGGTAGCTTCTAAAGGGAAGGTTCCTTCGGTTAAATACTGCTTGATCTCGGTGTACCAAGGCTTCTCATCTGATTGTTCTTCTATCTCGAGACAATAAGCTGGCCTGTCTTGCTGTAAGATCTCGATTGGTCTTACATCAATACCTCCTGGAATTTGAATCATTGAGGCTAGCGTGGCTAGTGCGTCTGCAAATCGATTATGGGACCTTGGTCTATGACAGAAAGTGATTCTCTTGAACCTTGTGATTAACACCTTCAGACATGCCAAATAGGGAATCAGCCTGGCCTCTTTAATAGCCCAAGATTCGTTTGCATGACAAACTACTAACAATGAATCACCATACACATCTATTTCTTCTATGCCCATGTCAAAAGCTTCTCTCAAACCAGCTATACAAGCTTCGTATTCCGCAGCATTGTTTGAGCATGCAAATTTTAGCTTAACTGCTATTGGAAAGTGAGCCCCGGATGGCGAAATCAATACTGCTCCTGCTCCTCTACCTTGACTGTTTGCTGCTCCGTCGAAATATAACTCCCAGTCGAATGGCTCTAGCTCTTCTCCTTCTGTAAAGAGAACGGCCTCGTCCGGAAATTGATCATGCACCGAGACATAGTCATATGGTGAATTATAGGCCAGGTGATCGGCAATCGCTTGTCCTTTGATTGACTTCTGAGTCATATAAGTGATATCAAATTCCGAGAGCATCATCAACCAACGGGCTATTCTCCCTATGGTTGCTGGCTTTTCCAAGAGATATTTCAAGGGATCCATCCGGGAGATCAGAATTACAGGGTATGCCAAAAGGTAATGCCTGAGACGCTGAGAAGCCCAAACTAAAGCCAAGCAAGTTTTCTCCAACAGATTGTATCTTTCTTCGTATTCCAGAAGTCGTTTACTAATGTAGTAAATAGCTTGCTCTTTTCTACCTGAATCATCGTGCTGAGCCAAAACACACCCCATGGAGGCATGTTGTACTGAAATATACAATAGCAGTGGTCGACCGAGTGTCGGGGGAACCAGAACTGGTGGTGTAAGAAGGTACTTCTTGATTTTGTCAAAAGCCTGTTGACATTCTTCTGACCAGACAGTGGGTTCATTTTTCCTGAGAAGTTTAAAAATGGGTTCACAAATTGGAGTGAGTTGCGCTATAAATCTGCTGATATATTGAATTCTGCCAAGAAAGCCTCGAATTTCCTTCTCAGTCCGTGGTGCAGGCATGTCAATAATAGCTTTCGCCTTTGAAGGGTCAATTTCAATGCCTCTTCTGCTTACAATAAATCCTAGGAGCTTTCCCGAAGTGGTGCCAAAGACACACTTGGCGGAGTTTAACTTTAACCCAAAATTCCTGAGTCTATTACAGAATTTTCTTAGGTTAGCCGGATGATCTTCAGCCTTCGGGGATTTGACAATCATGTCATCCACGTATATTTCTGCCTCCTTGTGAATCATGTCATGAAACAATGCAGTCATAGCTCTCTGATAGGTTGCCCCGGCATTTTTGAGCCCAAATGGCATAACTCGATAGCAGAAAGTACCCCAGGGAGTGATGAATGCAGTTTTGTTCATATCCTCTTCAGCCATCTTAATCTGGTTATATCCTGAGAATCCATCCATGAAGGAAAG
Source organism: Tetracentron sinense (assembly GCA_015143295.1). Classification (NCBI taxonomy): domain Eukaryota; kingdom Viridiplantae; phylum Streptophyta; class Magnoliopsida; order Trochodendrales; family Trochodendraceae; genus Tetracentron; species Tetracentron sinense. Next base: position 19,144,195 of record CM026555.1, on the reverse strand, counting down.
CGTCTCATGGCCTGCTGTATTATCGACCAGTACATCAATGTGTGGAAGGGGAAAATTATCTTTAGGACTGGCTTTGTTCAAATTTCTATAATCAACACACATCCTGACCTTTCCGTCCTTCTTTGGTACTGGTACGATATTGGCAAGCCAATCAGTGTATGATGCTACTATCAAAAACCCTGCGTTGATTTGTTTTTCGACTTCTTCCTTAACCTTCTGTGACCATTCCGGCCTCATTCTTCGAAGCTTCTGACGAATCGGTTTCATATCTGGATGCAAAGGGAGCCTGTGAACTACTAGATCTGCATCGAGTCCGGGCATATCTCCATAAGACCAAGCAAACACATCTTGGTACTCACGAAGAAATTCGATCATAATGGTCCTCTGCTCAAGACTCAGCGAAGTGCCGATTTTTACATACTTAGGGTCGTCATCAGATCCAAGATTTATAGTCTCGGAATCCTCAACACTAGGTTCTATTTCCCTCTCGCTTCGCTCTAAAAGGTCAAGGATCTCTTTGGGAGGTTCCTCTTCCTGCTCTTCATCAGATTCTACTTCCAAGAGTTCAAGCTCGATTGATGGATTAGTTGTGGTTTGAGCGTTTCCCTGTTCGAACCAATGATTTTAATTTAGTATTTGTTCGAAGTTTTTAGGCACACTCAATGAAATGAGAAAGAAGATTTTGGGAGGCTTCTGATCAATAGTGCTTGTGGGGAGTCTTAGATCATACCATCATAAGCCAAGCAAAAGAAATATTAAGAGATTTTTTCTTGGGAAAAGTATCACTTATATGTATATATTCAAAAGGACTTTACAAGACTTGACTAAAAGTAATTTTTACAGACTCTTCAGCCACTGTGGCTGAAAAAAAGTTTGGTTTGACAAGGCCTCAACCGACCTTCTTGACAATCACTGCTCTTCCTTTGGCCGCCTCCAGAGTGATGGGTTCGGTCCACCACGATCTTGGGGATGAAAGACTTATTGTCTCCTTTTTGTCTTCGGAGATAGTGAACACTTTGGCTTCGGCATACTCGAACAGAGCTTCCTCTTGGTCTTCTCCTATCTCTGGGGCTGCTTCTTCTATTTCCAAATCTTCAAATAGGCGCTCTATTCCCATTAGCTCCTCATCCTGGATGCTCCTAGAACTTTCATTTAACACACGAAAGGTTGGGTTCGAAGGTTCCATGGTTTTAGGCATGGGTGAGATTGTGAGTTCTGGTATCGGGTCGGATATGGGATTGCTAACTTGGGAAGTGGTAAGATGGTGCAGGTATTTTCGGATTTCTGCCCCCCCTCTCTTTGGTGTGAGCTGCTCCATATAATCCTTCAATGTCGGCTTGTAGCCTATCCCAAACCGCGGGGTGTAACGAGACGGAGTGATGATCTTCCTTATACCTTGATGCCGGACTCCCAGACCCTGACCGGGTCGATATCCCATTCTTGCCATCATCTTGTACTTGGGAGGAATCTGTCTAGCATTCTTTTCTCTGACTTCAATCTGTGTAATACAACTTACTTCCTCAAGCTGCTGAGTTATAAACACTGGCCTTAGCCTTTCTTCTTGAACTTCCAGGATCGAGTAAAACAAACTTTCTGAGGGGATGACGATCAGCTGATCCCCTTGGATAAACTTTATTCTCTGATGTAGAGTGGATGGTACTGCCTTAGCCATATGGATCCATGGTCTTCCGAGGAGTAAAGTGAAGGATGCCGGGACATCCACTACCTGGAAATCAATGAGAAAATCTACCGGGCCGATAGTAACATTCAAATTGATGTCACTGAGGTTCTGCCGTGTCGAATTATCAAATGACCGAATCGTCATAGGCCTTTTACTCACATGACTCAAATCCATACCAATGCTCCGCAACGTGTTCAAAGTACAAACATTCAATCCTGAGCCATTGTCAATCAAGACTGAAGAAAGATGCTTCCCCCTGCAAACTACTGCAATATATAGTGCCCTGGTATGAGATGTGTCCTCCTCAGGAATTTCTCCCTCAGTAAATGATATGACTTTTGGTTCTAGCACTTGCCCTACTAGTTGTCCCAACTTTTCTGGAGTGATATCCGGAGTGACGTGGGCATTGTTGAAAACTTTGATCAATTGTTTCCGATGGTGATCAGAAGTTAATAACAACCCCATTATAGAGATTTGAGCTGGGATTTTACTAAGCTGTTGAGCAACATGATATTCTTCGGCCTTCTGAATGGCTTTTAACAAGGCTTCTGAATCCTCTCTCTCTTTCTCCAAGTCGATAACCTTTTCCTTCCCTTTGCTCCCTTCTGGCATATTTACAGAAGGATTTGGTGGATACAATCTACCAGACCTGGTGAGGCTTGCAATGTCAACGCTCCCCGGCTCAGTTGGGTAGGAAGTGGATGGGTAGATATATGGTACTTGATCTAGGTTATAGATCGGTGGGGGGATGAAAGGGATAATTAAGGGACTAGCTGATGGGGTCGACTGGGTTAGTGGCCAATTGGCCGGGCATGGTATCAGGTAAGTGACTTCTTCTTGGACTGGAAGATCAGAAGGGATTTGAATTGGAGATTCTGTGATAGGTGAGGTAAAAGGGTTAATCATACCTACACAGGGTTCTGCTTCCTCTAAGAAATTAACTTGCTGATTGTGAGGTGGTAAAGGGGCTTGAATAATGCTTGTGTTTCCTGGGGATAACTCGATCTTTTTCTGGTCGAGGAGATCTTGAATTGCATGCTTCAAAGTAAAGCATCTATCAGTAAGGTGTCCGGGACCTTGATGGAAAGCGCAATGCTGGTCCATACGGAAGGTGGCTCCTGGATTAGAAGGTACTAGCATTGGAGGTCTGGGTGAAAGTACTCCCTTTTGTATAAGGAATGGTAACAGCTGGCTGAGAGGATAAGGTAGAGGGGTGAAAGTTCTGGGCGGTGTTCGCACTTGCTGAGGTGCAAGAGTGCGAGATTGGTTATTAGGTCGAGCCGGGGCTACTGGCGGTGGTTGCGTTGCATTTATGGGCAACTGTACTGGCATTGCCGGTGCTACTGGTACTGCTGGTGTTACCATTTGTACCTCTCCTTCTTTCTTCTTCTGATCTTTTCTGAAAATATTCCGGTTACTGGTGCTTGGCTGCTGTGTGGCCGACTGACTGAAATTGGTAGTAATGGTGCCATTTCGAATAGCAGTCTCAATTCTAACTCCACTCTTGGTAATACTAGGAAAGTCCGTAGCTGGTAGAGCTATCATGAGAGTTGAATAAGGTGGCCTGAGTGTTGCCAAGAACGTAGCTATGAGTTCTTCATCTGGCAGAGATATCTTCATCCTGGATGCCATCTCTCTCCACCTGGCTACATATTCCATGAATGGCTCATCACTCTTCTGAGTCATTTGTTCTAAATCTCCCTTCTGAGGTAGCAACTCCATGTTAAATGAAAACTGCTTGAGGAATGCGCTGATTAGATCCTTCCAAGTTTTGAATTGCCCCATATCAAGGGAAGTGAACCATACAAGGGCTGCCCCCTTCAGACTCTTTTGAAAGCACCGAATTAACAAAGGGCCATTGTCCCCATGTTCCAACATGTCTGTATAGTAAAGCCGAAGGTGGGTATGAGGGCATCCCTTTCCGTCATATTTCTCAAAATCGGGCATCTTAAAATTTTTGGGGACTACAACCTTAGAATAGAAATCCAAGTCCGCAAACTCTTTACCCGGAGTATCTTGTACTGCCTTCAATTTTTTGATTTCTTCTCGCATTTCTTGAAACTGATCTTTGAAAAGAGAAGAGGGCTCCGATGTATTAGGAACCTGGGGTTATATAGAGTATGTGGGTTGATTTATCTCTCCCTCACCTTGGTCACGTTGATCAACATCCAAGTCTAGGTTAGGGTTGAAAGAGGATTCTGGTTGAACTTTGAGGTGAATCTTGTTTGGTTGGTTTGGTAGAGGAGGAGATGGATTAGATTGGTTTGGCGGAACAGATGAGTTGGGCTGGTCAGTTGCTCGTGTAGCATTGAGAGTTCTAAGAGCTTCCAAGATATCATGTATCAAGCCTTTGATTTCCATAATGTCCTGGGTGTTGCGGGTTGTTTCCTCTTCTAGATCCTGAGGGTCTAGGAATTCGCCTTGATTCATCTTGACTTCTGATGAACTTCCTGGGGTAGCAGCTTATGCAAGAGCTTCTCGTGCGAGAGCTGCGGTTACAGATCGAGTCATATGTTGACGCATGATAGATACGACAAATGACTGATAATGAAGACGCATTATGAGAGACAAGAAGAGTTTTTATTCATACAGTAGTTTATATACAAGATGTAACTGCACTTTATCAAAAAGTGTCTTACATACTCAAAAAAGAACTAGTTTATGTACATAACAAAAGTGCTTTTAAAACATATGCGAGTGCATGACCATTCCTAAGCAGGTCCTTCAAAGAGGAATGTCAAACTCCAGTGGTAGGGGCTCGCCCTCGAGCTGCATGATTTTCTGATTCAGGGCCTCGATGTGAACCTCCAGCATATCAATCGTCTCTGCTGCATTCTGAGTTCCTTGAACATACTAGCGTATCTTGGTACTGAGCTCATCGCTGGCTATGTCTAGCTGCTCTTGTGCAAATTGGAGATGAGTCTTGAGACCTTTCTTGCTCCTGGCTTGGTGCTTGACTACCTTTTGTAGGGAAGCTGCAAAATGCTCAGCCTGAATTTTCTCTTGCATCAAACGGCCTACCTCCTGTCGGACTTTGTGCACATACTTCTTCACCTTCCGCTCTTTTGCTGCCAGTCGGGCTTTCGCTACTACGATCTCCTTCTCCTCGGCTTTGATACTCATGCGGGCATGTAGAAATGTGTCCACCCAAGGTCGAGTGGTTGCTGCAATTGGTATGGTGCCATGCCTCGGGGGTCTTGCTGGTGTTGGTAACTCAACGGGTATCGGCATGCTGCTTGCCTGGTCTTCCAACATCAACCACTGATCATAGCCATCCACCGTCTGAGGAGTCATACAGTATTCAAGATTTTCATCCTCCCGCCAGCGGGAGAGCCTCCAGCTTGATGCAAATTTCCGCCTCATATGCTCTGAGGTGCCCTTGAAGTCGATGAAGCCTTCGTGCATGGGTTCCCAGGTAGGGATGAACTGGGCATACCCCAACTGTCGGAGAACGCGGAGAGGTGCATAAGGTGTTGATCCTGAAAGCCCGGCTAGAATGATACAAGTACGTCGAACTGTGCTAAGGCGCGGCTGAATCTATCTAGGCATCCAGGTGGGCCGCCATATGATGTCATCTTCTTTCAAAGTTTGGAGGTGAGCAAGGTAAAGTTCTGCATCTGTAGAAGCCGGCTTATGACATTGTACCAAGAATTGTAGAACCACGCTGTTGAACTAGATTGGCCTTGTTGGGGGTGATGCAATACTCGGGATGTGCTCAACTAACCAGATGTGTAGAAGAGCGATACAATTGTTGAAGGCCCCCTTCTGATGACTGGAACAGAACGAAATGTCTCGAAGAAGCTCGGCCAGTAACATTGGGACAAGGGTAGCTCTTTCCTGGACTTGCCTGATGACGTTGCATAGTACGGCCTCTATATGTTTTGGCCCTTTGGGGAATAGGACTTGACCCACTACCGCCAAAGTAAATGCATTTAATTTACCCGCATTAACTTTGGGGGCGGTGTAATCCCAGTCCCGGTCATACAAGGAAAATAGGTAGGTCAAAGGGCATTTACTATATGACTCCTCTGCCCCTCTGAGCACTTGGTCTTCTCTTACCTTGAGGAACCTGGCCAGCGTCCGCTTATAATTCCCCTGGTGTTGTGGAAACACAATATCTTCTCCTAAGTTAAGACCCGAAATGTGACTGATCTCTTCTAAGGTTGGACACAACTCCTGTTTACCGAAATGGAAGGTCATCGTCCTTTCATCCCAACAATGGATGGCAGCTTGAAGAAGGCGCCAGTCTGGATTTATTCTGCTTAGCTCTAGAGTGTACCCCAGATGGTACTCTTGTTGCCAAACCATTCTTTGCTCCGATGTGAGGGTGGAGATGACTGATAATACTGAAGATTCACATCCTGGGCGTTCCCGCAGATTGACAAGGTTATGAGAACGTAAAGGACCTGCCATCTACATGATGCGGACAAAATTTAGACATATCTAACCTAAGATGAATGTATATATATATGTATATAAAAACATGGAAAACATTCAAAAAGGAAGGAATTCACAATGAGAATCAAGCAGGGCTCACACAAGCTCCAAATTGGTTTAGGTATAGGGACACGAGTGTCCCTATATCTAACAAATGATGTAGGAGCGGCCTAAACTAGTAGCAAAATAGGGATAAGGTTGTCCCTCCTGACGGGTAACTACTAGTTTATGCCCACACAGAACCTATGGTCTACATGCTTATGCTGGTGTATGCAGAGTTTTGACTATAAGGTTGAGGAGCACTTGACCGTATATACGACTCCCCGGTATAGAACATACCTGAAAAGGGACGATTGGTGCAAGCGGGAAAGACCAGTTGCGTTAACCGGAGATAACCATCTCTCGGTCTACAACCAGTACTTTCCACAGATCTTTGGGCTCCAGCATCGGGGATAACCATCCCTCGATTGTAAGCTTACCGGATCCAACTAGGTAGGTGAAGGGTTTTTATTCTAATATGCAATGAATATGAATGTATCAATCAAAATCAAGCAATTAATAAAAATGGAACCCTAGGCATGTTACAAAGTTTTGCAAACAAATGTCCGAGGTTTTAATTAAAATGAATGAAATAACATATCGATGAAATTGAAAGATTTTGTTGTGGTTTCCGGTATTTGATTCAGACTTAGATTTTGGCTTGAATACTGGTCTGCGAAACCAGAGTCCCCAGCAGAGTCGCCAGCTGTGAGTACCTGAATTTTACCCTCCATTCCCGATCAGGATAAATCCCAATAAGGAATAGTGATAAATTGTAATTGAGTTGTGAGTCGCCACCTATCTAATTCTGAGGGAAATAGGTCCCTGAATTTGTTGGATAAGGCATGGTCTAGAAATCAGAGGTCAGGGTAAGGGATTCAGTTGAGTTAGGGGAAGGTGTTAGGCACCCCTAACCCCCCATCCGGAGATGGTTACCTACTCCCTAAGTTTGAATCAAATAAAGGAAACCATAAAGAAGCTTGCAATTTTATCTATATGCTGAGCAATGTAATATTGAATGAAATACATGAATTGAGATGGATAGAGTAGAAACGGAATAGGGATTCCATCCTAGGGAGAGCTGAACCCTAACAGGGTTGCCTACTTATCCACAGTTAGTGGAATCAAGCCACACGTAGTTCCGGAGTGAAGTTGATGGTTTGATTTGATTGGACTGGATTGTGGGTGATTGAAAAGTTTGTTGCTCCTATTTGAGGAGCGAGGTGGCCTTTTAAGCTCGTGCTGAGGAGCCAGGTGGCCTTTTAAGCTCGTGCTGAGGAGCGAATGGATTTTGCCGGTTTGAATAGAACCAAGGTTCAGATGAGGGCTTAGCTAGGGTTTGGCTTGATTGATTTTAGGGTTCAGCTGGGGTTTAATCAAAGCTTAACTAAGGTTTTAACCAAGGTTTAACTAGGGTTTTAATTAGAGTTAACTAGGGCTTAATCAGGTTTAGCTAGGGCTTAAGCTAGGGTTTTAACTATAATTAACTAGGTTTAATCAGAGTTTAACTAGGATTAACTGGGGGTTAATCAGGGTTTAGCTAGGGCTAAGCTATAATTAACTGGGTCTAATTTAGGATTAACTAGGGTTAAACTAGTTCTGGACGGGGATTTGGGCAGAGGTTCGACTAGGCAAGGCTAGTTTCGAACCGGGATATGGGCAGAGGTTCGACAGGGTAAGCCGGGTTTAAATAAAACCGGGCAGGGGTTTGACAGGTTAAGCCGGGTTTAAGTAAACTGGACAGGGGTTCGACTAGGCGGGACTAGTGTTGAACCGGGATTTGGGCAGAGGTTCGACTAAGCGGGGTTTTTAGCAGTCTAAAAGTAAAATTTAAAGACAAAACATAATTTAAGCAATTAATAATAAAGCTTAAAAAATTGAAAGCGAGATTAGGGATAGAGGGATTACCTTCCCGAAAGTACGGTGAACTTTCGGACAAAGAGGGGATGCTCCAAAAGAGAAGAAAAAGAACTTAGAACTTTGAACACCCGGGAAATGATTTTCCAAGGGTTTTTCTAAGTCATAGGACTTTAAAAAACCAAGGAAAGGGTGAGTGAATTGGTGAGATTTTGAGGAAAGGGGTTGGGCTTTTATAGGGGATGAAAAAGGAGAAAAAAAACCAAAATTTTCGATGTGGGACTATCTTTTTTTTGAAAAAATTTCGCTTTGGTCGTTTTTGTGAAAAACGACCAAAGCAAAAGGTCGGCAATGACGGAAAGTAGGTCGGTTTGCGGGGGGGAAAAGACCAAAATAACCGGATATTGGTCGTTTATGACATAAACGACAAACCGAAACAAACCAAAAAAAATTTGGTCGTTTTTGCCAAAAACGACCAGCCAAAACCTGCCTAAAAAAGGCTGGTTGTTTTTGGTATAAACGACCAAAATAAAGCTTTAAAAAGTGATTTTGAGCTATATTATGCATTTGAAGCCTGATTTGAGCCCGGAAACAGCCGAAATTTAACTGATAAATCCAAGAAAAATATTTTAGATAAAAAGTGAGTTTGAAGTATTTTCCAGGGGTATTTTTGTCATTTTTCACCTTAGGGGCATTTTGGTCATTTTCCCATTTTAAAATCCGATTTAATCCCAAAAATTTCCAAAATTCATCAAAAATTTGTAAAATCATTTTGAACCCAATGACAATTTTTTAGCATTTTTGCAAGGGTATTTTGGTAATTTTTCACCCTAGGGGTACTTTGGTCATTTTTGAAAATCAAAACACCTGGAAAGAGGTTTTTGAAAGAGGGTTTTTGGAAAGATTTGAAGGTGTTAACGGTGTTAAAAGGGTGCAAAATTGGGGTGCTTACAACACCATGACTATAAGATTAGGCAAATAGATGTCAAAATTGATCTCCAAAATGGAATGTTAGAAGAAGACATCTATATGAAGCAACCTTAGGGCTTCATTGCTCCTAACCTGGAGAACATGGTATGCAAGCTAAACAAGTCAATATATGGTTTGAAACAAGCTTCTAAAAGCTGGAACCAATGATTTGATCTTTCGATCAAAGAATTTGGATTCCAAAAGAATTTAGAAGAATCTTGTATTTACAAGAAAGATAGTGGGAGAGCGGTACTATACTTTATTCTTTGTGTAGATGACATCCAACTCATTGGGAATGATATAGGGATGCTGTCATCAGTCAAGATTTGGTTTTCTCAATATTTCTCAATGAAAGACTTGGGAGTGGCATCCTATATTCTCAAAATTAAGATCCTGAGAGATAGAAAATACCGGATGTTGGGATTGAGCCAAACTTCTGACATTGACAAGATCTTGTCAAGGTACAGTATGGGTGATTGTAAACCAACTCTCATTCCCTTTAGACATGGTGTTAGTTTGTCTAAAAATATGGCTCCTATGTCAACTGATGAGATCGAGCAGATGAAGAGATACCCGTATGCTTCAGTAGTTGGGAGCCTAATGTATGTCATGCTGTGTACCAGACCGAATATTTGTCATGTAGTGGGAGTTGTTAGTCGATTTGAGGGTAATCCAAGAGTCATTCATTGGACTGCTGTGAAGCACATCATAAAGTACCTGAAAAGGACTAGGGATTATGATTTTACTTTTCAATTTGAAGATCTCCCTGGAGTGGGTTATACTGATTCCGATTTCCAATCTGATCCAGACAATAGAGTTTCCACATCTAGATAGGTGTTCACACTAGATGGTGCTGCTATGAGTTGCACAGCATAAAGCACAAAAACATTGCAAACTCCACCACAGAAGTACAGTATATTTGTAGCACCCCAGACTTTTCCGTACTTAATGAATAGCACTTTCGTAGCCTATTGGCCTTTCTCGTAGTCTAATTAATAAATAAGGGAGAAATTGAAGATTCTGAAAGGCCAGAAATGTTCCTTTTCGAAAGACGAAACCAACGCAAGTTGAATCGTCAAAATCCGACGAACGAGTCAAAAGTTATGGCCAAAGTACCGAAACGTGTTTTGTAGAGAACTGATCGCTCGGTCCAAACTAGCGATCGATCGGTAGCTATCGACTGGTGCACTTTTTTGTATGGGGAAAAATTTCAGAGAGGGTGTTTTTGACCGATCGATCGGTCAAGAACACTGATCGCTCGGTACACTACCGATCGCTCGGTCCTGACCACCGATCTATCGGTCTATCGTGTTTTGCAGAAATTTCACTAAGGGCTTTTTTATCTTTTGGGCATTTTCACCTTGCCTATAAAGGCTTGCTCGAGCCTAAGGGTTTCCTAAACCCTTAGGGCAGAAATTTGAGAGAGAGTGAGAGAAGAAGAAGAGGATTTTTCTCCTAGGGCATCCTTGGTAAAGAGATCAAGGGTTTGAACATCCAAGGATCTTCACAAAGTTGGTTTCCTCCAAAGCCAAGCCTCAAACTCGTGGGGAGTGCTTTCCAAAGCTAGGGCAGCGTTCTTTAAGGCTTTCCTCAAAAGGATTTCTTCCCCCCTCAAGCATTCTTCAAGCAAGGGTCCTCCTTCTTCCAAGTTGGAGCTTCAAATCAAGGGTTTTCACCCAAGATCAACTCTTGATTCAAGGTTAGTACACCCTACTAACTACTTTGGTAATAACCTAGAATTTCTTAAGTGAATATGTATTAAATCTCTCCCATTTTTCGTTTTTGGTTGAAATATGTCATTTCCCTAAAATAAACAAGATAAGTGGATTGAATGTGGATGTGTGGGATGTGAATGGGTTAAGGCGATTGGATGCCTTTGGTTGTGATGCGTATTATGATAGAGAATGGTGGAGGGGCACTTTACTCATAATGAACGCACACCATGTGTCTGACGAAATATATGAACTTAAAGAACTTGAAATAATGTGGTTATGAATGTGTTATACATTAGGTGTTTGACAAAATGCATGAATGTGAATGCCAAAAATAAATTAAAGGATTTGAGAAATATGAATTGTGTAGTTTTCCTTAAAAAGGTGATTTTAGAACAAATGCTCTATACGTTTTCATTTAATTCCTCATGCCTATGCAATTGCAAGAAATGTCACATTATGCTTTATTATTTCATGTTAACCTGATTATTAAAAAGAGAATTAAAATGCAATGTGTATCCCTTGATTTATTTATGATAGTATGATCGTCACGAATGCCACACACACTAAGCACGTACGCATAAACCGAGGTTTTCCCTATATGAGTAGATGAAACAACAAGAATAAGGAAAGGATATGTCAAGGAGTTTGGTAGCCTAAGTGAAAGGGTGCTAGCCTCTGGCTCACAAGTAAATGAAACATCAAGGAGGTTGGTAGCCCAGGAATGTTCGGGTGCTAGCCTCTGGCTCATAAGTTAAACAGACATGAATGTCAAAGGTAGGGCATATTTCTAGGATATGTCATACCTGGCTCACAAGAAAACACGACGAGCAAGAATAAAGAAACAGGGAAGGGTGTTGGTGTACTAAGACTAGGTACGGGCACTAACATCTGTTCCCCAACATGTATGAGAGGATGCTAGTATACTAAGACCAGGTACGGGTACTAGTATCTGTCTCCAAGTAAAATGACAAACATGAAAGGATACTAGTGTACTAAGACCAAGTATGGGCACTAGTATCTGTTTCCAAGACAAGAATAATATGAAAGTATGCTAGTGTACTAAGACCAGGTACGGGCACTAGTATATATTTCCAAGGCAATATGAAAGGGTGTTAATGTACTAAGACCAGGTACGGGCATTAACATTTGTTTCCAACAAGTATGAGAGAATACTAGTATACTAAGACCAGGTACGGGTACTAGTATCTGTCTCCAAGCAAGAATCAAGAAATAATGGAAGGGTGATAATGTACTAAGACCAGGTACGGGCATTATCATCTATTCCCAGGCAAATAAGAAAATTCACAAGCAAGTAGACAAGAAAACACGCAGGATACTCACGAGACATATAAGGGACCCACAAGAAGCATAAAATGTAAAGTGTAATTTACAAGAATCACAAGGAATGTGAAATATGTTTTAATTAAAGCATGAGCCTAGGTATGAGTTTAAATATGATGTTTAAGATTATACTTGTTATGTGTTATTGCTTCCGTACTCTGATTTAGAAATGAAATGATGAACTATATTATGTACGCTATTTTATTGTTATTATTATTGTTAGTTAGTAGTTTGCACTCGCTGAGTATTCCATGCTCAACCATACCTTTATGTCGACAGGTACATTATACGAGGTGTGGACTCTTGTCGCTTGGATCGAGGTAGCTAAGGGAGCGCAGGAGGGTATTCAGATGGTTAGCCAGATGTTAAGGGTTGGCCTGTGACCCTACGGTTGGGTTGAGGGTGAGAGACATGTATTTTTGGGGTTCTTATGTCTAGGGGATAATTGTATCGCTTGAGCTGGGACTCAAGTTAAGGAGTCATATACATGTTTTATTTTATATTTAGTTATTGTAGACAATTTGTGCTTGGAATACCGTTAAGTGATTAAAGAAATTTTTAGTTCTCTATTTTGCATGCCTTGTATACTCTTCGCAGGTGAGTTTAAGTGTAGGTCACGTTGCCAAAGTATCCTAACTCCTAGGGGGTATTTTGGGGCGCGACAATATTGCGGCTTCTGAAGCTGCAAAAGAAGCAGTCTGGTTCCGAAGGTTTTTGCTAGAGTTAGGAATTGTTCCTTCAGCACTTAAACCTATCTATCTATTTTGTGATAGTAATGGTGCAATAGCGCATAACAAAGAACCTCGGAGCCACAAGAAGATGAAACGTGTAGAAATGAAGTATCATCTCATCGTGAGATTATTGAAAGGCAAGACATCATTGTTACAAAGATTAGGTCTCAACTTAATATTGCTGACCTAATGAAAAAAAGCTTTATCTGATAAAGTATTTGTAACACATTGAGATAGTATGGGATTGAAATCTATGTGATAGTGACTTTAAGGGCAAGTGGGAGATTGTTGGACATTATGCCCTGAAAAGTCATTTAGATTGTAAGATTTTTATTGATTAGATTAATAAAGACATCGTCTTTATCTATTGTGAATTTATTATGGGTAATTGACCAAGATCATGAGATGATCTATACGATATAAGATATCGTATAAGGTCCCTAAGATATATTGTAGGAAAGCTATGTGATTGGTTATGGACTGACACGAGTAGATATAGCTTTCTAGTTCCTTGTACCTTATAGAGTCACAACTATAGGTGAAGCTAGGCACTTCACTTATATGGCTGCCACAATGCTTAAATGTTCTCAATGGTTTAGATATAATTTTATCTCAAACTATTATAATGAAGACTACACATCGGCATATGGGTACTTAAATGTATATTGATTGATTGCATACAATGAGAGACCTCTTGAATAAACATACTATTAGATAAATGGTCTCTCATTCACATTAAACAGATTTAATGATCCTTAGATCTGATGAGCTCATTTATAACTGAGTAGTGATCTGGTTGTTTTGATTGCACCTAAGTACTATCTACTTGAGGGACTACGATAAGGTGACAGTTGGATAATTAGAAAACTGTTCGAGCCATGATGAATATTAAACAAGAAATCCATGCTCATTAAATTGAGAGATTATCCAAGTTCCGGGGGTAAGACAGTCCATTAAGCTAAAAGTCTGCACAAGTGATTTTGAATCAAACATATTTGAAATTATTTTTTAATAAAATATATCATATTTAATAAAATATTTTTTTAAAATGTTTTAACATGAGGAATAGTTTCTCATGGCTTAATCAAATGTCTTAGAACCCCGGATGATGTAAATAGGCTATGGGTTAGATAGTATCTTAATCTCGAAAGCCTATTGGATAATGTTAATGGAAGAATTATTCGAATGCATTAGTTCATGTGGCAGGATCTTTTTTGGTTTATGTTCTTTCACTGGTATTCAATTACAACATGGATATCTCACGTCATTTGCAATTCTAGTGTCCTTCCTATTAAGGGTCAATGGGATAACACCGGGTAAGCAAGGGTTAGAATATCGCAGAGCAATTTGTGGAGGTGCTGATAAAAGAAATACAAGCTCAGACGATAGATTAAATGTTAATCTAAATTTAAAGAGGTAAAATAATAATTATTTAACCAACCAATTATAAGGGAATATGGGTTTGACCCATATTCTTAAAACCAAATTAAATGGGCCTTACGGGATTAACACTCCTAAAAGTGCCGCCTACTTCTTCTTCCCTAAATCTTAGGGATTTTGGTTAGAGGATGTAGAGCCCCGGATTTTTCATGCGTAATACATGGCACTTTTATAGCCAATTTATCTTTAAAGTAGTACAATTAATAAATAAGGAAGAAATTGGAAATTCTAAAATGTCAGAAATGTTCATTTTCGAAGTACGAACCCAACGCAAGTCGAATCGTCAAAATCCGACGAGGGAGTCAAAAGATATGGCCAAAACAGTTTGGACCCGCAGGCAACCGATCGCTCGGTCCAAACCGATCGATCGGAGGCTATCGACTGGTCGAAAAATTTGTATGGGAAAATTTTCCAAAGAGTTAATTTTTGGTCGAGAGCTCGGTCAATTCACCAATCGCTCGGTAGGCAACCGATCGATCGGTCATAAACACCGATCACTCGGTCTTGGTGTTTTTGCAGAAATTTCAGTAAGGGTGTTTCGGTCTTTTGGGCGTTTCACTCTTTTCTTTTAAGGTTTGCCCGAGCCTTTAGGGCTCATTTACAATACTTAGAGATATTAGAGAGGAAGAGAGAAGAGAAGGGTTTTCTAAACCTAGGGTTTGCTTTGGGGAGAACTCAAAGGGGTTTCAAGACCCACAATCATCCTCAAGCTCGTTTTTCTTCAAGATCAAGGTTCAAGCTCGTGAGGAGCACTTTCCCCAAGCTAGGGCAGCAACTCACGCACATTTTGGAAGGGGATTCTTTCCCTCATTTGTTAAGGTCGGTACTTCTTGCTACCCTCCTAGCTATAGCTCCTCTTTTACTTTATTTCTCTTTGTTTCCTTCCTTTGTACATGTGCTATGAGTTTGGAAGTGTGAACGTGGTGAATAGAGATGGAATAGGCGATTGGATGCCAATGGTTGTGTTGTGATGATTGAAATGGGGGAGGGCATTGTCTCCATAATAAACACACATTTATGATGTGAGTAAACTCACCTAGAAAAGCATGATTTAGGTTTAAATGAATAATGAATAATGAACACACCATGTTTGATGAAATGCCAATGTGAATAAAGTGAGTTGTAAATTAGGAAATGCATGCCTAATAAATTATGGAAATTGCTAGGGCCTATGATAGTGTGTTTTCTTGCTTTCCCTAAACGATGTGAATATTGCATTGCTCAATCATTGATGTTATATGTGTTGTGAATTACCCAAATGTCATATTTAAATTTAAATGCAAGTATGTACACGATTCCCACGAGCACGGCATGCATGACATGATTTACCAAGGTTTTCAAGAACATGGTTAGAGGTGGGACATATCCTATGATATGTTTTACCTCACTTTTCACAAGAAAACAAGAACCAACATTCCACGAGGGGTCTCCCCTCACTCACAAGTGCATATCATGAAGAAGGGTCTCCCTTCCCTCGCAAGTACATACATATCATGAAGAAGGGTCTCCCTTCCCTCTCAAGTGCATTGCATAAAGAAGGGTCTCCCTTACCTCTCAAGGCATCTCACAAGCGCATCTCACACGTACATCTTACAAGTGTATCTCACAAGTTACATGATCACAAGCAAGCACGCATGGCACGCTCGACAAGATCAAGCAAGACAAACACGACAAGCTTTCAAGTGCGAAAAGATATTTCAAGCCAAGTCAAGTGCACGATGCTTTCAAGAGGTTTTATCGGCTTTCTACGAAATACAAGCATGATTATAAATTGCTTTACTTCCTAGTATAATATGACTTGTTCCTGTTTTACATATATGAATTACTCCTGCTTTATGTATTGCCATTTTTATCCTATGACTGTTGGTTAGTATTTGGTACCCGCTGAGTATTCCATGCTCAGCCGTACTTCTTATGTCGGCAGGTGATAGCGGAGCGGCTGCCCCTTTTGATGTCTGTGCTCCTGGCCCATGGGTGGAGGAGTACGTGGAGGAGCCTGTGGAGGAACCTCAGGGTGAGGGTTATTATTAGGTGGTGGTAGATTCTGAGTGGATAGCTGTGGGTGAGTTGAGAGAGATACATTCATGTATTTTGGCAGGTCTGTCCGCACTTTCTTTTGGTTTCCTTTTTGTATAACCTTGGATTTACGTATGTATATACATAGAGGTTTGGTAGACTTCTGCTGTACCATGTTAGAGTATGTTTCCACTGTTTTTGTCCTCTATTGTATATGCTCTGTGGGTTTTGCAGGTTGGTTTGTCATGCAAGCCATGATTAGTCGTCCAATATTCACTCTATCTCCTAGGGTGGGTCTTGGGTCGCGACAAGAAGTGGTATCAGAGCCTAGGCTTTAGGTCTCTAGGGTCACTTAGAATCTAATACCACGGCTTGACAAGAGCATATGTTAGAAAACAAGTTAGGAAGGAAGTAAGTCGGAAGCGAGTCTTGATCCAAGTGAAAGACTAAACTTTAGTCTTAGTCAAAAGGGTTGCTTCAACCAAGTACGAGTCTTAGAAACGCTAAAACACCAAGTATAATATTATAAATACTCTGATGATTTGATGCGATGTATATTAATATTATACAAATAATGCCACTTGAATTATTGTGAAATGGAAATGCGATAAACTATGGTTTCATGTTAGACTCATGTGGTGCTATTGTTCTCAGGACTTAGTCATGAGGCGGGGCACACGGGGTCGTGGGCCACACACCAGAGCTTCTTTTTCTTCACGAGATGAGGATGAGCAGCCGGACCTTTCTCAGGTCTTAGGCTCTATTACCGAGACACTTGCCATACTGGCGGCTCGGCAGGCTATACCATCGTCAGCGGCACCTACTCCACCGCCCGCAGCTCCAGTACATCGTACAGCTGGGGTTGAGGCATTCAGGAGATTGAGGCCTCCATCATTCCATGGGAGTGTGGACCCTCTTGTCGCGGAGGCTTGGATCCTCCAGATGGAGAAGATCTTTGCGGTCCTCTCCCCTATAGAGGAGGATAGAGTAACATGGGTAGTTTTCATGCTAGAGGGGGAGGCACATCACTGGTGGTTGTCCGCCTTGAGGACACGAGATTTGACTATGCAGGGTCAACCTTGGACTTGGGAGGAGTTCAAGGATACTTTTTATAAGAAGTATTTTCTGGTTGGAGCGTGAGAAAAGAAAGAAAGAGAGTTCATCAACCTAGAGCAAGGTTCGATGTCAGTAGCACAATATGAGGCTAAGTTCTCGGAGCTATCACGCTTCGCGACTCATATGGTTGCTACTGAGGCAAGGAAGGCGAGGAGATTTGAGCAAGGGCTCAAGGATGTCGTTATGGAGAAAGTATCGGCTTTCAGGCACGCTACTTATTCGGAAGTAGTAGACAAGGCCTTATTGATCGAGGCAAATTCGGAGGCGGTGTCCAAGAAGAGGGAATTGGCAAGAGGCTAACCTAGTAGTTCGGCACCTCCAGAGAGGCGGGCTCGTATCGGCCCTTATCAGTACACGTGGCCAGCACCACCGATGAGGCCATCTTATGCGCCTCCAGCTCCACGGCAGTATGTGCCTCAGGCACCGTGACCTCAGGCTCTTCCAGCTCCACGGCCAGTTGCACCTCAGATGATGAGGTATGCTCCACCTCCGGCCCCTCTGACCTATACACACGAGGTCTGCACTTCATGCGGCCGAAGGCACCCGGCAGGAGATTGCCGAAGGGCATCGGGCGGATGTTTTCATTGTGGTCGCCAGGGCCATGTGATCAGGGATTGCCCCAGTTGGCATTTACCAGGCCAGTGTCAGGGGATTAGGCCCCCAGCACGCCCAGCAGGATCATACCAGGCGTCATCCCAGACTACCCGGTCTACACCTCCGCCTTGCCAGGCGAATCAGGGGCGAGTTTTTGCCTTGACAGAAGGTGATGCACTTGCATCTGACGATGTAGTGCAAGGTACGCAATTGTAATTTATTTAATTACCTGTAAATTAAATTGTTATGTATTATTCTTTGTGTACGTATATTGCATGTTATATATAAATACCTATATGTATACGCTGTTGATGCATGGATTGACTTAGCTAGCTAAAATTTCAGGAACCTTACTAGTCAATGAGTGTTTGGCTCAAGTGTTGATTGATACCGGGTCTACTCATTCGTTTGTCTCGCCGAGTTTTTCAGAAGGCTTTTCTGTGGAGCCTAGTTAGCTAGAACCGGAGTTAGCCATTTCGACTTCTCTCGGCAAAACAGTGTTGACAAACAAAGTGTGTCGAAATAGTGTGGTTCAAGTGGGAAGCCACGAGTTGGCGGTTGATTTAATAGTTCTTGGATTCCAAGACTTTGACGTGATATTGGGGATGGATTGGTTTGCAGCACATCACGGGCATGTAGCTTGCTTTGAGAAAATGGTACTCTTCAAGCCAGTAGAAGGAAAATCATTCCACTTTCACGGGTTGAAAAGTAGAGATATTGCTCGTTTTGTGGCGTTGAGCTTAGCTAACCCCGAGGCAAAGGACTCATCGACTATTTCGGTTGTGAGTGAATTCCTGGATGTATTTCTAGAGGAGTTGCCAGGATTGACTCCAAACAGGGAGATTGAGTTTGTGATCGAGCTTGCACCAGGCACAACTCCTATTTTCAGGGCTCCGTATAGAATGGCCCCTATTGAACTCAAGGAGTTGAAGACTCAATTGGAAGAATTACAAGGCCTTGGTTTCATACGACCAAGTGTCTCATCGTGGGGTGCCCCGGTGTTATTTGTTAAGAAGAAGGATGGCTAGATGCGGATGTGCGTCGATTACCGACAGTTGAACAAAGTCACTATAAAGAATAGGTATCCATTGCCTAGAATTGATGACTTGTTCGATCAGTTGAAAGGAGCGAGATTTTTCTCGAAGATAGATCATCGATCGGGCTATCACCAGTTGAAGATTAAGGCGGAAGATGTTACCAAAAATGCCTTTCGGACTCGGTATGGACACTACGAGTTCTTGGTAATGCCTTTTGGTCTCACAAATGCGCCGGCAACCTTTATGGATTTAATGAACCGGGTGTTCCGCCCATATCTAGATCGATGCGTGATCGTGTTTGTCGACGATATCTTGGTGTATTCCCAGACACGGGAAGACCACATGCGAGACCTTTGCCTTGCTTTGGAAATGCTGAGAGAGCACAAGCTGTACGCCAAACTTAGCAAGTGTGAGTTTTGGTTGGAAGAGGTGGCATTCCTAGGCCACGTTGTATCCGCGGAAGGCATTTCGGTAGATCCGAAGAAGATAGAGGCAGTCTTGAGTTAGGCGAGGCCCAAGAGTGTTACAGAGATACGTAGTTTCCTTGGGTTAGCAGGCTACTATAGGAGATTCGTAGAGGGTTTCTCCAGCTTTGCGGCACCGCTCACTTACCTGACAAGGAAGAATGCGAAGTTTGTATAGAGCGACAAGTGTGAGATCAGTTTCACGGAACTGAAGAAGAGGCTTACTACAGCCCCTATCCTTACTGTGTCATCCGGACCTTATGGATATGAGGTGTATAGTGATGCATCGCACGTTGGACTTGGGTGTGTACTCATGCAACACAAGAAAGTCATTGTCTATGCGTCAAGGCAATTGAAGGAGCATGAGAAGAATAACCCCACGCACGACTTGGAGCTTGCCGCAGTCGTGTTTGCACTCAAGATTTGACGACACTACCTTTACGGGATAGAATTCTATGTGTATACTGATCACAAGAGCCTCAAGTACCTCTTTTCCCAAAAATAGCTAAATCTAAGGCAACGACGTTGGATGAAATTTTTGAAAGATTATGATTGTACCATTCAATACCACCCGGGTAAAGCAAATGTAGTGGCTGATGCTTTGAGTAGAAGACCTCCGGGGTTATTAGCACACATGTTGGTGCAAGAATGGAAGCTACTTGAAGATTTGGCAAATCTGGACATCAGTGTGAACGACTCTGTCCGTAGTCCTATCTTGGCAAATGTCACGGTTCGGCCATACATTATAGATTTGATCCAAGAATACCAAGCCACGGATGCTGAATTGTTGGCTTATCGGGACAAGGAAGTTGCCAAGGGTAGTGAAGACTTCTCTCTCACTAGCCGGGGTGCTATTGCGTTTAAAGGAAGCCTGTGTGTTCCGGCCAATGCGGATCTTCGACGAGAGATCATGGATGAAGCACATCGTTCGAAGTATACAGTGCATCCTGGGGGTACGAAGATGTACCGGAACCTCAAGAGTCACTTTTGGTGGCGGAATATGAAGAGGGATGTTGCGGAATATGTGGCACGGTGCTTGGTGTGCCAACAGGTGAAAGCAGACCACATGCGGCCGGCAGGTCTATTGCAGTCTCTTCCTATTCCCGAGTGGAAATGGGAGAACATCTCCATGGACTTCATAGTTGGTTTGCCAAAGACGGTAAGGGGCTCAGATGCGATATAGGTAGTAGTGGATCGTTTGACAAAGTCCGCTCATTTCCTACCCTACCGAACCACGTTCAATTCTAATCACTTGGCCGCTCTGTACATCAAGGAAGTTGTTAGGCTACACGGAGTGCTAGTCAGTATTGTCTCAGATCGGGATCCGAGATTCACATCCAGATTCTGGAAAAGCTTTCAGGAAGCTATGGGTTCCTGACTTGATTTTAGCACTGCTTTTCATCCCCAGACAGATGGACAAACCGAGAGGGTGAACCAAGTAATAGAAGACATGCTTCGGGCTTGTATGCTGGATTTCAAAGGCAGTTGGGAAGAGCACTTGCCTTTGGTTGAATTTGCCTATAACAATAGCTATCAGGCGAGCATCCAAATGGCACCATTTGAGGCCTTATATAGGCGAAGCTGCAGGTCTCCTCTCTATTGGGATGAGGTAGAAGAAAGAAATGTGTTAGGTCCGGAGTTGATCGAGCAAACTGCGAGTATAGTCAAGATCATCCGGGATCGGTTGAAAGCTGCTCAAGATCGTCAAAAGAGCTATGCGGACACTCGCCAAAGGGACTTGGAATTCCAGGTTGGGGATCAAGTCTTTGTGAAGGTATCTCCTAGCAAGGGGATTATGAGATTTGGCAGGCGAGGCAAGCTTAGTCCTCGATATGTTGGCCCGTTCGAGATCATCACGCGTGTTGATGAGGTTGCTTACAGGATAGCTCTTCCACCTCACATGGCCACGGTTCATAACGTTTTCCATGTGTCTATGCTTCGGAAGTACATTGCGGATCCCTCGCATGTCATAGACTTGGAACCGTTGGAAATTCGGGAGGATCTCACTTTAGTAGAGAAGCCGGTTCACATATTGGATCGGAGAGATCAAGTCCTTCGCAACAAAACTATTTCATTGGTTCTCGTGCAATGGCAACATCATGCTCGAGAAGAAGCTACATGGGAGCGTGAGGCCGAAGTCAAAGCGAAGTACCCGGAATTGTTTGAATGAGTTTTGTATAGGTTTTGTATTTGACTTGTAATTTTGACTTATAATTTTGACTTGGTTTGTAATGCAAGTTTCGTCTAAATTTCGAGACGAAATTTTTGTAAGGGGGGAGGATGTAGAGCCCCGGATTTTTCATGCGTAATACATGACATTTTCGTAGCTAATTTATCTTTAAAGTAGTACAATTAATAAATAAGGAAGAAATTGGAAATTCCAAAACATCAAAAATGTTCCTTTTCGAAGTACGAACATAACGCAAGTTGAATCGTCAAAATCCGACGAGCGAGTCAAAAGATATGGCCAAAACAGTTTGGACCCGCAGGCAACCGATTGCTCGGTCCATGGAGCGATCGCTCGGTCCAAAACCGATCGATCGGAGGCTATCGACTGGTCGAAAAATTTGTATGTGGAAATTTTCCAGAGAGTTAATTTTTGGTCGAGAGCTCGGTCAATTCACCGATCGCTCGGTAGGCAACCGATCGATCGGTCATAAACACCGATCGCTCGCTCTTTGTATTTTTGCAGAAATTTGAGTAAGGGTGTTTCGGTCTTTTGGGCGTTTCACTCTTTCCTTTTAAGGTTTGCCCAAGCCTTTTGGGCTCATTTACAATACTTAGAGATATTAGAGAGGAAGAGAGAAGAGAAGGGTTTTCCAAACCTAGGGTTTGCTTTGGGGAGAACTCAAAGGGGTTTCAAGACCCACAATCATCCTCAAGCTCGTTTTTCTTCAAGATCAAGGTTCAAGCTCGTGAGGAGCACTTTCCCCAAGCTAGGGCAGCAACTCACGCACATTTTGGAAGGGGATTCTTTCCCTCATTTGTTAAGGTCGGTACTTCTTGCTACCCTCCTAGCTATAGCTCCTCTTTTACTTTATTTCTCTTTGTTTCCTTCCTTTGTACATATGCTATGAGTTTGGAAGTGTGAACGTGGTGAATGGAGATGGAATAGGCGATTGGATGCCAATGGTTGTGTTGTGATGATTGAAACGGGGGAGGGCATTGTATCCATAATAAACACACATTTATGATGTGAGTAAACTCACCTAGAAAAGCATGATTTAGGTTTAAATGAATAATGAATAATGAACACACCATGTTTGATGAAATGCCAATGTGAATAAAGTGAGTTGTAAATTAGGAAATGCATGCCTAATAAATTATGGAAATTGCTAGGGCCTATGATAGTGTGTTTTCTTGCTTTCCCTAAATGATGTGAATATTGCATTGCTCAATCATTGATGTTATATGTGTTGTGAATTACCCAAATGTCATATTTAAATTTAAATGCAAGTATGTACACGATTCCCATGAGCACGGCATGCATGACATGATTTACCGAGGTTTTCAAGAACATGGTTAGAGGTGGGACATATCCTACGATATGTTTTACCTCACTTTTCACAAGAAAACAAGAACCAACATTCCACGAGGGGTCTCCCCTCACTCACAAGTGCATATCATGAAGAAGGGCCTCCCTTCCCTCGCAAGTACATACATATCATGAAGAAGGGTCTCCCTTCCCTCTCAAGTGCATTGCATAAAGAAGGGTCTCCCTTACCTCTCAAGGCATCTCACAAGCGCATCTCACACGTACATCTTACAAGTGTATCTCACAAGTTACATGATCACAAGCAAGCACGCATGGCATGGCATGACACGCATGGCACGCTCGACAAGATCAAGCAAGACAAACACGACAAGCTTTCAAGTACGAAAAGATATTTCAAGCCAAGTCAAGTGCACGATGTTTCAAGAGGTTTTATTGGCTTTCTACGAAATACAAGCATGATTATAAATTGCTTTACTTCCTAGTATGATATGACTTGTTCCCGTTTTACATATATGATTTGCTCCTACTTTATGTATTGCCATTTTTATGCTATGACTGTTGGTTAGTATTTGGTACCCGCTGAGTATTCCTTGCTCAGCCGTACTTCTTATGTCGGCAGGTGATAGCGGAGCGGCTGCCCCTTTTGATGTCTGTGCTCCTGGCCCATGGGTGGAGGAGGAGTACGTGGAGGAGCCTGTGGAGGAACCTCAAGGTGAGGGTTATTATTAGGTGGTGGTAGATTCTGAGTGGATAGCTGTGGGTGAGTTGAGAGAGATACATTCATGTAAGTTGGCGGGTCTGTCCGCACTTTCTTTTGGTTTCCTTTTTGTATAACCTTGGATTTACGTATGTATATACATAGAGGTTTGGTAGACTTCCACTGTACCATGTTAGAGTATGTTTCCACTGTTTTTGTCCTCTATTGTATATGCTCTGTGGGTTTTGCAGGTTGGTTTGTCATGCAAGCCATGATTAGTCGTCCAAGATTCACTCTAACTCCTAGGGTGGGTCTCGGGTCGCGACAGAGGATAATTATTTGTTAGCTAACTCTTATCCAATGAGATTAGATAATTAATTCGCTATGAAAAAAAAAATCTCAAAAGAGATAAGAAAATTCACTAATCCCATCTATGTTGCGCACGCCCCTTTCCTAGTGAATCTAAATTGTCTAGATTCAGTGTATCCTAATTTTAGGGATATGGTTATATCCTTTTAATTAACGAATCCTTTTAAGAAAAGGAAACTTGCTATAGAAGTTGTGATAACAAACTTCTTGTGGATTGATTAGAAGTCTAATATTGATAAGTGTTATTATTATTAGAAATTCTAAAAGATAATTAGCAAGATAATGGATTAAATCTATAGATATATACTACAAGGAAAAACGTGAGCATATGAGAGGATTATCCAAGGGATTTTTGTGAGCTTCTTAAGGGGGTTCTAAGATGTTAGATCTCCTTCATCTCTTCTTCATCTAAGGGTCTTCTACTTCAAGAGATTAAATCTTCTTCGAAAGATTGATCCAAAGGATATTTTGTTGTTCATAAAGCTAAGAATTGATTCGAAAGCTTCGTGGAGATAGCAAGGAGCGAGGATCAAGCTGATTTTATTTCTTCGAGAAATCTCTACAAAGAGTTCTGAAGTTCTTTCGTTTTGTCTGTCACTGGTGAATATCATTCACCGAGGTATTCTTCTTTATCATGTAGATATATTTAAATGTTTTCTATGGTGTAAAGATCTTAGGGATCCAGATTTCCGTAATTTTTTTTGTCTGGAGTCCCTTCAATGTAGTGGGTCCAAAGTCCCATTTTGGTCAAGGTGGGGTTTTGGGGTCGCTACAGTTGTCATAGAGTAGAGGAGGAATTTGTTGTCTTGCATGAGGGAAAGCAATGTTCATTGAATACAACATTGCGTGAAATGTATACCTTGTTGGATTGAGGGTCAAAACATAGGTATCCTTTGTGCATGGAGCTATAGCCAAGGGAGATGCAATGCTTGGATTTGGAATTGAGCTTGTCATTATGGTATGCAGCAAGGAATGGGAAGCACTCACATCCAAAGGTCTTTAGGTGAGGATAAGATGGTGGTGATCCAAAAAGGGCCTCATTGGGCGATAGATGATGAAGCAAATCTGTAGGGAGCTGATTGATTAGGTACACTGCTGTTGAAAAGGCTTTAACCCAAAAGGGTTTGGGAAGGCTGGTATGAAAGAGGAGAGCGTTGCCCATGTCAACAATGTGATGATGCTTTCTCTCAGCGATTCCATTCTATTAAGGTGTATGATGGCATGAAAGGTGGTGCACAAGGCCATGGTCAGCAAGAAATTCACTAAAAGCATTGCTAATGAATTCACCTCCACCATCGGATTGAAAGAATTTGATTCTTTTATCAAATAAAGGCTTCAACCCAAAAGGGTTGCTATGAAATTGGAGCATGTTGCTCGTGTCAACAATGTAATGATGCTTTCTCGAAGCGAGTCCATTTTTTTGATGTGTATGAGGGCATGAAAGGCGGTGCACAATGTCGTGGTGAGCAAGAAATTGACTTACAACCTTGCTAATGAATTCACATCCACCATCAGGTGGAAAGAATTTGATTCTTTTATCAAATAAATTTTAGCACTATGGCGAAAGAGATCAAAACATGTAATGCTATCTGATTTTCGTTGCATAGGATATGTTAGACATATATGCCCACGAAAGCCATTCCGGAATTGTATTTGTCTACTTAATCAATAAAAACATATTTTACATTCACACATTGTCTTCTATTTTGGTTAACATATTAAAAGTATCTCATTAGATGAGACTACTTTGTCCCTTAGGTAACATTATAGGAAAACCGTCTAATTAGTTTTTAACTAATTGATAAGGAGATATGGTTTTCTGGTTCCTTGTCGACCTAGTATTGTTCTAAGTTATTCAGGATACAACTGGACAATGTATTCCTACTAACTTACACATTGTTAGTTCCATATGATAGAGTGATGAATCTCAATCACTGAGAGAAGGGTCTCTTGACTAAGATGTGGATATAAGTAAGAAGTACTTATATTGCAACTGGATCGCTTAGTGGATATCCTTTGAAATATATTGTTTATATATTTAGGGTAGTCCATTTAACAGATTGTCCTTAATCTGAGAGGTCGACATCTTCTCTAGTATTTGCTTATATAGCTTTGATGTAGCCAATCGTCAATGACTAACACATCGACTGAATACGGGAATACGGGCTCGTTGGGTTATGTATGCTATATTAGAAGAAGTGTGTGTACGCTCAACAAGGATTCCACTACTCTTCTAGAGTAATTTATATTGAGTTGATACTTGTCAAAATCGCAGTTGAAAACCCCAGCGCTGGTATTTATTGATGAAATGGTTTTATCGAGAAGTTTATTTTCTATATAAAAGAAATATATAAATTATTATTATTTCTTTTAAAGAATTTCTAAAATAGTTTTGAAAGTCCAAGTTTGACTAAAAGTATAAAAGAGAAATGGTTCTCAATATAAGCTAGGGATTAAAAGACAGTATACGATATTGTCCCGTAAGCTTATAACAATATTGGAAGTGGAAGGACGCATCTGTAAACAAATCTTGTAATAGAAATACCTACAAGTAATTCTCTAATTTCTGGGCTTTGTCAGATTGTGTTAATGGACATTATTGTGATTAGTGGAAGTCCAGGGACAGATAAAATTCTATAATCCTAATGGAGTTATAGGAAATGGTTTCCTAGTAACAATGCTTTAACCAAAAGGTTATGCATTTGGTCCCACAACCAGAAATAGGAGATTCCTTTAGATCCCACACATTTGGACCTTCTTAAAGCTTTTAATTTAATTATTAATTAAATTAATTAATTTCTCTAAGTAAAACACTATATGGTACAGTGAAGCTCTAATAGGTGAAATCACATAGGATGTGATTAACCAAATGGGTAGGACCCATTGGGAATTTTGATAAAGATCAAAAGATGACCTAAAGAGTTTGGAACTCCTTATAGGGGCGTGTGGAAGTGGGGCCCACCTAGGCTGGGATGCCCACTTCAATGTGGAGCCTTATCTTTAAGATTAGTTAGTTACTAATTAAAGATTCCCTATTTTATAGGGATTCCATTAGTTTGTTAGTAATCAATGATTCCTTATTAGATAAGTATAAGATTAGTTAGTTACTAATTAATGATTCCTTACTGGATAAGGATAAGAATAGTTAGTTACTAATTAATAATTCCTTATTAGATAAAGATAAGATTAGTTTGTTACTAATAGATAAGGTTAGTTTCTTTTAAGATTAGTCCTAATTAATTAGGAATAATCATAAAGGAATCTTTTGAGGGAATTCTAATTGGATTAGGAAAAGGATGAGGAGTCTTGGATTGCAAGAAAGCAATCTGCTTAGCCCATACATAAGCGTGCGTGGGAATAATACTCCATCAAATCCTAAGCACAAATCCTATAGGCTTAGACCTAAATATCTTGATCTTAAATCCAAGTATTGGACATCCATATTGTAGAGCCCCGGACCTTTTCACATTTTATGCATGACACTTTCATTGCCATTTTACCTCTAAAGAGGTATAATTAATAAATAAGGAAGAAATTGGAAATTCTGAAATATCAGAAATGTTCATTTTCGAAGTACGGACCCAACGCAAGTTGAATCGTCAAAATCGGACGAACGAGTCAAAAGATATGGCCAAAACAGTCTGGACCTGTAGGCAATCGTAGCTCGAAAGGCACTAAGGACGTAGCTCAGAAGGCACTAAGGACGTGCTCTGATAACGTATACGTTGTGCATCCGTTGTGCAACAGACAACGAGGCACAGACAACGTGCTCTGATAACGTATACGTTGTGCATCCGTTCTGCAACAGACAACGAGGCACAGACAACGCATAGACAACGTACTCTGATAACGTATACATTGTGCAACAGACAACGGGCACGTTGTACATAAGACAATGGACACGAGCTCAGCACTATACACAACACAACGTGACAACGGGTTCGGCACCCTTCACGACGGACAACGTGTTTGGCACTATTCACAGCACAACGTGTTGGGCACTATTCACAGCACAACGTGTTCGGCACTATTCACAGCACAACGTGTTCGGCACTATTCACAGCACAACGTGTTGGGCACTGTTCACAGCACAACGTGTTTAGTACTATTCACAGCACAACGTGTTTGGCACTATTCACAGCTCAACGTGCTCGGTCCTCACGTTTTGCAGAAATTTTAGTAAGGGTATTATGGTCTTTTGGTCGGTTTACTCTTACCTTAAGAGTCTTACCCGAGCCTTTAGGGCATCATTCGACACTTAGAGAGTTTGAGAGAATAGGAGAAAGGGGAGAAGGCGATTCCAACCTAGGGCTTGTCTTTGGAAGAGAAATCAAAGGGTTTTGAGACCCTAGATCACTTCAAGTCCGGCTTTCTCCAAGATCACGGCTCAAGCACTCGTGAGGAGCATCTCCTCAAACTAGGGCAGCAACACACGGTCGTTTTTGGAAGGGGTTTCTTCCTCATTTCTTCAAGGTCGGTATTTCTTACTACGCTCCTAGTTATAGTTCCTCTTTTCCCTTTATTTCTTTTGATTTTCTTTCATTTACACATGTGCTATGAGATGGATGGTTGTGAATGGTGAAGGGAGATGGAATGGGCGATTGGATGCCAATGGTTGTGTGGTGATGATTAAAATGGGGAGGGCATTGTTCCAATAATGAACATACATGTATGATTTGAGTAAAACCCATCTAGAAAAGCATGTTGTAGGGTAAATCAATAATGAACACACCATGTTTGATGAAATGCCAAGGTGAATAAAGTGAGTTGTAAATTAGGAAATGCATGCCTAATAAATTATGGATATTGCTAAGGCCTATGATAGTGTGTTTTCTTGCTTTCCCTAAATGATGTGAATATTACATTGCTCAATCATTGATGTTATGCGTTATGAATTACTCAAATGTCATATTCAATTCCAAATGCAAGTATGTACACGGTTCCCACGAGCATGGCATGCATGACATGATTTATCGAGGTTTTCAAGAACATGGTTAGAGGTGGGACATATCCTACGATATGTTTTACCTCGCTTTTCACAAGAAAACAAGAACCAACATTCTACGAGGGGTCTCCCCTCACTCACAAGTGCATATCATGAAGAAGGGCCTCCCTTCCCTCGCAAGTACATACATATCATGAAGAAGGGTCTCCCTTCCCTCGCAAGTGCATTGCATAAAGAAGGGTCTCCCTTCCCTCTCAAGGCATCTCACAAGCGCATCTCACAAGTACACCTCACAAGTTACATGATCACAAGCAAGCACGCATGACATGCATGACATGACACGACATACAAGATCAAGTAAGACAAACACGACAAGCTTTCAAGTACGAAAAGATATTTCAAGCCAAGTCAAGTGCACGAGGTTTTCAAGAGGTTTTATCGGCTTTCTACGAAATACAAGCATGAATATAAATTGCTTTACTTCCTTGTATGATATGAATTGTTTCTGTCTGACATATATGAATTGCTCCTGATTATGTATTGCCATTTTTATGCTATAATTGTTGGTTAGTATTTAGTACCCGCTGAGTATTCCATTCTCAGTCGTACTTCTTATGTCGGCAGGTTCTGAGGGAGCTGCTGCTCCATTTGATGGTTGTGCTCCTGGTCCATCGGTGGAAGAGGAGTACGTCGAGGAACCTTTGGAGGAACCTACAGTAGAGGGTTACCATTAGGTGGTTGTAGATACTGAGTGAATAGCTGTGGGTGAGATGAGAGATATACCTTCATGTATTTTAGCGGGTCTTTTTGCACTTTCTTTTGGATTCCTTTTGTGTAAACTTGGATTCGTATATACATAGAGGTTTGTTTAGACTTCCGCTATGCTATGTTAGAGTATGTTTCCGCTGTTTATATCCTCTATTGTATATGCTCTGTGGGTTTTTGCAGGTTGGTTTGTCAAGCAAGTCATGTAAGCCATGATTAGTCGTCCAAAGTTCACTCTAACTCCTAGGGTGGGTTTTGGGTTGCGACAGAAGTGGTATCAGAGCTTAGGCTTTAGGTCTCTAGGGTCACTTAGAATCTTATACCACGGCTTGACAAGAGCATATGTTAGGAAACAAGTTAGGAAGGAAGTGAGTCGGGAACGAGTCTATTTCCAAGTTTAAGACTAAACTTTAGTCTTAGTCTAAAATGGTTGCTTTAACCAAGTACGGTCCTAGGTACGCCAGAACACTAAAGTATAAGTATAATGTGATGAATACTCTGATGACTTGATGTGATGTGTATTAGTATTATACAACTAATACAAATTGAATTATTGTGAAATGGCATTGAAATAAACTGTGGTTTCAAGTTAGACTTATGTGGTGTTATTATTCTCAGGACTTTAGTCATGAGACGGAACACACGGGGTCGTGGACCACATACCAGAGCTTCCTCTTCTTCACGGGATGAGGATGAGCAGCCGGACCTCTCTCGGGTCTTAGGCTCTATTGCTGAGACACTCGCCATACTGGCGGCTCGGCAGGCTATACCATCATCGGCGGCACCTACTCCACCGCCCGCAGCTCCAGTACATCGTACCGCTGGAGTTGAGGCATTCAGGAGATTGAGGCCTCCACCCTTCCATGGGAGTGTGGACCCTCTTGCTGCGAAGGCATGGATCCTCCAGATGGAGAAGATCTTTGCGGTCCTCTCGCCTACAGAGGAGGATAGAGTAGCATGGGCAGTTTTCATGCTAGAAGGTGAAGCCCACCATTGGTGGTTGTCCGCATTGAGGACGCGAGATTTGACCACGCAGGGTCAACCTTGGACTTGGGAGGAGTTCAAAGATACTCTTTACAAGAAGTATTTTCCGATTGGAGCACGGGAAAAGAAAGAGAGAGAATTCATCAACCTTGAGCAAGGTTCGATGTCTGTTGCCGCTTATGAGGCCAAGTTCTCGGAGCTATCACGCTTCGCGACACATATGATTGCCACCGAGGCAATGAAGGCGAGGAGGTTTGAGCAAGGACTCAAGGATGTCATCATGGAGAAAATATCGGTCTTTAGGCACGCCACTTACGCTGAAGTGGTGGATAAAGCCTTGTTGGTTGAGACCAACTCTGAGGCGGTGTCCAAGAAGAGGGAATTGACGAGAGGCCAATCCAGTAGTTCAGCACCTCTAGAGAGGTGGGCTCGTACCGGCCCTTATCAGTATGCATGGCCAGCACCACCGATGAGGCCATCTTATGCGCCTCCAGCTCCACGGCAGTATGTGCCTCAGGCACCGCGACCTCAGGCTCTTCCGGCCCCTCCGACTTATACACATGAGGTCTGCACTCATGCGACCGAAGGCACCTGGCAGGAGATTGCCGAAGAGCATCGGGTGGATGTTTTCATTGTGGTCGCCAGGGCCATATGATCAGGGATTGCCCCAGTCGGCATTTACCAGGCCAGTCTCAGGGGATTAGGCCACCAGCACGCCCAGCAGGATCATATCAGGCGTCATCTCAGACTACCCGGTCTACACCTCAGTCTCGCCAGGCGAACCAGGGGCGAGTTTTTGCCTTAACAGAGGGTGATGCACTTGCATCTGACGATGTAGTGCAAGGTACGCAGTTGTAGCTTATTTAATTATCCGTAAATTAAACTGTTAAGTATTAATTGATTGTGTACGTACTTGGCATGTTATATATGTATATATACCTACATGTATACACGGTTGATGCATGGATTAACTCCGCTAGTTAAAATTTCAGGAACCCTACTAGTCAATGAGTATTTGGCTCGAGTGTTGATTGATACCGGGTCTACTCATTCATTTGTCTCACCGAGTTTTTCAGAAGGCTTTTCTGTAGAGCCAAGTCAGCTAGAACCGGAGTTAGCCATTTCGAATCCTCTCGGCAAAACAGTATTGGCAGAGAAAGTGTACAGAAATAGTGTGGTCCAAGTTGGAAGCCACCAGTTGGCGGTTGATCTCATCGTCCTTGGATTCCAAGACTTTGATGTCATATTGGGAATGGATTGGTTAGTAGCACATCATGGGCATGTAGCTTGCTTTGAGAAAATGGTACTCTTCAAGCCAGTAGAAGGAAGACCATTCCACTTTCGCGGGTTGAAAAGTAGATATATTGTTCGTTTTGCGGCGTTGAGCTTAGCTAACCCCGAGGCAAAGGACTCATCGACTATTCCGGTTGTGAGTGAGTTCCTGGATGTATTTCCAGAGGAGTTGCCAGGATTGCCTCTGTAGAGACCCGAATCTTTTTCATGTTTTTAGTGCATTGCATTAAGGGTATTTTAGTCTATAAATTAAGTGGAAATTAGAAATTCTAAAATGCTAGAAATGTTCGTTTTCGAGAGACGAATCCAACACAAGTTGAATCGTCAAAATCCGATGAACGAGTAAAAAGTTATGGCCAAAACAGTAAAGGGAATCAAAACCTACAGGAACCGATCGCTCGGTCAGAAATAGCGATCGATCGGTCCAAAACCGATCGATCGGTATCTATCGACTGGTCCAAAAATTTGTATGGGGAAATTTTCCAGAGAGTGTGTTTTTGACCGATCGCCCAGTCATAAACACCGATCGATCGGTAGGCAACCGATCGCTCGGTCATAACCACCGATCGCTCGGTCTTTCGTGATTTTTACAGAATTTTAGTATGGGCTTTTTGGTCTTTTGTTCTCAGACCTTGGGGCTATAAATAGGGGGTCCTACTCGAAATATTAAAATACTCCACCTAGTTCTAACCTAATTTGGAAAAAAGGGGGAGAAACCCTAGGGTTCTGAGAGAGGGTTTTCTTGGAGAAGGAGGAGACTGATAGGAGATTGCAAGAAAAGTTTATGAAGCTTCTCCAAATCGTCTCGGGAGCGTTTTGAATCCAAGGGAAGGATTCCTAAGGTCGATATACTATCCTAATCAACTTTATTTTAAGGTTTTGTGAATGTTAAGATGCTAGGAATGGTAGAAATAGATGTTTGATGCATTTTCCCTAATTTTCTAAGAAGCAAGCTAATTATGGCTGGATATGTGGATTGGAAATGTGGATTAAATGTGGATAGAATGTATGGAGGATGGGAAATGTATGGAGGATGCGATTAATTTGTGGATGTGGATGAATATATGGATTGTATGGATGAAATTATGATTTGATGAATGCATGAAAAGTAGAGAAACAATGGATTCATATTATGTGTACTCAAGGTGTTTGTGAAAATGTCTGTGAGATAAATGCTGTTATACTCTTATGAAATGGTGGTAAATTGATTATGAATTGCGATATGAATTATGATAAGATATGTATATGGGAATGGTTTGTTAAGTATGTCTAATTATTTGCATGGAAATTGATAGTCGGGAAGGTAAGAACTTAGAGGAACATCTCTCAAACCGGGAATTCTCTAACTATTTGGTATGGGACAGTATAGTGGAGTTTCCATGGTGGGAGATCAGAATCTAAGCAATTATCAACTCGAATGTTAATTTCGACACTTAAGCACATATGCACGTGTATGTTAAGATAAGAGTCTCACAAGTCACACATGTGGACCACAAGCATGAGCATGGCATACGTATGACATTCTGAATAAGCATAAGCATGGCATGGTCCGTATCCGCCAAGAACGGCATGTCTCATTTCTGTGTGATCTGAATAAGTGCATAAGGCATGGTCCGTATCCGCCAAGAACGGCATGTCTCATTACTGTATGATCTGAATAAGTGCATAAGCATAAGCATCTCACAAGCACGTGGTCTCATAAGCATAAGCAACTCATAAGTGTATTGTCTTCCAAGTCTAAGATTCTCACAAGTACACGAGTCAAGGTGATGATATGATGTATATGCGCACACGTTCTTCCGCACTCTGATTATGTTATTATGCTATTGGATATGTTTCTGACTAAATGCAGGTATATTATTATTGTTGGTTGGATTTTATATACACTGAGTACCTTTGTACTCAGCCGGACTTTGTCTTGGCAGGTATAGAGCAGGAGTACACGGCGGAGCCGTGGGTTGAGGAGACTTACCTCGAGGAAGGAGGTGAAGGTGAGCCTTCTGAGGAGGGAGCCGGAGGCTTGGGCGGCTACACCTCTTAGTTTACATTTCTTTTCATTGAGAGAGTTTGTAATTGACTTTTAGAGGATGTTGCTCAGTAGACTTTTATGGTTGTGTATCAGACTCTTTGGATTTAGTAGTTGTAATTGTTGACTAGAGACTCGTGTTATTTAGTTGGTTTGGGTTATATATATCGGAAATTTTATTACTCTCATTTTTGAAGACTCGTGTACTAGCCTTGTATGTATGGTTTTAAGCAGGGTTAAGTGAATGTGACGATTCCAAAGTCCTATTTTAGCCTTATAGGATTTTGGGGTCGTTACAGAGGTGGTATCAAAGCGCAAGGCATTAGGTTCCCTTGGGCTAAGTTGTCCTCTTAGTAGGAGTCATGTTATGTCACTCCAGGTCTGATACCAGAGGATATCAATCAGTGCTCAAGGCATTAGAGTCCTTAGGGCTAAGGTATTAAGTGTAAGGTATAGGAAGATGTGAACCTTAGGGAAGCAACATCAAGTTCAGGACTTTAAAATTGTTGAGGATTGAGTTTTGATTAAGCGTAGACTTAGGAATTTTATGTGAGTGTGTTCTAAATGGATTGCTTTCTTCTTCTCAGGATTGTAAGCACGAGAAGGGGTGGAAGAAATAATAGGAATGGAGGAGGTAGTGTGACTGATGGGGATACTCCAGATGGTGCTTCCCAAGCCAATGTGAATCGGGCTATGGAAGCTATTGCTGCAGCTATGGAGAGGCAGCCTGAAATTATGGCTCAGCAAACTGCGCTGCTAGCTGCTGGTCAAGCTAGGCAAGAGAGGGCGGTTGATGTTCACCCACCTCGTCACAACGGAGTGGAAGCTTTTAGGAGGATGAGTCCTCCAGCCTTCTATGGTAGTACGGATCCCTCAGTTACCGAGTTATGGATCATGCAACTGGAGAAGATCTTCACCGTGCTTGAGGCTACCGATGAGCAGAGGGTGAAATGGGCCTCCTTCGTCATGGAAGGCGAGGCTGAACATTGGTGGAGGGCCGCATCTAGGCAGAGGAATGAGGTGCGAGCCGGACAAGAGTGGACTTGGGGAGAGTTCCTCGACATCTTCTACGAGAGATACTTCCTGGTGTTTGTGAGAGATCAGAAGGAGATTGAATTCTCTACCTTGGAGCAAGGGAGGATGTCAGTGGCCGAGTATGAGGCCAAGTTTGTAGAGCTTTCAGGTTCGCTCCTCACTTGATTGCTACGGAGAGAATGAAGGCAAAGAGGTTTGAGCGAGGTTTGAAGGATTTTATTCGGGAGAAAGTTTTGATACTTCAGCTCGAGACTTGTAGGGAAGTGTACCAACGTGCTTTGATAGCTGAGAAGAATTCAGAAGAATTGTTGAAGAAGAGGGAGAAGATGCAAGCAAGCAGGTTTGTCCCCCAGGACAAGAGGTCGAGGATAGCAGGTCCTATGCCCATTGCTAGGTCTACCCCTTATCAGAGGCCGACTCAGGTAGCCCCACGAGCAGCTCAGGTGGCTCCGCCTACTACTGACATTCAGCTGTTTGATGTATGCCGCCAGTACGGAAAGAGGCACAGAGTAGGAGAGTGTAGGGAAATTACGGGAGGCTGTTTTCATTTTGGAGATGTTTCACACCGGATCCGAGATTGCCCACTCCGCATTCAGCAGGGGCTTCAGTCGACTCAGCCACAGGGAGTCAGGCCCCCAGGTAGGCAGTCTACACAGCAGAGGCCACCACAGGGTCCTAGACCTCAGCAGCCTCACCAGCCAGCTCAGGGTCGAGTGTTTGCTACCTCGGAGCGGGATGCACAGGCGTCCGACGACGTTGTGCAGGGTACGTTTAATTGTGCTTTAGTCAATTAAAATATTGTTCTGATGCTATGTGTGTGATATTAAATGTTATGTGGTATGATGTAAGATGCATGTATGTATTCATGATTTGACAAATTAGCTTTGTGTAATAATTCAGGCTCATTGTTGATAAATGATTTCCTCGCTCATGTTTTGATCGATACTGGTTCCACTCACTCCTTCGTCACACCTAGTTTTGCACGAGAATTTCCGATTGAGCCAAGTCTGTTAGATCGTGAATTTTCTATCGCTACTCCTGTTGGTACTTCTGTTATTACTGATAAGGTCTATCGAGCTTGTGATATTCGAGTAGGCCAGAGAGAGATGCCAGCTGATCTGATTGTCCTTGAGTTCCAAGACTTTGACGTCATTTTAGGCATGGATTGGCTTTCCAAATACCATAGGCATGTTGACTGTTTTGGGAAGGTAGTCAACTTTAGACCAATCAGTGAGCCCTCTTTTCGTTTCCAAGGGTTGAAGAAGAAGGACTTAGCTCGTTTCGCAGCATTGAGTCTTACTACCTCGGAAGCACCAGATTTCTCAAGTATCCCTATTGTAGAGGAATTCATGGATGTCTTTCCTAAAGACTTACCGGGTTTGCCACCGGATAGAGAAGTAGACTTTGCAATTGAGTTGGTTCCGGGTACGGCACCCATCTCTAAAGCGCCATATAGGATGGCTCCAGCAGAGTTGAAAGAGCTTAAGGAGCAGATTGACGAATTGCTTGGTCTTGGATTTATCCGCCCAAGTGTATCACCTTGGGGAGCTCCAGTGTTGTTTGTGAAGAAGAAGGATGGTTCGATGAGGATGTGCATCGACTATCGGCAACTGAACAAGGTCACCATCAAGAACAAATATCCTTTACCTAGGATCGATGACTTGTTTGAACAGTTGCAAGGAGCTAAGTATTTCTCCAAGATTGATTTGAGGTCGGGCTACCATCAGCTAAAGATAAAGATGGAAGATGTGCCTAAGTCTGCTTTTAGGATCAGATATGGGCATTTTGAATTCTTAGTCATGCCGTTCGGTTTGACAAACGCCCCGGCAGCATTCATAGATCTCATGAACAGGATTTTCAAGCCGACTCTGGACCGCTTTGTGATCGCGTTTGTGGATGACATTTTAGTGTACTCCAGGACACAGAAGGAGCATGAGATGCATCTCCGGATCACCCTGAAGACACTCCGGGAGCATAAGCTATATGCTAAGCTTAGCAAGTGCGAGTTTTGGCTAGAAAAAGTAGCATTTCTAGGCCATGTGGTGTCAGAAGAGGGGATTTCAATTGACCCTGCTAAGATAGAAGCAGTGGAAGGATGGGGAAGGCCAAAGAGTGTTACAGAGGTTCGAAGTTTCTTGGGCCTAGCTGGATATTATCGAAGATTTGTAGAAGGATTTTCCAGTTTGGCAGCTCCGCTTACTCATCTAACTCGAAAGAACGCTAGATTCGAGTGGAATGAGAAATGTGAGAAGAGTTTTCTGGAGTTGAAGAAGCGTCTCACCACCGCTCCGATCTTGACTGTTCCATCGGGTAGTGAAGATTTTGTGGTGTATAGTAATGCCTCACTCGTTGGGTTAGGTTGTGTTCTTATGCAACACGGAAAGGTGATTGCCTATGGTTCTCGGCAGTTGAAAGACCACGAGAAGAACTATCCTACCCATGATTTGGAGTTAGCAGCCTTGGTTTTTGCTCTTAAGATCTGGAGACACTACTTGTACGGTGCGCAGTTTGAAGTTTTCACCAACCACAAAAGTCTAAAGTATTTATTCTCCCAGAAAGAGCTGAATTTGAGGCAGCGTCGTTGGGTGGAATTCCTCAAGGATTATGATTGCTCTATTCAGTACCACCCGGGGAAAGCAAATGTAGTGGCAGATGCGCTAAGTAGGAGACCTACTGGATTCTTGGCACATTTAATGGTCCAAGAATGGAAGTTACTAGAAGAGGTGTCTAGCCTCGATGCGGGTTTCAGTGTTGGAGCTTCTGGAGCCTTGTTGGCTAACATTATGATCAGGCCAACCTTGTTGGACAGGATTAAGGACTTACAGTGGAATGATGGAGAACTGCACGCTGCCATGAATAAGTCGCTTAGCAGCGGGTTTGAGGATTTCTCTTGGAGGGATGGTGGAGTTTGTTTCAAGGGTAGACTTTGTGTTCCGGATGATGAGGATCTAAGAAGGGACATTCTGGATAAAGCACACAAGTCCAAGTACACCGTGCATCCGGGAGGTACTAAGATGTACCAGAACCTTAAGAAGTATTTCTGGTGGAAAGGTATGAAGAAAGATGTGGCTACCTTTGTATCCAAGTGTTTGGTGTGTCAGCAGGTGAAGGCCGAACACAGGAGGCCAGCAGGACTTCTTCAGTCTCTTCCTATTCCCGAGTGGAAGTGGGAAAATATCTCCATGGATTTTGTTGTTGGTTTGCCAAAGACGGCCAAGAACTTTGATGCCATTTGGGTTGTGGTTGACCAATTGACTAAATCAGCTCACTTTATTCCATATCGGACCACTTTCAACTCTAATCAATTGGCTAACCTCTATATCAAAGAGATAGTTCGTTTGCATGGAGTGCCAGTTAGCATTGTTTCTGATCGAGATCCGAGATTTACATCTAGATTCTGGAAGAGTTTTCAGCAGGCCATGGGTTCCCATTTGGATTTTAGTACGGCATTTCATCCGCAGACAGATGGGCAAACTGAAAGAGTGAACCAGATCATGAGGACATGCTACAAGCTTGCATGTTAGACTTTCAGGGTAGTTGGGTTGATCACTTACCGTTGGTTGAGTTTGCCTACAACAACAGCTATCAAGCTAGCATTCAGATGGCACCGTTTGAGGCACTTTATGGGAGGAGTTGTCGTTCACCTTTGTGTTGGGACGAAGTTGGTGAGAGGAAGCTTTTGGGTCCCGAACTCGTTGGTCAGACTGTGGATAGAGTTCAGTTGATCAGGGAGAGGTTGAAAGCAGCTCAGAGTAGACAGAAAAGCTATGCCGATACTCGGAGGAGAGATCTTGAGTTCCAAGTCGGAGATTTTGTATTTGTTAAGATCTCACCTACGAAGGGGGTGATGAGGTTTGGCAAGCGAGGCAAGCTCAGTCCGAGATATGTGGGTCCTTTTGAGATCATCACCCGAGTCGGAGAAGTTGCTTATCGGGTCGCCTTGCCACCTCACATGAAAGGTGTGCATAATGTCTTTCACATCTCTATCTTGAGGAAGTACATTGCTGATCCTTCACATGTCATTCATTTGGAACCGTTGGAAGTTCGGGAAGATTTGACTCTAGTAGAGCAACCGGCTCGAGTTTTGGACCGGAAAGAGCAAGTTTTGCGTTCTAAGGTCATTCCTCTTGTGCTTTTGCAATGGGAGCATCACTCTAGAGAAGAGGCTACTTGGGAGAGAGAAGCCGAAGTCCGCGAAAAGTACCCATATTTATTCACCTAAGGTACGTAATTTCGAGGACGAAATTCTTTTACGGGGGGGGAGGATGTAGAGACCCGAATCTTTTTCATGTTTTTAGTGCATTGCATTAAGGGTATTTTAGTCTATAAATTAAGTGGAAATTAGAAATTCTAAAACGCTAGAAATGTTCTTTTTCGAGGGACGAATCCAACGCAAGTTGAATCGTCAAAATCCGATGAACGAGTAAAAAGTTATGGCCAAAACAGTAAAGGGAGTCAAAACCTACAAGAACCGATCGCTCGGTCAGAAGTAGCGATCGATCGGTATCTATCGACTGGTCCAAAATTTTGTATGGGAAAATTTTCCAGAGAGTGTGTTTTTGACCGATCGCCCGGTCATAAACACCGATCGATCGGTAGGCAACCGATCGCTCGGTCTTTCGTGATTTTTACAGAATTTTAGTATGGGCTTTTTGGTCTTTTGTTCTCAGACCTTGGGGCTATAAATAGGGGGTCCTACTCGAAATATTAAAATACTCCACCTAGTTCTAACCTAATTTGGAAAAAAGGGGGAGAAACCCTAGGGTTTTGAGAGAGGGTTTTCTTGGAGAAGGAGGAGATTGATAGGAGATTGCAAGAAAAGTTTGGGAAGCTTCTCCAAATCGTCTCGGGAGCATTTTGAATCCAAGGGAAGGATTCCTAAGGTCGATATACTATCCTAATCAACTTTATTTTAAGGTTTTGTGAATGTTAAGATGCTAGGAATGGTAGAAATAGATGTTTGATGCATTTTCCCTAATTTTCTAAGAAGCAAGCTAATTATGGATGGATATGTGGATTGGAAATGTGGATTAAATGTGGATAGAATGTATGGAGGATGGGAAATGTATGGCAGATGCGATTAATTTGTGGATGTGGATGAATATATGGATTGTATGGATGAAATTATGATTTGATGAATGCATGAAAAGTAGATAAACAATGGATTCATATTATGTGTACTCAAGGTGTTTGTGAAAATGTCTGTGACATAAATGCTGTTATACTCTTATGAAATGGTGGTAAATTGATTATGAATTGCGATGTGAATTATGATAAGATATGTATATGAGAATGGTTTGTTAAGTATGTCTAATTATTTGCATGGAAATTGATAGTTGGGAAGGTAAGAACTTAGAGGAACATCTCTCAAACCGGGAATTCTCTAACTATTTGGTATGGGACAGTATAGTGGAGTTTCCATGGTGGGAGATCGGAATCTAAGCAATTATCAACTCGAATGTTAATTTCGACACTTAAGCACATATGCACGTGTATGTTAAGATAAGAGTCTCACAAGTCACACATGTGGACCACAAGCATGAGCATGGCATACGTATGACATTCTGAATAAGCATAAGCATAGCATGGTCCGTATCCGCCAAGAACGGCATGTCTCATTTCTGTGTGATCTGAATAAGTGCATAAGGCATGGTCCGTATCCGCCAAGAACGGCATGTCTCATTACTGTATGATCTGAATAAGTGCATAAGCATAAGCATCTCACAAGCACGTGGTCTCATAAGCATAAGCAACTCATAAGTGTATTGTCTTCCAAGTCTAAGATTCTCACAAGTACACGAGTCAAGGTGATGATATGATGTATATGCGCACACGTTCTTCCGCACTCTGATTATGTTATTATGCTATTGGATATGTTTCTGACTAAGTGCAGGTATATTATTATTGTTGATTGGATTTTATATACACTGAGTACCTTTGTACTCAGCCGGACTTTGTCTTGGCAGGTATAGAGCAGGAGTACACGGCGGAGCCGTGGGTTGAGGAGACTTACCTCGAGGAAGGAGGTGAAGGTGAGCCTTCTGAGGAGGGAGCCGGAGACTTGGGCGGCTACACCTCTTAGTTTACATTTCTTTTCATTGAGAGAGTTTGTAATTGACTTTTAGAGGATGTTGCTCAGTAGACTTTTATGGTTGTGTATCAGACTCTTTGGATTTAGTAGTTGTAATTGTTGACTAGAGACTCGTGTTATTTAGTTGGTTTGGGTTATATATATCGGAAATTTTATTACTCTCATTTTTGAAGACTCGTGTACTAGCCTTGTATGTATGGTTTTAAGCAGGGTTAAGTGAATATGACGATTCCAAAGTCCTATTTTAGCCTTGTAGGATTTTGGGGTCGTTACAGCCTCCAGACAGGGAGATTGAGTTTGTGATCGAGCTTGCACCAGGCACAGCTCCTGTTTTCAGGGCTCCATATAGAATGGCCCCTATTGAACTCAAAGAGTTAAAGACCCAGTTGGAAGAATTACAAGGTCTTGGTTTCATTCGACCAAGTGTCTCACCGTGGGGTGCCCCGGTGTTGTTTGTTAAGAAGAAAGATGGCTCAGATGCGATATGGGTAGTAGTGGATCGTTTGACGAAGTCCGCTCACTTCTTACCTTACGAACTACTTTCAACTCTAGTCAATTAGCCGCTTTGTACATCAAGGAAGTGGTGAGGTTGCACGGAGTGCCCGTTAGTATTGTGTCAGATCGGGATCCAAGATTCACATCACAATTCTGGAAAAGCTTCCAGGAGGCTATGGGTTCCCGACTTCATTTCAGCATCACTTTTCATCCACAGACGGATGGACAAACCGAGAGAGTGAACCAAGTCATTGAAGACATGCTTCGGGCTTTTATGTTGGATTTCAGAGGCAGTTGGGAAGAACACTTGCCTTTGGTTGAATTCGCCTATAATAACAGCTATCAGGCGAGTATCCAAATGGCACCATTTGAGGCCTTGTATGGGCGAATTTGTAGGTCTCCTCTCTATTGGGATGAGGTAGGAGAAAGGAAAGTACTAGGTCTGGAGTTGATTGAGAAAACTGCAGGCACAGTTAAGATCATTCGGGATCGATTGAAAGCCGCTCAAGATCGCCAAAAGAGTTATGCGGACATGCGCCGTAGGGACTTGGAATTTCAAGTAGGGGATCAAGTTTTTTTGAGAGTATCTCCTAGCAAAGGGATCATGAGATTTGGAAAGCGAGGCAAGCTCAGTCCTCGGTATGTTGGACCTTTTGAGATTATCACACGAGTGGGTGAGGTTGCTTACAGAGTAGCTCTCCCACCTCACATGGCCGCAGTTCACAACGTCTTCCATGTGTCTATGCTTCGGAAGTACATTGCGGATCCTTCGCATGTCATAGACTTGGAACCGTTGGAGATTCGAGAGGACCTCACCTTGATCGAAAAGCCGGTTCAGATTTTGGATCGAAGAGATCAGGTGCTTCGCAACAAGACAATCCCTTTGGATCTTGTGCAATGGCAACACCATGCTCGGGAAGAAGCTACATGGGAGCGTGAAGCCGAAGTCAAAGCAAAGTACCCAGAATTAATTGAATGAGTTTTTGTATAAGTTTGTATATGACTTGTAATTTTCTTTTTGGGTTGTAATGCAAGTAGCGTCTAAATTTTGATGATGAAATTTTTGTAAGGGGGGGAGGATGTAGAGCCCCGGACCTTTTCACATTTTATGCATGACACTTTCGTTGCCATTTTGCCTTTAAAGAGGTATAATTAATAAATAAGGAAGACATTAGAAATTTCGAAACATCAGAAATGTTCCTTTTCGAAGTACGAACCCAACGCAAGTTGAATCGTCAAAATCGGACGAACGAGTCAAAAGATATGGCCAAAACAGTCTGGACCTGCAGGCAATCGTAGCTCGGAAGGCACTAAGGACGTGCTCTGATAACGTGCTCTGATAACGTATACGTTGTGCATCCGTTGTGCAACAGACAACGAGGCACAGACAACGCATAGACAACGTGCTCTGATAACGTATACGTTGTGCATCCGTTGTGCAACAGACAACGAGGCACAGACAACGCATAGACAACGTATTCTGATAACGTATACGTTGTGCATCCGTTGTGCAACAGACAACGGGCACGTTGTACATAAGACAACGGACACGAGCTCAGCACTATACACAACACAACGTGACAACGGGTTCGGCACCCTTCACAACGGGCAACGTGTTTGGCACTATTCACAGCACAACGTGTTGGGCACTATTCACAGCACAACGTGTTTGAGCACTATTCACAGCACAACGTGTTGGGCACTGTTCACAGCACAACGTGTTTGGTACTATTCACAGCACAACGTGTTTGGCACTATTCACAGCTCAACGTGCTCGGTCCTCACGTTTTGCAGAAATTTCAGTAAGGGTATTATGGTCTTTTGGTCGGTTTACTCTTACCTTAAGAGTCTTACCCGAGCCTTTAGGGCATCATTCGACACTTAGAGAGTTTGAGAGAATAGGAGAAAGGGGAGAGGGCGATTCCAACCTAGGGCTTGTCTTTGGAAGAGAAATCAAAGGGTTTTGAGACCCTAGATCACTTCAAGTCCGGCTTTCTCCAAGATCACGGCTCAAGCACTCGTGAGGAGCATCTCCTCAAACTAGGGCTGCAACTCACGGTCATTTTTGGAAGGGGTTTCTTCCTCATTTCTTCAAGGTCGGTACTTCTTACTACCCTCCTAGTTATAGTTCCTCTTTTCCCTTTATTTCTTTTGATTTTCTTTCATTTACACATGTGCTATGAGATGAATGGTTGTGAATGGTGAAGGGAGATGGAATGGGCGATTGGATGCCAATGGTTGTGTGGTGATGATTAAAATGGGGAGGGCTTTG
Organism: Tetracentron sinense; assembly: GCA_015143295.1. Classification (NCBI taxonomy): domain Eukaryota; kingdom Viridiplantae; phylum Streptophyta; class Magnoliopsida; order Trochodendrales; family Trochodendraceae; genus Tetracentron; species Tetracentron sinense. Next base: position 19,100,290 of record CM026555.1, on the reverse strand, counting down.
TTCCAATAATGAACATACATGTATGATTTGAGTAAAACTCATCTAGAAAAGCATGTTGTAGGGTAAATCAATAATGAACACACCATGTTTGATGAAATGCCAAGGTGAATAAAGTGAGTTGTAAATTAGGAAATGCATGCCTAATAAATTATGGATATTGCTAGGGCCTATGATAGTGTGTTTTCTTGCTTTCCCTAAATGATGTGAATATTACATTGTTCAATCATTGATGTTATGCGTTATGAATTACTCAAATGTCATATTTAATTCCAAATGCAAGTATGTACACGGTTCCCACGAGCACGGCATGCATGACATGATTTATCGAGGTTTTCAAGAACATGGTTAGAGGTGGGACATATCCTACGATATGTTTTACCTCGCTTTTCACAAGAAAACAAGATCCAACATTCTACGAGGGGTCTCCCCTCACTCACAAGTGCATATCATGAAGAAGGGCCTCCCTTCCCTCGCAAGTACATACATATCATGAAGAAGGGTCTCCCTTCCCTCGCAAGTGCATTGCATAAAGAAGGGTCTTCCTTCCCTCTCAAGGCATCTCACAAGCGCATCTCACAAGTACACCTCACAAGGATATCTCACAAGTTACATGATCACAAGCAAGCACGCATGACATGCATGACATGACACGACATACAAGATCAAGTAAGACAAACACAACAAGCTTTCAAGTACGAAAAAATATTTCAAGCCAAGTCAAGTGCACGATGTTTTCAAGAGGTTTTATCGGCTTTCTACGAAATACAAGCATGATTATAAATTGCTTTACTTCCTTGTATGATATGAATTGTTTCTGTCTAACATATATGAATTGCTCCTGATTATGTATTGCCATTTATATGCTATAATTGTTGGTTAGTATTTAGTACCCGCTGAGTATTCCATGCTCAGCCGTACTTCTTATGTTGGCAGATTCTGAGGGAGCTGCTGCTCCATTTGATGTTTGTGCTCCTGGTCCATGGGTGGAAGAGGAGTACGTCGAGGAACCTTTGGAGGAACCTCCAGTAGAGGGTTACCATTAGGTGGTTGTAGATTCTGAGTGAATAGCTGTGGGTGAGATGAGAGATATACCTTCATGTATTTTAGCGGGTCTGTCCGCACTTTCTTTTGGATTCCTTTTGTGTAAACTTGGATTCGTATATACAAAGAGGTTTGTTTAGACTTCCGCTGTGCGATGTTAGAGTATGTTTCCGCTGTTTATATCCTCTATTGTATATGCTCTATGGGTTTTTGCAGGTTGGTTTGTCAAGCAAGTCATGTAAGCCATGATTAGTCGTCCAAAGTTCACTCTAACTCCTAGGGTGGGTTTTGGGTCGCGACACATACCTTCGCTGACTCTTGCATCCGGGTGGTTCCGATGCTGTGCTAGTTCTACCTATGGCAGAGTAAACTAGGATTCTATATAATGGTGGGACGTCCACCCTTTGGGATTAATCTCTTCTCCATGTTTTTCTCTCCCTCTCCTCTAGTTCTTGCCCCTCTCTCTCCTCTTGTGGAAGTGTAAGGTCATTATCTCTCTTCTCTCTTGGTTCTGGTTTTTCTTTTGAGCAAAAATAGTGTCGCGCCCCAAAATACCCCCTAGGAGTTAAGGGATACTTTAGAGGTGACTACGTGTACCTGTCAAACCATCCTGTAATGCAAGAGGCTAAACATAATATAATACAATGATAATCAGAGCGCAGAAACTAAACATAAGTGCGGAAGCATAAGCCAACTTTTTCTTTTCTTCTATAACTCCATATAGTATTCCAAGTTAACATATACTAAATACAATCAAAGTAAAGGTGGACATACCCACCTATCAAAATACAAAAAGGAACTCTCTAACCCTCTCCTCTCAACAGTAGTCGAGGTATGGCCACACATCCAAGTCCCCATCCTCCTGAGACTGCCATGGGATAGGTGGCTCCCTCTCCTCTACATACTCCTCCTCGACCCAAGGCTCGGGGTCGAGGACATCCACAGTACCTGCCGACATAAAAGTACGGCTGAGCATGGAATACTCAGCGAGTACAAACTACTAGCTAACCATAACAATAGCGAAAGCATAACAACAGTGAGCAATACAAGATATTAATTTAAAGCAATAGTGAAAGCATAAGATACATAGTCATATCTTGACATGCGTGTATGAATGCAAAAACCTCGGTAAAACTCATGTCTCGGAAACCTTTTTCATGTCTCGGTCAAATCATGTATGTGTGTCGTGTCTTGTCTTGTATTTCATGTCTTGATTTGTTCTTGACTTGTATACTTGTGAGCCAGAGGCTAGCACCCTTCCTTAGGCTACCAATCTCCTTGTCATGTTCTTGTTCCATTTCTCTTGTGAGCCAGAGGCTAGCACCCTTCCTTGGGCTACCAACCTCCTTGTCATGTTCTTGTTCCATTTCTCTTGTGAGCCAGAGGCTAGCACCCTTCCTTGGGCTACCAACCTCCTTGTCATGTTCTTGTTCCATATCTCTTGTGAGCCAGAGGCTAGCTAGCACCCTTCCTTGGGCTACCAACCTCCTTGTCATGGTTCATTTTCTTGTTTGCTTTATTATGCACAATTACTCTTGGAAAACCTAATTCATGCATGCATGCGTGCTTGTGTGCTTGTCAATAGTGGAAAATGTAGCACCCCGGACTTTTTCATCCTTAATGAATAGCACCTTCGTAGCTAATTGGCCGTTTTTATAGTCTAATTAATAAATAAGGGAGAAATCAGAAATTCTGAAACATCAGAAATGTTCGTTTTCGAAAGACGGATCCAACGCAAGTTGAATCGTCGAAATCCGACGAGCGAGTCAAAAGATATGGTCAAAACAGTCCAGACATACACAGCACCGATCGCTCGGTCCAGTCAGCGATCGATCGGTCCATAATCGATCGATCGGTAGCTATCGCACGGTCAGAAATTTTGTATGGGGAAATTTTCCAGAGAGTGAGTTTTTGACCGGTCGATCGGTCATAAACACCGATCGCTCGGTAGGCAACCAATCGATCGGTCATAACTACCGATCGCTCGGTCTTCGCGTTTTTGCAGAAATTTCAGTAAGGGCGTTTTCATCTTTTGGGTGTTAAACCCTTACCCATAAGGGTTTGCTCGACCCTTTGAGGCCTCACTTACAACACTTAGGGATATTTGAGAGAGAGGGAGAAGAAACTAGGGTTCCAAAGCCCCCTTTCCATTTGAGAGTAAGATCAATGGTTTAAGCACCCAAGAGCATCCCTAAAAGCTTGGATTTCGAAAATCCAACCTCAAGCTCGTGTGGGACTCCTTCTCCAAGGTAGGGCAGCGTTTTCCACGGCAACTTCAAGGTTTTTTCCCCACACCAAGCCTTCTTCAAGCAAGAATCTTTCTTCTTGCAAGTTGGAGCTTCAATCAAGGTTTCTACCAAGGATCAAGCCTTGATTCAAGGTTAGTACACCCTACTAACTTTCCCTAGCAATAACCTAGGTTTTCTAGTGTAAATGGTGATTCTATATATTATGCTTTTCCTTCCCTATGCATTGTATTAACTCAACAAATATAAACAAGATAAGGGAAATGGAATGAATGTGTGGATGGGAGATTGGATGTGGCGATTGGATGCCGAATGTGATGTATGATGTGTGGGTTGTGGATTGGAAAATGGAGGATGGGCATAGTACAAATAACAAACTTACCATTGTGTGGTGGAATGGAAAATATGCATTTAAAAGAAGGAGATAAACTACTAAGGAATAATGTATGAAAGTGTTTGACAAAATACCTAAACTATGAATAAATGATCTCAATGAAGAATATGGAAATGGGTTTTATGTATGCGTTCTTATAAATGATAAATTGATCAAATGTTATGCAAACTACTTATGTTACCTATGTTCATATCATGAATTGAATTGTAATGTCATATTTTGGTTATTCCCATTATCATGATTGTCACTATGGACACGTACACGAGCACGCATGATAGCATGAACCGAGATTTCAAGAGCATGTGCATATAATAAACAACAAGAAAATATTGCATGTCAAGGAGGTTGGTAGCCCAGGGAGGATTCGGGTACTAACCTCTGGCTCACAAGATAACCCCTAAAACACCTATTGTCAAGGAGGTTGGTAGCCCAGGGACATTCGGGTACTAGCCTCTGGCTCACAAGAAAACTAAACAAGTAATAAAAATCACCTATTGTCAAGGATGTTGGTAGCCCAGGGACATTCGGGTACTAACCTCTGGCTCACAAGAAAACAAGTGCATTTCATAACAAGGAGGTTGGTAGCCCAGGGACATTCGGGTACTAACCTCTGGCTCACAAGTGCATTGCATATCAAGGAGGTTGGCAGCCTAGGGATATTCGGGTGCTAGCCTCTGGCTCACAAGTTACGAGATGGAGGTTTACAAGATGATGATCATGCATTCATGCATGCACGCATACGTGATTTCTACGAGGCATACCGGGACATGACATGGGTTTTCGAGCATGAGTTTTATCGGCATTTTCGCATTCATGTACGCACGTCAGGATGCTTGTATTGTATCATGCCTTATACTGTTTCTTTTGTGATGTTTCTATTACTGCTTGTATGATATTACTATTATGTGTTTTTACTATTGTTATGGTCTGCTAGTAGCTTGTACTCGCTGAGTATTCCATGCTCAGCCGTACTTTCATGTCGGCAGGTACTGAGGGAGCCCTCGACCCGGAGCCTTGGGTCGAGGAAAAGTATATAGAGGAGAGAGAGCCGGCTATTCCATTACAGTCTCAGGCGGACCGAGACCTCGATGCGTGGCCATACCTCGACTACTGTTGAGGGGAGAGTATGAGAGGGTCTTATGTATTTTGATATTTTGATAGGTGGGCCTGTCCACCTTAGACTTAGATGTGTTTTGTATTTATGTCAACTTGGAATACCATTTTGGATCATCCGAAGAAATGAAAATTTGTTTACGCTTCCGCATATATGATAGCTTCCGCGCTCTGATTATCGTTGTTAGTATTGTATTTTATCTTGTGCATTGCAGGATGGTTTGATAGGTACGCAGTGTGACACCTAAAATATCCCTAAACTCCTAGGGGGTATTTCGGGGCGTTACAGAGAATCATGATGACATACTTGGATGGGCGGATCACATGAATATGGCATTTCAATCCCTAACATAGTGGTATGAAAATTTAGGCAACATATAGCACATTTGAGCAATTTATCATTCCTAAGAAAATTTACACAATTTCTATTTCCATTTTCTTCATTAAGTCCATTTATCCCTTGTTTAGTCATTTTATCAAACACACGGTGGGCCACATTTCTTAGTCCTTCCATTTCCCTTATTTAGTGCGTATTTTTCATCAAGACATCAAGGTACATTCGTTATTTGTAAAGTGCCCATCTTCCATTTTCCATTTCACACATCACACAACATCCATACGGCATCCAATCGCCTCAATCGACATCCCATCCACACATCCATACCTTTTTCTTATCTTGTTTATATTTAGTGGAGATGATACATTTTATAAGGGAGAAAACATACTACCAAGAGTCACATTTCACAATAGAAAATCTAGACTATTGCTAAAGAAAGTTAGTAGAGTGTACTAACCTTGAATCAAGGCTTGATCCTTGGTAGGGACCTTGATTGAAGCTCCAACTTGAAAGATGAAGCCTTTGCTTGAAATAAGCTTGAGTTGGGGAAGAAACCCCTTTCAAAAACGTGAGTGAGGGCTGCCCTAGCTTTAAGAATGCACCCCACCCGAGCTTGAGTTGAAATCTTGAAGAAAACGTGCTTGGGGACGATCTAGGGTCTTCACCCCTTTGATTTCTTCTCCAAAAGCAACCTAGGTTTAGGAAACCCTTTTCTCTTCTCTCTTATCTCCCAAATCTCTCTAAGTATAGTGAATGATGCCCTAAGGCTCGGGCAAGCCTTAAGGAGAAAGGGTTTAACCCCCAAAAGACGAAAAAGCCCTTAATGAAAATTCTGAAAAACACGAAGACCGAGCGATCAGTTGTTATGACCGATCGATCGGTTGCCTACCGAGCGATCGGTGTTTATGACCGATCGACCAGTCAAAAACTCACTCTCTGGAAAATTTCCCCATACAAAATTTCTGACCATGCGATAGCTACCGATCGATCGGTTATGGACCGATCGATCGCTGACTGGACCGAGCGATCGGTGCTCTGTATGTTTGGACTGTTTTGACCATATCTTTTGACTTGCTCGTCGGATTTCGACGATTCAACTTGCGTTGGATCCGTCTTTCGAAAACGAACATTTCTGACGTTTCGGAATTTCCGATTTCTCCTTTATTTATTAATTAGACTACAAAAACGGCCAATTAGCTACGAAAGTGCCATTCATTAAAGATGAAAAAGTCCGGGGTGCTACAAATAGAACGAATGTTGTTAATCAAGAAAGCATCTTGAGATTCAAGAAAAGAACAAAAGATCATAGAACTTGAATTGGAAGGCCATTAGCTTCCATTAAAAAAAATTTAAAGGAAAAAGAAGGTTCATGTGAATTGCGAAGGAGACTTTACCCTTGCGAAGTTTTGCAGGCATTGTTCTATCGTGGATTTGACTTATCAATATCAAAGTCGCAAAGGTGATAGTTATTTTATCCTTCATTGAATAAATTCAATTAGAATCTTAGTCAGATCTTGAGATTCGATGTATGCCCCCCAACAACTGTTTTTCTAAAATTGAAAAGAGGCATACTTTCAGGGTAGAACCATGTGTAGCGACTAAAATCATTAATGAAGATAGTATAATATTTGAAACCAGATAAAGAGGCCATTGGGGCAAGCCCTCAAACATCGCAATGAATGAGATGGAGAGGATTGGGGCTATTGTGACCAACAAATTGGAAACGAAGACACGTACTTTTATTCAATTTACAATCATTACAAAAGTAAGGACTTTGATTCAAAGATAGCCGAGCAATTGCGTTTAAGCAGAAATTGAAAGATAGTTTAAGAAGGATGATCTAATCGACAATGCCAAACTTTAGAGTTGGATGAGGCTACTGTAAATGCCAATGGAGCGGAAGATTGTGGCAGGAAGTTGGAGAAGGAAGAAGGCAGCATCGAAATGGGATAAAGATTTCCATTAGTTCCCCTGTGAGAAGAGTTGTCCCTATTGATAGATCCTTTACACAAAAACCCCATGGAAAGAAAGTGAAGGAAGAATTGTTATCTTCAGAAAGAAAATTGTTGACAAGGTTAGGAACATGTACATGTAGAACTGATTTTAACTGAAGAGTAGATGTAGGAGGTTTAAGTGAGGCATTACCAACATGTGATATTGGAGTTTGATTACCATTTCCAAAGACAATAGTGTCATTATGCATATAAGCACTGGTTTGATGGAGAAGAGTGGGATCCAAAGTCATAGGGTTGGTTGCACCAGTATCCGGATACCAATTTGAGTCATATGGGGCATCTAAGTGCATTGAAGGAAAAGCTTGATGGAGGTGCTCATCTTGGAAGGCATGGTTGACTTATTGTCGACATTGCATCGTTGAATGCCTTCGTTGGGAGCAAATCTAGCAGTGAGGAGTATGATAAGGACTGTTGGGAGGGCCTGAGCCAACAGTGGGTGCTGCACTAAGGATGCCATGAGAGGGAGCACCACTTCTGATTGGCGAGGTTGTTGGAAGTGGGATGATGATCCCCGGTTCCGAAAGGAAGGGCCACGACCATGGCTGCGCCCTCGAGATGAGTTGGGTGCAGGTTGAAATTGACCATAGAATGCCATCGAGGTGCTGTCCTGAGAAGGAGGAATAAACTGTAGAAGATGCTGCTCGAGCGTAAGTAAGTGTGCACGAAGTTTGGAGAAGGTGATGGGCTCGTTCCTATTGGTGATAGTCATGATGAATGAAGGGCAAACCTCCTAAGGTAAACAAAACCAAATCACGATCAGAAGTCTGATCCTGAATAACAATCAAGGCATCTACGATGGCCTTTAATTTGTTGAGAAAATCCTTCATGGTCGAGGTGCCTTTGTGAAGGGTTGCAGCAGCAAATGAAGGTGCATCATTTGAGCATGGGAATTTTGTAAGAAGGTTGATGCAAGGAGATCCAAATTGCTTGGGAAGAGATGAGTCCGACTGTTTGGGCAAGTACGCTTTCCATGAGAGTAGCGTTGAGGCAACTCATGACATACTTGTCTGTGCGTATCCCATGAGAAAAATGCAGTGTTGGGAAGATCTTTGTCGAGATGCGATGGTGGTGGGGGGTAGCTACTGTTAACAAAGCGAAACAAACCTCGAGAGATGAGAATAGGTTGAATCTGATTTTTCCACAAGAGATAATTGGAGCCATCGAGTTACACTGAGACGAATTGGATGATGTTGATAATGTTGGGATGGTGAGGAGAAGGAGGAGATGGGGTCAGATTCTTTGGCGGTACGACTGGATCTAGCCATTACTGTATATTTGATAGAATACAAAGGAAGAAAAAAAACTGTTTTAACAGAGAACGTGTAGTCGCTCTAATACCATGTTATGAGAGACTATTATTGAAAAACTTCCGTGCTACTTTTGAATGAGTAGATATGTATTTATATTCTCAAAGAGAGATTCATTTACAAAGATTACAGAGGTCTTGAAGATTCACACGGTTTTGTAGAATGGCAAAATGCCTATGCTATGGTTGTGCAAAGAGGTAAGTTCCCTTTGTTAGAAAGGTACGAGAAAAGGATGAATATCTCAAGAGATTGCTATGATCTCTTGAGATCTTGATCATATACAGTCAACAATGTGTGGGTCTCACCTGAAGTCTGTTTGTCTATTACTCCTTTTTACTGCTACGAGTTGGACCTATTTAAAAATATCAAAATCCAAGCCCAAATTGGCCCATTGCCACCTGATTAGGGTGCCATATATTCACTAGAGGAGCCACATGGGGGCCAGGGGGGCTTCAGCACCCCTGAAATTTTGAATTTTTTTTTTTTTACTATAGCAATAATAAGGGTGTAGCCTGGGAAAGGGGCGGAGCCGGGGGACGGGGAGCTCTAGCCCCCCCCTAAATTTTTGAGAAAAAAAGATTTTCTTTACAAAATGGACACAAACAGAAGCGATGTCCCATGAACTTGGCTCCAAAATGCAAAAATACAAGGATTTTTTTATGGGCTACAGAAAAATCCTTGCATGTCTTCCTCCAAAAATGTGAGATTGCAATAGGGGAGAGTGGAACTAGCAAAATCCTTATAACTAAAGTGCTCCGAAGGTAGAAACCACACTGTGTGCAAAATGTGGGCCAACCCATCCTGTTAATCTATAAATATTGCTTTTATTTGATGTAAATATAATGTTAAGCTCCGAAAAAAAAACATTTGGAACTCTCATTTTCAACACAAATAGGTTGACGTTTTAATTATTAGTAGTAGAGTGGAATTTTTTACAATTTAAATGCTTTTGAGTTAAATACAAAAATAACCTGCTTTCTTTAGGCTGAAAATGAGAGCTCCGGATTTGCATCATATTTCAACGTGGGAAAACACGCACATATATATATATATATCAACTAGCAGAAACACGTGGATCATTGCATTACATGAGAGTGATAGAGCTTTCCTTTCTTTCTGTATCCTCTTCTCGATGATTATTACTATTCTGATTATACTATTTCAACAACTAGAATCAGACTAGGAGAGCTCAGCTTTCCTTGTCTCACATAAGAAGATTTGCAATCCTCCTTTTATTCAGATATATATTGGTGTCTCCTTTCCTGCAAGGATTTCAAAATAAAATTAGAGAGATCAAATTGAGTTGATACGTAATCTTAAGTAGCTGAAGAATAAGATTACAATGCTTACCATCTTAGTAGTGGTGAGGAGGAGGAGGAGACTTGTACTTGTAGGCTTCCTTGGGTGGTGGTGGTGGAGACTTGTACTTGTAAGGTTCCTTGGGTGGTGGTGGTGGAGACTTGTAAGGTTCCTTAGGTGGTGGTGGAGGAGACTTGTACTTGTAGGGTTCCTTGGGAGGTGGCGGTAGGGGAGACTTCTGGACTGGTGGTGGTGGTGGTGATTTGTAGTGATAAGGAGGAGATGGTGGTGGAGGAGATTTCTTGGGCGGTGGCGGTGGAGGAGACTTGTAGACTGGTGGTGGTGGCGGTGGTGAGTTGTAGTGGTGAGGAGGAGATTTCTTTGGGGGTGGAGGAGATGAGTAATGGTACTCTGCTGTGGTCTCTAAGGGAAAGCAAAGAGAAACCATCGCCACTAGAAGAGTGGTAATGAGGAAGGACACTGAGACCCCATTCCCTCCTTTTGTTCCCATCTTCACTACAAAAAGGGGTTTGGCTATGCTCTTAAGCAACCATCTCACCCCTTTATATAGTTTAGCAATTTACCTCTTCACACCCAAATTCACCTTGGTTAAATCACAAATAATAATCATTAAATACAAGTTTGAATGGTAAATTTGCATGCCTAAAAATCAATTTGGCTTTGGCTTTGACTTTTCTTTAGGGTTTGGCACTCAACACAGAGGCCACATTGCAAGCCAAGCAAAGAAATAAAGTAATAGTAGATATCCTTAATAATTTTAGTTATTGAAAAAGCAGTATTTGTGTAGAGCTCTGAGTAAACGTTTGCCAAACTTTCCTCGACTTTTTGGATGGAAGCCAGGCGGCTTGACTTTGTGACTCTCTCTCTCTCTATCTGCATGGTGAATTTCTTTGGGCAAACTGAACCCATTCGTAGGCTTGCCTTTTGCATGGTCATACGTCGCTGCTCTTAGAGACTCTTAAGTGATTGATTCGGTACAATGTAAATAGGAAAATGCTAGTGAGACCGCAAAGGGCCGAGAACACACCGAGACTGTGCATGTGATGCATGGATCTCAAATTTTCAAAAACAGATTTAATAAAATTTTGAGATCCATGCACCACGAGGACAGTCTCGGTGTGGTCTCAGCCCTTTGCGGTCTCAGTAGCAAAGTCCATGTAAATATATCTGTGCAGCATGTACCTAGACAGAATTTGCTGCTTGTTCATATCATTGCAAAGAAGCATATGTACCTGGACAGAATTTGAAGCACCTTCACATCTTAGCAAAGAAGGCTGCGTCTGGAAGCTGATCTCAAAGCTTTGGGTTTTTTTTTTTCGGTTTATATATATAGAGCACACAAATACAGACACAACTCACACACACTCTCAAAGCTTTGGGTTAATGCATACAAAGGTAATTTGTTAATTTACAAAAAAAGAAAAATAAACATCTTAACCTTTTTTAGAGAAGTAGATCAGAAATGATAGCGCCACTTGCACATAATACAAGATATCCTCAATCGAGATCAATTCGGAGGAGTTTCCTTTGGGTCGATTGTTGATCCGTGATTTGTCTCATTAACCATGGGTAATAAAATTTATTAATGTTGCATTCCAAAAAAAGGGTTCAGTAACAAGAAAAAGTAAAAAACATGAGGTGAAAAACATGGACTGACCTTCATTGGTTCCTCCCACCTTTTTATTACCCACTAACTGTGGTTAAGATTCACTCACCTAGGGTTCATCCATTTAACTTTGTTTTGTAGAAAAAAATAACAAAAAGTAATAACTTTCAGGTGGTTAAGCTTAGCACTGTTAAATGGGATGAAATGGGAAGACATTTGATTATGTAGTCAAATGCGGGGTGGGCTACTTACTACTTTAAAATTACTATATTTTTATTAGAGAGATTGTTTTTTCACGCACACATTCTGTGTTCAGTGGAAAGGGCACCTCCCCTGCATATCCTTTTTAACACCATTTAATCATGGTTAAGATTCACTCACCCCTAGGGTTTATACATCTACCTTTCATTTAAAAAAAAAAAATTAACTCCTAAGATAATAAATCTTAACTAGGGTTAAAAAGATATAGAATGAATCCCTTTATATTATACATATAAAAAAATTACAATTAATATTTTCTTAAAAAACACTTATACATACATTATATTATAATTTCAAAAATAAAATAAAATTGGGAGAGCCATGGGCCCCTCACCCCTGGCTCCGCCTTTGCCATTAACCCTAATTGATCATTCCTAATCCCTAGAGTTGCTGATATAATTTGAATTTTTAAAAAAGTAAGACTGTCTTATAGCGGTTGAAGTTCAATCAATCCAGAGGAAAATCTCCCGATTGATCTTGAGGAAATTTGGAGTTAGTGCAGAAAAATCATTATCTTAGCATGAAATGTTTGAAAATTTAATTTAGGCTGCTGGAATCCGTTGTTTTCTTTCCATACAAAGACATGTGATATGTATGTCACGAACGTCAAATGTGAGTGTCCGTAGCTCTCTTGTAGGTATTTCACCTTGATAAGAAATGGTTTTTTCTTGATTCTAGATTTTCTCAGATCATTGGAGTTTCCTCTGGGCTGATTGTCGTTGCCGTTTCGCCATCTATTGCCACAACAGTACAATTCTAAGACAAGGAAAATCCTCTCGGTTGATCCTGAGGAAATCCCCCTTTTCAGTTTAAAGACAAACTGGAGCTCTGCTTCACGGTTTTGAAGTGGAGCTCCCTTTTACCCTATACTGATGGCAATCTTGTAATTAATGGAGGAAAAGTGTAACATAAAATTGCCCCTGGCACTCTCCGTAATTACCAAAATGCCACCGTTATAGTATGAAAAGAGGAGCTCCACTTCAACATCGTGAAGTAGAGCTCTGGTTCAAAATTAACCTCTTTTTGTTTTTTAGTAATTTGATACACTCCAAATTGAAAATGTGATGCATGTATGATATTTTGGAGTTTTTTTCAACTTGCAATCTTAAGTGGATGAACATTAATCTTAAAATTTAGTGCAAACCAAATTAAGCCGTGTAAATCTGATATGATATATTAAACCGTGCAAATAAATATATATTTGCCTTTATCTAGAAGACCGCGTGACATTCAGTAGTTTCTCATGCACATTTTTCGCACACATGGGTGGTAAAAATTTAAGTTTATTTTCATGCATTCAAGAAATTCAATGTGCTTGTCATATGACTTGTCACATGGGACACATGTATGGCGTAATTGGATTTTTTTATTATTAACGGTTAGAAGTATTAGCACACTACACACTCAAAGCACAACCTCAACTTAAGTCTTTAACAACACACTTTAAAAATTATGTGAGGTGAAAGTACTTAATTAATAGAAGGGAACCCGCACATCATTAGGTGATGCCTGCATAATATGATTGGTTCTGGTTTAATGTTTTCTGGCCCTCTTTAACTTTTTTAAACAGGATTCTATTGAAATTATAAGACGGCATGGGGTCTCCCCTTTTAGTAAAGTGAGTGACAATCTTGTAATTAAGAAGAAAAAATGTTTTGTAAAAGGCAATCGATGTCCTCTAGCAGATGCCCAAGTATAAAACATGGGCATAGCATCTTTATTCGACAAGTGGTGAGAAATAGAAGGAGAAATCAAAATATCAAAATTCATATCAATCTTTCCCACATTTCTTTTTATTTCTCCCTCTATTTCTTGTCATGTAGATGTCAAATGAAGAGGCCATGCTCGAGGGTAATCCCCAGGCATCAGCCAAAGGAAATCTGTACTGCCACTGCCCCTTTTAATATTTATAATATTGCCACCATTTACACGATAAATATAGGAGATCCTCTTACGCACTGTAAAGCGAAGCATTGCCTCATATTTAATTTTATAAATTAATTGTACGCATTATTTTATTTTATTGTTGGTGATATTAGTTACCTATTATTATTAGTAACAATGATCGGTTAGTGGTTAGTGAAATGCTTGCAAGACATCACCCGTTGCTCTTTAGGAATAGATCCCACCACCTATCTCATAAAAGAGAGGTCACACCCTACCATTGGAGCAAGCGGCGGGGTCTATACATCTTTTAATCATTTGCAAATATCCTTGCCCAAACTATTCCTCATTTTCGGCTTACCAGTTGATGGAGTTTATCTATAAAGATGTTGCTAATTTATTTTTCATATATTTTTACTTTATTATTTTGTGTGTGGCTCAGGGAGCCCTTACAAGGCAGTTAACGCATGGACCGCAACTAATGTAATACTTTGACCGCTCTTACAATACTGCACTATTAGAATATAAAACCAAAGTGCTTTTGAAACGGCCGGGTATTATGGACAATGTCCTTGTGTCCCATGAATGTTTGAATCACTTTAAAACAAACTAGAAAGAGAAGTTGGAATTTATCGTTGCCAAATTTGATATGAAAAAAAGCATATTGTGGACATGGGACTTAACACTATTCTAAATAAGGAAAATCATAATAAAGAATAATGAAAAATCATCAAAAATATAGAACTAGAAACATAGTCATCACTTATTCTAATTTGAGAGGAGAATAAGAACCTTAAATATAATAATAAATAAGAGAATAGTCTAACAAAACTTTAGATAAAAGATTCGGTTAAGCTAAAGAAAGATGATAGAAACCACCAAAGACGGTTACCAACTTCTTAACCCACTTTAGACAATTAGAAACCTAGTTATATAATTCATAAATCAATAGATGCTAATTTTGAAATCATGTTTGAAGAGATAGAAATATGCCAAATAAATTATCAAGTTAAGTTGAAAACAAGCATCAAATTAGAAATATTCCAAATTCAAGCAAATGACCATGCAAAGGAGAAAATGATTTTTAGTTGATGAGGTCGCACCTGTCAGGATTACTTACATATTCCATGAAAGGGTTTAGAGCCAATTATTTATCATTAATAATTTATTCTTAAATATTCTTTTATATGGCTTTAAAACTAGTATAAACATCTACAATTTAATAAGTTTGATTTAAATGTAAGGATTTTATGCTTTAATAATATCTTCTTTCCATAAATATGCACCTCTAGAGTTAAAAAGCCTTCTTAAAAATTAAAGATAAAAGGTCGTTATTGTGTTAAGAGAACATGGATATTCTTTGATAGAATTATCTCTATCACTTTTCCTTAAAAAAATAATTATTATTATATCTTGAATTTGTCTCTTTTTTAATCATTTTCGTTCTTTTATGTTCTGGATTAAGTTCTTTAGGGTCCGTTTGTTTTGCAAGAAATAGGTGAAGGAAAAGAAAATGAGAGAAAGTAAAAGAAAAGAAAGTGAGAGAAAAGAAAATTAATTTTCTTTTCGGTGTTTGGTATCAAAGAAAAGAAAGTAAAAGAAAGTAGGTTCATATTTCTAAATTACCTTTCCTAATAATTCATTTTTACATGAAATGTAATACATGACGTGACATTAGTTTAAGGGCAAAATAGGAATTCAAAACTTTTAACATTATTTTCTTGCAAAAGAACCTATATATATATATATTTTAAAGGTTATCTAGTGGTCAAAAAGTGAAAAAAAACTCTAGAGGTGCATGTTAGCGGAAAAAAAATTTAGGTGCATGATAGCAGATTTTTTGCACTCGTTTTGCTAGGGTTTCATGGCAAACCCTAGGGTTGCCAGCGGTGAGGAGGGAGATCCCTTCCCCCGGCAAACACACCCTCCTCTCTCCTATGCGGAAGTTGCTGGTAAGCATTCTCCAAGGGTTTCTCCTTCCTCTATTCCTTTGAAAAACAGTCTTCTTACAAGGGTGAACCAGCCATATTCTTTTTTGAGGAAGAAAACTCTCTTCTTGTTTAACCTCATGGTTTATCATTGGTAGCCAAATGCTCATATGGTCGTCCATCCCTTGATGCAATCAAGATTCACATGAAAAAATCAGAGAGTCTTCGAATGGCTTTTATTGTTGGCATTTTAGATTCGAGACATCTTTTGTTTCGATTTACTTCGGAAGAAGATTTCTCATGATGTGGCTTAAGGAAATTGTTTATATCAAGGGTTTTTTGTTTCGATTTTTCAAATGGACTCGCTCCTTCGTTTCTGGGGCTGAATCCTCCATGTAAGCAAGAAAAATAATGTCAAGGATCTTACCTCCAGTCATGGTGATTAGATTTGATGTCGCCTATATCCTTTGTGATCGCCCTCTTTTCTTGAATGCGGAATAGTAATTGATTAGAGAGAGATCTTCTAATCTAAACAAGACTCAATGCTTGGATAGATGGATACACAGGCAACTTTGAAAGCTTTCTTGTTAGATTAGGGACCTTCTCTCATAAACCCCTTTTCTACCATCTTTCCATCAAAGAGGGTAGTTATTTTCTGAAAGGTTGCCACTTGATGACTCTAAGGGGTATCATTAGGGTTAACCAAAATAAATGGGTGATGTGGCAATATGGGCCACACTGTTTCACAATGAAACGGTTTCAAAAAGGAAACCATAACTAACATTCTCCCACTTGGCCCAAATTGACATAAATAACCCCTTATAGTTTATTAAGAAACCATATACTCAAAAATAGTTACAATGTATGAATCATGGCGGTAAATAATCTTATAGATGAAAACTACCTTCCATGTATTACAATATCATTGATTCTACCAAATGAGTACTCTATGTGACATAATTCTTTATGAATGAACTGCCAAAAGTTCCTTCTAGGTCCACTTTATTGTCTAAATAGACAATCTGTCATACATTAAACTTTATGTATACCAAATATATGATGACAGTTATACCGAGAAATCATCGAAACATAATTGCAATTATAAAAATTAATGGTGTCTAAGATGTACATCACAGATCAAGCATCAAATGAGTTAATAAGACCCATACGCTCCACATGTTCTTTATACAACTTGGGCGGTAACCCTTTTGTCATGGGATCCGCAATCATTAACTTAGTGCTGATTTTCTCAATAGTCACCCGATGATCTCGAACATGTTCTCGAACAACAAGGTACTTTATGTCAATGTGCTTGTTTGAACTACCACTCTTATTGTTGTTAGAGAAGTGAACTGCTGCGGAATTATCACAATAAATCGTTAATGGCTTAGATAAAGAATCTACAACTTGAAGACCTGTGATAAAATTCCGTAACCATAAAGCCTGTGAGGTAGCACCATAGCATGCTACATACTTTGCCTCCATAGTAGAGGAAGCGGTCAATGTCTGTTTTACGCTTCTCGATGAAATAGCACCTCCTGCAAGTAGGAAGAGATACCCTGATGTAGACTTTCTAGAGTCAAGGCATCCTCCATAATCTGAATCTGAATAACCGATCACTTCTAGATGCTCCGATCGCCTATATGTAAGCATGTAACCTTTTGTACCTTGCAGATAGCGTATCACTTTCTTTGCAGCTCTCCAGTGATCCATACCTGGATTACTTTGATATCTGCCTAACATTCCAACTGCAAATCCGATGTCTGGTCTTGTACAGACCTGAGCATACATCAGACTTCCTACTACGGATGCATAAGGAATGGTTTTCATCTGTTCTCGCTCTATGTCATTTCTCGGACTTTGGTTGAGGCTGAATTTATCACCCTTAACAATAGGTGCCACACTAGGTGAACAGTCATTCATCCGAAATCTTTTTAGAACTTTGTTAATGTAGGCCTTCTGAGACAATCCAAGTATCCCTCGAGATCTGTCTCTGTGAATCTCTATGCCAATGACAAAAGAAGCTTCACCCATATCCTTCATATCAAAGTTTTGTGTCAGATACTGTTTCACCTCATGTAACAAGCCCAAATCACTACTTTCAAGCAGAATATCATCCACATAGAGGACTAAGAAAATGAATTTGCTCCCACTAATCTTAAGGTATATACACTGATCGACGACATTCTCCGTAAAACCAAATGAAGAAATGACATCGTGAAATTTGAAATACCATTGACGTGAAGCCTGTTTTAGTCCATATAGGGATTTCCTAAGTCTGCAAACCAAGTGACTTTCTTTATTTGAGGAAAATCCTTCAGGCTGACTCATATATACCTCTTCCTTTAAATCTCCATTAAGGAAGGCCGTCTTCACATCCATCTGATGTAACTCTAAATCAAAATGAGCGACTAATGCCATGATTATCCTAAATGAGTCCTTCTTAGAAACTAGAGAGAAGGTCTCATGGTAATCAATACCTTCTTTTTGAGTGAATCCTTTAGCTACAAGTCGGGCTTTATAGCGTTCTATATTGCCTATTGAGTCTCTTTTGGTTTTATAGACCCATTTACAGCCAATGGTTTTGGCTCCTTCAGGCAATTCAACTAAATCCCATACATGATTTTTAGCCATTGAATCTAACTCATCTAACATGGCATCATACCATAAGTTAGAATTTTCCCACTCATGGCTTGTGAAAACGAAATTGGATCTTCCTTAATTCCAATGTCATGGTCAGACTCTTGTAGGTACACAACGTAATCAGAAGAGATTGCAGATTTCTTTATTCTTGAAGATTTTCTTAATCCTATTTGTTCATCTACATTTTGTGGTATTTGAACAATAGGTTCAATGACAACTTGGTCCTCTTGGGGTGGCATATCTTGATTTAGCTGTTCTTCCATAATGACATCTTGTGGATTGTCTTGAAGTGCAGTTAATAAATCCATATTAACAGGTGTGGTAACTGGAACCTGTATTTCCTCAAAATTTAAGCTTCGAGGTTGCTCACTCCCACCGATGTCATTATCCTCAAGAAATCTAGCATTTCTTGCTTCAACAATATTAGGTGTATGTGAAGGACAATAGAACTTGAATCCCTTGGACCTATCTGCATAGCCAATGAAGTAGCCACTGACTGTTTTTAAGTCCAACTTTTTCTCTTTTGGATTATACACCCTTACCTCAACTTGACAACCCCATATGTGTACATGACCTAAACTTGGTTTCCAACCATTCCATAGCTCAAAAGGAGTTTTAGGAACTGCCTTGGTGGGAACCCTATTTAGGATGTATACGGCGGTTTTTAAGGCCTCACTCCATAGAGATAATGGGAGAGAGGAGTTACTAATCATACTCCTCACCATGTCCATAAGCGTACGATTCCTTCTTTCGGCTACACCATTTTGTTGTGGTGAACCTGGCATTGTGTATTGTGCAACAATACCTTGTTCCTTAAGAAAAACCGCAAATGGACCTGGTCTTTGTCCTGTACCTGTGTACCTACCATAGTACTCGCCACCTCTATCCGATCGCACGATTTTAATAACCTTTTCTTTCTGTTTCTCTACTTCTGCTTTAAAAGTTTTGAAGGCATCTAGTGCCTCACTTTTCTCAAATAGCAAATAGAGATACATAAATCGTGTACGATCATCTATAAATGAGATGAAGTATCTTTGACCATTTAAACATGGAGTTGGAAATGGTCCACATATGTCAGTGTGTATGATTTCTAATGTTTCTGAACTCCGCCTGGCACCTTTCTTGGTTTTGTTGGTCTGCTTACCCTTTATGCAGTCCACACAAATACCAAAATCAGAAAAATCAAGAGTCTCAAGGACTCCATCATTTATTAATCTTCTGATTCTCTCTATGGAGATATGTCCTAATCTCCTATGCCAAAGCATGGAGGATTTCTCATTTACAATGCCACGCTTAATACCAACATTCCCATGCAAGGTTAAAAGGGTGCAATCAAAAGTAGAGTCTAAATTAAGTCTATATAGACCATCAATAAGGGTTCCAGTACCAACTACAACTAAGTCTTTAATCAAACTAAGGTTAGAACCAATAAAGTTAAAACTAAAACCATAAGGGACAAGTCTAGAAACTGAAATGAGGTTCTTAGAAAAGGATGGAATATAAAAGGTTCTTTCAAGGTCTAAGACAAAACCGGATTTTAAGACAAGTCTAAAGATCCCAACTGATTCCACATGCGAGCTTATCTTGTTTCCGGAATAGATAAAGCATTCAGCCTTTGTTGGTTTCCTTTGGTTGAGCAAACCCTGCATGGTATTGGTAATATGAATTGTAAAGCCAGAGTCAATCCACCAAGTATTTTGAGAAATATCAACCATATTGATTCATAACACACTAAGGAGATCAGATTACCTTTCTTCTCGAGCCAAGCTTTATATTTGGGGCATTCTTTCTTTATGTGTCCTTTCTTCTTGCAGAAGAAGCATTTGTCCTTATGATCAACTTGACTGGTTGACTCCTTCTTATACTTCTTCTTAAAATGAGCACGTTTCCCCTTTCTTGCATGTCCACTTTCATGAGTTGCTAGATGAGCACTTTCTAGTTTCTCCTTCTTCAATCTCCCTTCTTCTTGAACACACATGGTCAGTAGTTCATTAATTGACCATTTTACCTTATGTGTATTATAGGAAATCTTGAATGGCCCATATTCTGTAGGCAGGGAGTCGAGTACTAAATGGACAAGAAATGACTCTGAGAATGTAACCTCTAGAGATTTCAACTGAGCCGCTATATCCCTCATTTCCATAATGTGTTCACGCACACTTTTGTTACTGATAAACTTCATGGATGATAGTTTGTTCATTAGGGTGCTGGCTAGTGCCTTTTCAGAAGTCACATACTGTTGTTCAACAGCATTAATGAATTCTTTTGCCTTGGTGCATTCTGGGATCGAACCCCGAATACCTTTTCCAACATGAGACTTAATGAGCATTAAACTTAAGCGATTAGATCGCTCCCACCGCTCATATGATCCCTTTTCAGCAGCTGTACTTGATTCCGTAGGCATGGGTGGTTCATCCATACGGAGTGCCATATCTAAATCCATGCACCCTAATGTAAGAAGAATTTTCTCCTTCCAATCCAAGAAATTTTCACCAGTCAACATTGGGACACGAGATGATTCATTAGACATAAGGGCAGATGGAATAGCTGCAAAATTTAAACAAACATATTTACTAAATGCTATGAATGCAAATCTATAATTCAGAATATAAACCCATGCTCATAATTCTGATAGCAAAACAGTGCATCATTGTAACCATCCTGTGGGCAAAGGTTGTAATACGCTATTGATTTGCTCAATTACTTTATAATGGGGCTAATAGATTTATGACATCAATGTAGAGATATACCATTACCTGTGGGCATTTGGAAAATATCTTTAGATTGATATCTAATTTATTTCCTCATTCTAATTAATTCATAAAGTATGAATCTTCCCTGTGGGGCCTAGATATCATTATTCATGAGTTAATCACAATATTTTAATGCCACTAAACTAATGTGATCAAATATATCCACTATATAATTTAAATCACAATAAATTATATGACTTAAAGATGCTGTGGCTATTCTAAAAGTCATAAATTTATTATCCATATAATAGCATCAAAAATCAGCATATGAATTAATCCTAAAATGCATGCACAATATCAAGGATAAATATATGCTAAATCAATAATTTGCTATCCAAAGTAAAATTTATCACAAATTTTACATGCAAATTAACTAAGTCCACTAGTTTATCACATAAACCCGTAAGCCCAGTTCCTAGGGTGAAACATCATGTGTGTTAACGGACTTTTAATTTCATTAAGTTTATCTATAAATGTGCATATACCCTTTCATTACATGCAAATAGGGTCTTCGGGTTTCGCCTTATGGAGAGTGTATGACCTCTGTCTACCATCTGGAATTTTGATTTCACAGAATTTGGGTTGAGGCATCCGTATGGGTAGCATTTATTGTTATAGATTACTTCCCAACAGCCTCTACTGTAGCAATTATTCAAGTGGTTGATATTTTGACAACCACAAGGTACACCATCACATCAGGACAAAAGGTAAATATATATATATTGTCTATCTTTAATTTAATCCAACGAGAGAACCCTCTCTCTCTGTTATACTTTATCCAAGTAAATATTTCATGAGAATGACAGAGAACCAGAGTCTCTGGTTCCGCAAAATTTAGGGACGACAGAAACAAAAACATGTATGCATCCACTAAACTGGTTACGGCAAAAGTAAATCAAACACCACAATCCAAAGGATGCTCTGATACCACATGTAAGCAAGAAAAATAATGTCAAGGATCTTACCTCCGGTCATGGTGATTAGATTTGATGTCGCCTATATCCTTTGTGATCGCCCTCTTTTCTTGAATGCGGAATAGTAATTGATTAGAGAGAGATCTTCTAATCTAAACAAGACTCAATGCTTGGATAGATGGATACACAGGCAACTTTGAAAGCTTTCTTGTTAGATTAGGGACCTTCTCTCATAAACCCCTTTTATACCATCTTTCCATCAAAGAGGGTAGTTATTTTCTGAAAGGTTGCCACTTGATGACTCTAAGGGGTATCATTAGGGTTAACCAAAATAAATGGGTGATGTGGCAATATGGGCCACACTGTTTCACAATGAAACGGTTTCAAAAAGGAAACCATAACTAACACTCCATTGAAACGTGTTGGGTTTGTAAAACCTTCCCTTACACCTTTTTAATGATTCAGCATTACCGTCCATCAGTAGTATCTTCGGGAAAGTCTTGAAAATCGATGGAGCCACAAAAACCTTCTCCAGACCGAGTGTAGCAAGGGTATGTATTGAGATTGATCTTTTAAAGAACAATCGGGACAGATTCTTGTTGGGGTTAGGGAATCAAGGGCGCTGGCAATATGTTGAATATGAGAAAAAAATTTAAATTCTGTATTCAGTGTAAGAAGCTCGGTCATGTTGAGAGTTCTTGTTCAGTAGGTTCTAAAGGTCTATTTAGAACTCAAGTCTTTGATTTTAATGAGAATACAGAAGGAAATCTTAAGACCTCAGGCAAACATTGGGTTGCGAAACAGGTTGCATCGAAGAATAATACTAAAGAGAATACAGATCCGGATCCTTCATTGCAAATCATTCAAAAGGATCTTTCTAAAGACTGCAACTCAGAGTTTATTTTGATATCAAATACTGCTTCTTTAATAGAGGTTGCAGATGATAAAAGTAAGGAAGTTTCGATTTTTAAAGATGCAGATTTTATAGCATCTTCTTTAGCAGTTAAAGATAATATTGGATACCAAAGCAAAGAACCAGTTGTAGCAGCGAAAGCTTCAAGTGCAGATCAGATTCAAGGAGCAGGCTTGCAATCGGGTTTGATAGCTGATAAAGATATGAATGTTCGACAGATAGTATCAGACCAATCTGGGTCGATAGTCTCAGATCAGAACATACGAACCCATGGTAACTTCCCTACATCGCCAATAGTAGTTGCTGAAGGAAAGGGTATGACTGAGTTATCTTTCCTTATTTCCGAAAATAATCTTCTTTCTTCTACATACATGATTTCTAATATTGATCCTTTAGATCATCAGATTGATAATATAGATATTCCTGTTAACCATGAAGATATTCTTAAGAATAATGTTGATAAACATAAGGATCTTTATGAGTCAGATCCATACTCTGATGAAGAGGGGATTAGTACATCCTTTCTAAATAATGAATATGGTTTGAACCATAAGAAATTTTCTAAAAAATACAGGTTGGAAACACCCAAGACTAGAATCAAGGGGAATGACAAAAACATCCTCTCTAATTCTAAATTAAAAGGATTGCAAATGCATGAAAATATTTCTTCTAGACTTAGTTTTCTTCTAAGTCTGCATTATCATATGTGGAGCAAACTAATTAGTACTTTAGAAGACAAAACTAAGCATAATGATGTTTTTAATTCGGGTAATATTTTGAGGGAATCATCCCAATCTTATGAATATCATTTTGACATAGTTCCTTGTTGTTTAAAGAATATTGATTACTTCAAGGAAGAGGGGAAATTTTTTTCTCAAAGATTGCTTAAATTTGAGTTTTTTTCACAATATCATCCTATAGTTCCTAAGAGTGAAATTAAAACCAAGAATAGCAAAAAAGTGTTTGCTTCTGACATTATTACTTGATCTAGAACTGTGGTTCTCCCTTTGGTTCCTGAATCTAATAATGTTATCAATGAATAATATTCTTCTTTGGAATATTCGAGGGATTGGTAATCTTGCTTCTAAAACTAGACTCAAGCAATTAATTTCTTCTAAAAAAATTTTGTCGGCTACTACTAAGGAACCCAAAAAGAATTCTGATTCTCTTCATGAAGTTTGCTCCTTTATTGGTATGGATAAGCATTTAGATTCTCAGTTTACTCATCCTAAGATAAGGTTATTTTGGAAGAGTGAAATTCAAGTTGCTTTTGTTTCTTCTTCTGATCAAATGATTATTGTGGGTACATCTTCTGTCAGTATTCCTCCCATTAGATGTGCTTTTATTAATGCTAAATGCACTAGTAGGGATCGTAAGACTTTATGGATGGATCTTTGTACTTCTTTCTCTTCTTTTGCAGGTCCATTTTTAGTTGGAAGTGATTTTAATGTTATTTCTAATTCTGGTGAAAAGAGGGGAGGGAGAGATGTTAATATTGACTATCTCACTGATTTTAAGAATATGATTAATGATTTGGGTTTGCGGGATCCTGGTTTTACTGGAAATAAATTCATGTGGTGTAATAACCAGGAAGGTTTGAATCGTATTTATGCCTGTCTAGATAGAATTCTTTTAAGTTCTTATTGGAGTTTTAATTTTTCTTTTTCAGCTATTTCTCATTTAACCAGATTCGCCTCTGATCATTCTCCTCTTCTATTTGCTTTTGGCAAGGATAATACTAGGAAACCTTTCTCTTTCAAATTTCAACAAATGTGGATTCATCATCCTGATTTCTTTAGAATTGTTACTGAATCTTGGGATTTTCCTATTTCTTCTAATCCGCTTATGTCTTTCTTTACTAAGCTAAAAGGACTCAAGATTGCTCTTAAAAGTTGGAATAAGAATGTCTTCGGTAATATCTTCCAAAAAATTAAAGATTTTGTAGATCAAATTAGCAATCTTGAGGAAGAGCTTCAGATTTCCTGGGATACTGGTAAAGCTAATCTTCATACTAACCTCAAGGATGAGACGCAAACTGTTCTTTTACATGAAGAAATATATTGGCATCAAAAGTCCCGTATTAAATGGCTTCAACAAGGTGATAATAATACTAAATTTTTTCACATGGTTGTTAATTCTAGGAGGGGTAAGAACTGTATCTCTCGTATTCAAGATTCTCAAGGTAATTGATGGGAATCGAGAGAAGACATTGGTAATGCTATTGTTTCTTATTTTAAAGATTTATTATCCTCTTCTAATTGTAATGTTGATCATAATATTATTAATCATATTCCTTGTCTTATATCGGAAGAAGATAATAATGCTATTTCTATTTCTCCTACCATAGAAGAAATTAAAAGAGTGGTTTTTAGTATGTTTGCAAATAGTGCTCCTGGTCCGGATGGCTTTTCAGGTCATTTTTTCCACTATTGCTGGAATATTATAAAAGATGATCTTTTAAATGCTATTACTTCATTTTTTGTTTATGCAGATATTCCGAATGTGTTGATCCCGTATCAATCAATACATGTGCCAAACATTCATTAATCAACAGAGTGCCTGAGTTATTAAATAACTAAGTGTCAAATTCATGCATTATTCACATAATATAAGTAGCATATTTTATCCACACATCATATTTATAAACATCACAATAATCATAGAAATATCATATCAAATATAAATATAACTAAAGTGTACCTTGCACCACATCATCTGATGCCTGTGCATCCTGATCTGATATTGCAAAGCCCTGGGTCACCTGACGTGGCTGCTGGTGTGGGGGCTGCTGGGGTTTAGGAGCCTGAGGAGGCTTCTGCTGTGGTGCTTGCCTAGTAGGTGGCCTATTCCCCTGAGGCTGGACTTGCTGAGTGGCCTGCTGACTACGGTGAGGACAATCTCTAATCCGGTGTCCCAATTGACCACACTGGAAACATCCCCCTATGAGTGCTCGACATTCACCAGCTGGATGTCTCTTCCCACAATGTACACACACATCAAACATAGGTGCAGAAGAAGTAGGCTGCACATACCGAGTGGCCTGAGAAGTAGTAGGGTGAGGCACAGTAGGTCCAGATGGAGGTGCAGGCCTCTGATAAGGAGTCGGCCTAGCTGTAGGTGGTTGGCCTGAAAATCTGGGCCTCTTATCCTGTGGTCCAACCCTGCTTGGCTGTCCCCTGCTGAATTTTTCTTTTTGATTCATCTCTCTCTTCTTCAAGAATTCCTCTGAATTCTTTTCAGCCAACTGAGCCCTATCGTTCACTTCAGCGAAAGTCTCGAGTCGAAACATTGAGACTCGATCTCGAATAAAATCTCTCAATCCTCTTTCAAATTTTCTTGCTTTCATTGCCTCTGTGGCAATCATATGAGGTGCAAACCTTGAAAGTTCTGAGAACTTGGCCTCATACTCGGCCACTGTCATCTTCCCCTGTTCAAGAGTGAGGAACTGAAAATCTCTAGTCCTGGAAGCTGCTCTCCACCAATGTTCTGCTTCACCCTCCATTACAAAGGCTGCCCATGTCACTCTTTCAGTATCCGTGGGAGACAGAACTGAAAATATCTTCTCCAGCTGTAAGATCCATGCCTCTGCAGCTATTGGATCTGTGGTCTCATAGAATGACGGAGGCCTCAATCTCCGGAACGCCTCAATCCCCGCATGTGGCCTAGGTGGAGGGGGTTCATGTGCCTCTGCTGGTCCAGGAGCAGTTGCAACAGGTTGTCTGGCTGCGAGGAGTGCCATAGTCTCGGCAATCGATCCTAGCACCTCAGTCAAATCAGGCTGGTACATACCAATTGGATGTCCTTCATCAATACCCCTTCCAGCATTACCTCTAGTGTTATATGCACGACCGCGCCTCATTGTGATAATCCTGAGAGCAAACGGTAACAATTAGTCTAACTTGAAAAAATAATTCATCCTAATACTCAGGCTTTACTCTAATCATCACAATATATCCTAGCATGTTGTATCCTAAGACTTAAGCCCTAGCTAACCTAATGCCTTGGCTTTGATACCAACTCTGTCGCGCCCCAAAATCCCACCTAACTTAATGTGAGACTTTGGCACGTGACTTAATCATTAATTCCATAACTTCTTATCATAAGCATTTAAGGCAATTCTAAAAACATGGACCAAAAAAAATCCTTTTTTTTTTTTTCTTTAAATAAATGCAATCAAGTCCAATATCTGAAATAAATACTAAGACCTCATAATCAATTTAAAATCAACCTCTATGAATCTCCAGTCATAAACTCAAACTAACTATAAATCCATAATTTGTCTATTACAATTCTAAAATTTAAAATCCAAATATACTAGTGATCTAGTGTCCTGTGTATGGCCAGCAATCCAAGTTCCATTCTCCATCAGGATAGTCACCTGCTGGCTCTTCCTGCTCTTCCTCGTACTCTTCCTCTTCCCAAGGTCCTGGGGCACAAATGTCAAATCTAGCACCTGCCGACAACAACAGTCATCGGCTGAGTAACAAGTTACCCAGCGTATATACAAAATCCTGCCTAACAATATACGAGATTTGATAACAATATATTTTAAGATTCAACATCACAAGTGAACTCACAATATTTCAAAGTGCGGAAGCATAATTAAATTTGATTCTTACACCTGATTACTCATGCTTATTTCTCTTATTTATCTTGCCTATTTTTGTTCATGAATTTATTCAATAACATGCAATTGCAATAACTTAAAATAACTCTACCCCATATATCGGGTAGAGACTAACATATACCCTACTTTCCGAGGTACCACACAATATACACATTATCCGGTGTACACGGCTTGTCTACACATTATCCGGTGTATACGGCTTGTCTACACATTATCCGGTGTATACGGCTTGTCTACACATTCGCCGGTGCATACGGCTGGTTTTGCCTTGATCATAGGCCTGTGGGTACTCGGTCAGTGCAAAACTCAATCATGCATAATGCTTGTGTCCTTGTGTACTTGCATATTACTTGTCATCTTGTTTATTCTCATGCTTGTTCATGTATAGATTTCGTGAATCCGTGTGAATGAAATAAAATACTTGTAAATCATGCATAGATTTAAACATGCAAGGGTTCTCCTAAGTGATCAATATAAAGCATAATTTGTCAAATAAAATAAGGGATAATTTTATTTACCGAGTCTAAATTTTTAATACGCATCTATAATCAAATAAGTCTCACAGGGCCTTAGTTTTCACAACACATAATGATCTCAAACAAACTTATAATAATTTCATCAATTCTGAACATCATCCACTTCCTCCATTCTCATCATTCATACACTACAAAATCAATCCCATTCCCCATGTTGATATAGAATAAAAAAAATCATAAACAACATCTTTTTCAAATAATTATCACAAGGAAATCACCATCTAAAATGTTCTCAATTCATCATATATATATTATCCATCAGATAACCAAGATCTAAAATTTTCTAACATCGTCTATAGATTTTTCAAGGGAAAATCCTGATTTAGAACATTACAAAAATCATCATATATAATTTTCCATGAGAAAATCTGAGTATAAACATCATAAAATCCTCATATATAATTTTCATCATAGTTTAAAACAATAAAAACATATTTACTATTGTCGTTCTTACTTTAGATCTATTTCTTCATCATATTTGTATCAATAATCCCTATATTGAGAGGAAGGAAGTCGTATTTACCTCTCACAATCGCTTCCCTACGATCAAACGTTTGTGAATGGGATGGATCTAAGCCTTTTTTTACTTTTTCCTTGCAACACCTTTGATTTCTCCTCTTGGATCTCTCCAAAACCCTTTTCTCTCACTCTCTTTAATGAAAACTCATAGGTTTTTCTTCTATTTTTCTCTCTAATAAGTTTTAGTATGATGAATTACCTAAAATCCATGAGTTAGGGTCTTTATATAGGCAATACTAGAGTTAGAAAGTGATAAGAACTGAACACTATTCACGGTTACTGTTCACGCGGTTACTGTTAATCGTATTTACAGTTTTGCCACTGCACTTTGAATAATTCTATAGAGCTCAATTCTTATCGGATTAACCTGAAATTTGAACCATAACTACTTTAGGTCATATAGAATCTACATTAAAAGTTTCATAAATTTTGGATTACACAAAATGACCAAAATGCCCCTCTTATGATAAAGGAGATTTCGTCTATTTTTCACTTGATTAATTTATAAAACACCCTCATGCTACTTTAATTGTTCTAATTTTAAACTTATGTAATAAATTAATCATGACAACCAAGAATATTAAAATAATTGATACGAATACCAAGAAATTAAATTTCGGGTCTCTACATCCTACCCCCCTTAAAAGGAATTTCGTCCTCGAAATTGTGTACCTTAGTTAAACAAGTAGGGATACTTCTCTCGAACTTCATCTTCTCTTTCCCAAGTGGCCTCTTCAACGGAGTGGTGTTGCCAGCGAAGGAGGAAAAAACGAATGATCTTTCTGCGTAGCACATGCTCTTTTTGATCCAAAATCTGAAAAGGTTGTTCTACTATTGTCAAATCTTATCGAATTTCCAAAGGCTCAAAATCTATAATATGTGAAGGATCTGGAATGTACTTCCTCAACATAGAAACGTGGAAGACATTATGAACCGCCGCCATGTGAGGAGGCAGGTTAACCCTGTATGCCACTTCTCCTACTCTTCTGATAATTTCGAATGGTCCAACATACCTTGGACTTAACTTCCCTCTCTTACCAAACCTCATAATTCTTTTGGTAGGCGATATTTTAACGAAGACAAAATCTCCAACTTGAAATTCCAAATCCCTTTTTCGGGTGTCTGCATAACTCTTCTGTCTACTCTGGGCAGTCTTCAATCTTTCTCTGATCAAGTTAACCCGGTCTGCCGTCTGTTCAATTAGCTCAGGACCCAGAAGTTTTCTCTCTCCCACTTCATCCCAATAAAGAGGAGATCTATAACTTCTACCATACAAGGCTTCGAAAGGTGCCATCTGAATACTTGCTTGATAACTGTTGTTATAAACAAATTCAACTAAGGGTAAATGCTCATCCCAACTACCTTGAAAATCAAGCATACAAGACCGGAGCATATCATCAATAATCTGTTCACTCTTTCTGTCTGACCATCAGTTTGAGGATGAAATGTCGTGCTGAAATCCAGGCGAGATCCCATGGCTTGCTGGAAACTCCTCCAGAACCTTGTATCTCTGTCAGAAACGATACTGACAGGTACTCCATGTAAACGTACCACTTCCTTAATATAAAGTTCCGCTAACTTGTTAGTATTATAAGTAGTCCGATAAGGAAGAAAGTGAGCTGACTTAGTAAGACGGTCTACCACCACCCAAATGATATCAAAATTCTTGGCTGTCTTTGGCAATCCCACAATAAAGTCCATAGATATGTTTTCCCACTTCCACTCAGGAATAGGGAGGGGTTGCAATAACCCTGCAGGTCTCTTATGTTCGGCTTTCACTTGTTGACAAACCAAACATTAAGATACATGAGTAGCCACATCTCTCTTCATATTCCTCCACCAATAATGCCTCTTGAGATTTTGGTACATCTTAGTACCACCTGGATGAACTGTATACTTGGACCGATGTGCTTCATCTAAAATCTCTCGTCTCAAATCTTCATTATTTGGGACACATAACCTGCCTTTAAACGTTATAGCTCATTCTCCATTAACTGAGAAATCCTCCTGACCATTTTCGAAAGACTTGGCTCGATAAGCTAATAATTCTTCATCAGACTCTTGCAATTCTATGATTCTGGTTCGCATATATGATCTGACTGCAAGATTAGCTACCAATGGTCCGCCTATACAAAGACTGAAACTTGTTTCATTGTTGGACATATAAACTAACAATTTCCAACCTTTGACCCTTAAATGTGCTAACAAACCAGAGGGCCTTCTGCTAAGTGCATCTGCTACCATATTAGCTTTCCCTGGATGATATTGGATCGAACAATCATAATCTTTCAAAAATTCTACCCAACGGCGTTGTCTCAAGTTGAGCTCTTTCTGAGAGAACAAGTACTTGAGGCTCTTATGATCTGTAAAAATTTCAAACTCTACTCCATACAAATAATGCCGCCAAATCTTTAGAGCAAAAACCACTGCTACTAGCTCTAAATCATGAGTAGGGTAGTTCTTCTCATGGTTCTTCAATTGTCGGGATGCATAGGCAATGACTTTACCATGTTGCATGAGAACACATCCTAAACCAACATGCGAAGCATCACTGTAAACTACAAATCCACCACTACCTGATGGAACAGTGAGGACTGGGGCTGTAGTAAGGCGCTTCTTCAATTCCAAGAAACTCTGCTCGCATTTATCATCCCATGTGAACTTGACATTTTTCTTGGTCAAGTGAGTAAGTGGTGCTGCCAGGCTAGAGAATCCCTCTACAAATCTTCTATAATATCCTGCGAGGCCTAGAAAACTCCTGATTTCTGTAACACTCTTTGGCCTAACCCAATCTGCAACAGCTTCAATCTTCGCGGGGTCTACTGAAATCCCTTCTGATGATACGACATGGCCTAGAAATGCTACCTTCTCAAGCCAAAACTCACATTTACTCAATTTAGCATACAACTCATGCTTTCTCAAAGTCTCGAGGGTAACCCGAAGATGCTTCTCATGATCCTCCCGGGTGGGTGAGTATACAAGGATGTCGTCTACAAATACTATCACATGACAATCCAAGACTGGTTTGAATACTCTATTCATCAAGTCCATAAATGCTGCCAGTGCATTAGTTAAAGCAAAGGACATAACCAGAAACTCAAAGTGTCCATATCTTGTTCTGAAAGCTGATTTAGGGATATCCTCTGATCTAATCTTCAACTGATGATACCCTGACCTCAGATCTATCTTAGAAAAGAATTTTGCTCCCTTTAATTGGTCGAACAGATCATCAATCCGTGGCAACGGATATTTGTTCTTTATGGTGACCTTGTTTAACTGCCGATAGTCGATGCACATCCTCATCGACCCATCCTTCTTCTTTACAAAAAGAACTGGTGCACCCCATGGTGACATACTTGGTCTAATAAAATCCTGTTTCAGTAATTCTTCAATTTGTACCTTCAACTCTTTTAGTTCTGCTGGGGCCATCCTATACGGTGCTCTGGAAATTGGTGCAGTGCCTGGAGCTAAGTCAATGACAAAATCAATCTCCCTATCTGGTGGTAACCCTGGTAACTCATCAGGAAAAACATCCGTGAACTCACAGACTACAGGGATGACAGAACCATCTTTTCCTTCTGGATTGTAAAGACTTAAGGCCGCAAATCTAGCGATGTCTTTCTTCTTCAATCCTCTAAAATGGAAGGGAGTTCCATTAACTGGCTTGAACTTCACCATTTTCTCATAACAATCTACTTGCCCATGGTAAGCTGCAAGCCAATCCATTCCAAGAATGACATCAAAATCTTGGAAGTCTAGGATGATCAGGTCTGCCAGTAGCTCATGTTGTCCCACAAGGATGACACAAGCTCGGTATACTTGGTTGGTGACTACTAATTTACCAATAGGAGTCAAGATGGATAACTCCTTATCTAACTGGCTCGGTTCTGAAACAAATCCCTTCGCAAAACTAGGTGTAACAAACGAATGTGTTGATCCCGTATCAATCAATACATGTGCCAAACATTCATTAATCAACAGAGTG
This sequence comes from Tetracentron sinense, assembly GCA_015143295.1. Taxonomy (NCBI): domain Eukaryota; kingdom Viridiplantae; phylum Streptophyta; class Magnoliopsida; order Trochodendrales; family Trochodendraceae; genus Tetracentron; species Tetracentron sinense. The sequence continues at coordinate 19,067,948 of CM026555.1, read as the reverse complement.
CCCGAGTTATTAAATAACTAAGTGTCAAATTCATGCATTATTCACATAATATAAGTAGCATATTTTATCCACACATCATATTTATAAACATCACAATAATCATAGAAATATCATATCAAATATAAATATAACTAAAGTGTACCTTGCACCACATCATCTGATGCCTGTGCATCCTGATCTGATATTGCAAAGACCTTGCCCTGGGTCACCTGACGTGGCTGCTGCTGTGGGGGCTGCTGGGGTTTAGGAGCCTGAGGAGACTTCTGCTGTGGTGCCTGCCTAGTAGGTGGCCTATTCCCCTGAGGCTGGACTTGCTGAGTGGCCTGCTGACTACGGTGAGGACGATCTCTAATCCGGTGTCCCAATTGACCACACTGGAAACATCCCCCTGTGAGTGCTCGACATTCACCAGCTGGATGTCTCTTCCCACAATGTACACACACATCAAACATAGGTGCAGAAGAAGTAGGCTGCACATACCGAGTGGCCTGAGAAGTAGTAGGGTGAGGCACAGTAGGTCCAGATAGAGGTGCAGGCCTCTGATAAGGAGTCGGCCTAGCTGTAGGTGGTTGGCCTGAAAATCTGGGCCTCTTATCCTGTGGTCCAACCCTGCTTGGCTGTCCCCTGCTGAATTTTTATTTTTGATTCATCTCTCTCTTCTTCAAGAATTCCTCTGAATTCTTTTCAGCCAACTGAGCCCTATCGTTCACTTCAGCGAAAGTCTCGAGTCGAAACATTGAGACTCGGTCTCGAATAAAATCTCTCAATCCTCTTTCAAATTTTCTTGCTTTCATTGCCTCTGTGGCAATCATATGAGGTGCAAACCTTGAAAGTTCTGAGAACTTGGCCTCATACTCGGCCACTATCATCTTCTCCTGTTCAAGAGTGAGGAACTCTGCTTCCTTCTTTTCCCGGACAACCATTGGAAAATACTTCTTATAAAACACATCTAGAAATTCCCCCCATGTCCATGGTTGACCTGCTCTAGTCAAATCTCTAGTCCTGGAAGCTGCTCTCCACCAATGTTCTGCTTCACCCTCCATTACAAAGGCTGCCCATGTCACTCTTTCAGTATCCGTGGGAGACAGAACTGAAAATATCTTCTCCAGCTGTAAGATCCATGCCTCAGCAGCTATTGGATCTATGGTCTCATAGAATGACGGAGGCCTTAATCTCCGGAACGCCTCAATCCCCGCATGTGGCCTGGGTGGAGGGGGTTCATGTGCCTCTGCTGGTCCAGGAGCAGTTGCAACAGGTTGTCTGGCTGCGAGGAGTGCCATAGTCTCGGCAATCGATCCTAGCACCTCAGTCAAATCAGGCTGGTACATACCAATTGGATGTCCTTCATCAATACCCCTTCCAGCATTACCTCTAGTGTTATATGCACGACCGCGCCTCATTGTGATAATCTTGAGAGCAAACGGTAACAATTAGTCTAACTTGGAAAAATAATTCATCCTAATACTCAGGCTTTACTCTAATCATCACAATATATCCTAGCATGTTGTATCCTAAGACTTAAGCCCTAGCTAACCTAATGCCTTGGCTTTGATACCAACTCTGTCGCGCCCCAAAATCCCACCTAACTTAATGTAAGACTTTGGCACGTGACTTAATCATTAATTCCATAACTTCTTATCATAAGCATTTAATGCAATTCTAAAAACATGGACAAAAAAAAATCCTTTTTTTTTTTCTTTAAATAAATGCAATCAAGTCCAATATCTGAAATAAATACTAAGACCTCATAATCAATTTAAAATCAACCTCTATGAATCTCCAGTCATAAACTCAAACTAACTATAAATCCATAATTTGTCTTTACAATTCCTAAAATTTAAAATCCACATATACTAGTGATCGTGTCCTGTTTATGGCCAGCACTCCAGTTTCCTTCTCCATCAGGATAGTACCTTGCTGGCTCCTCTCCTCTGGTACTCTTCCTCTTCCCAGTCCTGTGTCACAAATGTCCAAAACTAGCACCTGCGACAACAACATCATCGGCTTAGTACAAGGTTACCCACGTATATACAAATCCTTCCTCACTATACCAATTTGATAACAATAGATTTTTAATATTCAACATCAACAAGTGAACTCACAATATTTCAAAGTGCGACGCATAATTAAATTTGATTCTTACACCTGATTACGCATGCTTATTTCTCTATTTCTCTCCTATTTTTGTTCCTGCATTTATTTCACAACATGCAATTGCAACTCCTTAAAATAACTGCTACCCCATATATCGGGTATAGGACTACATATACCCTACTTTCTGAGGTCCCACACATATACACCATTATCCGTGTACAGGCTTGTCCTACACATTATCCGTGTATACGGGCTTGCCGTTGTTGGTGTCCACGGCCTTCTGGCTATATCTCTTTTCGGAGGACGGGAGACGAGAGGAAGAGCCAATTTGATCCCTGAACATGTACGAATGATTGCTGTCAAAAAAACAAAACCCCACTAACGTTGTCTGATCCCTAGCAACCGCACTTGGGCCATGGTGCTAAGTCATAGATAGTTTGTGCCGCCGAATTTTTAAACGGTGGTTTGAGGGTACGGAGTAATGTCGTTACAACCTTCTTTCCGTAAAGGGTTCTCATGTTTTTCCAGCCATTTCCCTCAAACTAAGAGTATTTCGATGAGGTTTCGTTGTCCCTCGGGACATTCTTTTACAAGTCAAACTCTCTGTAGGACCCGATCAACATTGTAAGAGTATTGGGCCTAAGTCCGCAAAAGTATCTTCCCGTCCGGACTCTGTTGGGGGTCCAGCTTGGATTGAACCATTTTAGTGCGGCCCGTCAAGCTCTTCTGAAACATTGTACCAACAACCTTGTCCCATGTTCGGCGGAATAGCTCTCCCGCGTAAAGCTCTCACGTGTGTTCTCTGGCATCCATTCCCCACCGTACTTTTACAAAGCGGGAATTTGAAAATCTGGGCATTGGCTCCCTGGATTATGCACATGTCCTTGAAGTTAGTGATTTGCTGGATCCTGCCTTTGTTTTATCACTCCTCCAATTCTCAATCCCTCCCGTATGCGTCTGGATTGTCAATGCTTTGAAGATATATGGGCAGACCCATGTTTTTCGCCACTAAAAAAGACCCTGCCTCTTCTTCCTCATAGTGGTCTATAGGTGGTGCATAGGATTGGTTGTTGGTGTGGATGGTGGTAGGAATGTTTGGAGGTGAATGATGGTTCCGCAGGTTGAATGGGGTTGTGGATGGCGTTGATGGTAGTAGGATGTATAAGGTTGGAAGTAGATGGGGTTAGTTGTGAATGGCCCTTATTGCCTCGGCCGGTTGAGAGTGGCGAATAGTACAGGTGTCACGACGCCTTCATAAAATCCACCTGGACAATGTTTTTTCCAATCTCTCAATATTCCGGATTTCCTACTAATCTTGCTTCAAAAATACGGAACCTGAGGCGGTGATCTTGGAGTATCTGTGGCATTTTCTTGTCCGTCTCGAGGGGTCGCAGTCGGACTGAGTTTGATCAGATATAGGCTTGCCTTTTCAGTTTAGCTGACTCGGGTATGCTCCTGACAAGATGGGAGATAGGGAATAAGTTGGAATGATGGGAGCAAGGAACACAAATGACCTAAAGTCTAGAATACCTGTGGACATGCCCCTAGGCGGAAGTTAGAGTTAGCATACAAGGAGAAAAGTCGAAATGCCTTGCAAATAACTGTCTAGTTGACCCAGGTGCAAATGCCCCTGTCCTGGATTTTGGAATGACATGCAAGAGGAAATTTTTATTTTATTTTATTTTATTTTTTTTGGATTTGGTGATTTTTTTTTGGTATGGACCAGGGTATGACCTACAGGTGGTGCCCAATAGTAGGGTAAGGCGGAGAGAACTCCGTTCTGCTAACCTGGGTTGTTGGTAGCCAGGGCCTACTGAGTTTAGATAGGTGAATTGATCTCCCATTACAACTTAGGATTTGAACCTTACATGTATGTCTGGAGACAGGGTAGGAGTATTTTATTACAAGTATAACAAAAGGCTCAATACATGCCCCCTGGATGGGTGTTTATCTGGATAGAGTACCCTGGTATTCAACCATGGTTTGGGGGACCAGGTATAGGGTACAAGCAGTTAGGCTTTAGCATATACCTCCGGGTGGGCTGCTTGTAAGCTATACCTAGCCTAGTCTATATGTATGCATGCAGGGGTAATGCAAGGTGTTCCTAAAAGATGAGGGTCACTTAACACCGTATATGCTACTCCCCGGTATAGAACATACCTGAAAAGGGATGATTGGTGTAAGCGGGAGCGTTCAGAATCCTTCCCTGAGGGTAGTCACCCAGCAGGAGTAATTCCGCGGACCTCCAAGACTGTTAAGCCCCTGTCACTGAGGATAGTCATCCAACAGCCGTGAGCGTAATAAGCCTGTCTAATGGGTATTGAGTTGTTACACTAGTATGTTATGCATGAAATGCACTGTACAAGAAACATCCCAAAAAGTATAAAGAATCAGCACTTAATTAAATACTTAGGTATTTTAATTAAATTTGAGATTATTTGGCTTAAGTTTAAGTTCCGGCTTGAACCTGTCCCCAGCAGAGTCGCCAGAGCTGTGAGCATGAGAATTTCCTACCCACTTTCACATAATATGGTTTGACTGAGAGTCGCCACCTATTCATTCTTAGGGATAGGTCCCGGATTGATCTGGATAAGGCAAATGATCTATTAGAGTTAGGGTAAGCGGTTCGATTAAGTCATGGGGAAGGTGTTAGGCACCCCAAGACCCCCATTTTGTAATGGTTACCTACTCCCTAAATTTAAGCCAAATTTAATCTCAATATTAATTAAAATGTCTAAATGTTTAATCAAATGCTAATCCAAGAAAGAAAGAAAGCTAGATGGGCTAGGGTCGAACCCGGGTTGGGATGCCTACGTACTCACATTGGGGTGAGATCAGACCGAGCGTAGTTCTGGCACATGAGCCCGTCCCAAGGCTAAGGGTGCGTGTGTGTGTGCATAAGGTGGTCAAGGGTCTAGCCTAGGGGCTAGGGTTTAGTTGACCGGGTTGGTCAAGTGCAAGGTCTAGGTCTAACCGCGGTTAGAAGGGTGTTACCCATGGTTGAGTAGGCTAATCAAGATCTAGCAAGCATGTTTTTGGTCTTTTGGTATTTTTAGATTTTTTTGGTATTTTGAGATTTTATAATGTTTTTGGTATTTGAGATTTTATCATGTTTTTTTTTGGATTTTCATATAGGTGAGATTTTGGCAAACTTAACTAAAGTCAAATTTAATTCAAGAGAAAGGCTAAGGAAAAGTTAGGCTAAAAGATTATATTTAGGACATAAAGAGGGGTGTGCATTGTGAATAGTAAATGGTTATTGCCAACACCTATTTGTTGGATTGGTGTTGATAATAAATCAAATACCATTGTCTTTGATATGAGGTATTTTGGATTAAAGTCCTCTTTAAGTCCTTAGGTCCTTAAGTCATCCTTTATCCATTCAAAATAGAACATGAAGAAAAAAGAAAGAAATGAAAAAGTGACAAGTGAAGAAAATGAAAACTCATCATCTCCTCTCTAATGTAGTCCCTTCACACCATTATGAATGATGTAATGAGATTCAACTATGAAAATTGGAGTGATGATGAGTTTCCCAAATGATTCTAGAAGAAGGACTAGAATCAAAATGAAGAAACAAAATAAAAAAAAGAGGTATAGCTTTAGCTTCCACTCTCTATGGGCCTACCCATATCCACACTAGTGGGTACATATGAAAGAAAGAAATATTTACATGAGAGAAAAAAATAAGACATCTCCTTTCTTTTGAGGTGGGGTCCCTCTACACCATTAGATTAGTGTAGAGAGACCCAACTAAACTTGAGAAAAGAAAGGTCTTCCCAAATTATTCTAGAAGAAGACTACGAATAAAAAAAAAGATATGAACTAAAGAAGAAGATAAAGAATAAAAGGAAGAGTGCCTACTACTCCAAGACTACTTCTCCAATGTTCCAAGAGGTGATGCGTTTTTATAGTCCACAAAGGAAGAGAGTTAGTGAAGAACTCTAGGCTTTTACTCCTAGAATTCTCTCCACACTCTAAACCTTGGCTTCTTCTAACTTTCTTCAAGGCTAAAAAGAAATAAATTGGGTGAGAGGAGGAAGAGCTAGGGTTTCCACTTGGGATTTTGGAGGTGGAAGAAATGGCTTGTGAGGGTCTTGTATTTATAGAGGTTTCAAGGGGTTGTGGCAATTTGGTGATTAATAGAGGGTTGGGTGAGAAGAAGGGAGGTAATTGGTTGGTCAAAATTGATGTGGTTGGTGATTGGGTAATCAAAAAGGTATGTACTTGATGAGAGGTAATTGGGTGGTCAAAAAGAGTATAAGAGGATTAATTGTTTTGTAAGAGGTGTAAGAATGAGTGTAAGAGGTGTAAGAGAGTAAATGAGGTGATTGGTTAGTCAAAAAGGTGTGTACTTGGTGAGAGATGATTGGGTGGTCAAAAAGGTATGTAAACATAAAAATGGGGCTATTTGGGGTTTGAAGAAAAAATAAAAGGTCTTTTGTAGGAAAGTGGAAAGTGGACTTGGGTTAGTGGGTCTTGGATATGGGTTGAATGGATGTGGGCATATGGACTAGACCTTATGGATCATGGGTTGTTAGTAGATGGGTCATGGGTTATGGTTATTGGACTTTAACTATGGCAATTGGGCTTGGGCTATGGTAATTAGGATTTCACTAAAGCAATTGAGTTTTGCCTAAGACAATTGGGTAATTAGGCTTGGCTACTTGGGCTTGGGTAATGGGATTAAGTAATTGGGCTTGATTGAGTTGTTTGGGTACAAGTTTGGCCAAATGGGCTTGGGCCTTGGGTAAACCTTGGAGCATTTGAAGAAGTGGGAAGAGGAATAGGGGGTGCAAAAATAGGGTGCTTACAAGTAATTCTCATGAGAATCTTCAAAGGAGAGTTGAGGTCCTAGTGGAGAAGTCTAGGAGTTTGTGTGAAGATGTGATGAAAATTGCTCACAACTCTAGACAGTGGCATGATCATGACACTCCTTATGCTAGATATGAAGGAGGTAATAGGGAGAACTATAATGCCCGCCATAATTCTAAGACTCAATCCTGAAAAAGGAGAAACATCTAAAACCGTTTGGGTGGAAAAGGAAGACCTGAAGTGCTTCACTTAGCCCATGCCTGTCATAGCCTAGGATGTGCTGTTAGTGATATATCTTGTCCTACTGCTATGCTATCTGTGTATACTAGTAGTCCTTCTTTTTACTAGTGTTTATTTGCTTTGGTATGTTTTTTCTGTGTTCTTTATTTTGAAAAATCCAAAAACATTGAAAAACCATAAAATCCAAAAAGAATTTTTTCATGTTGCCCTTGCTTAACTTGCATGATTTGCATTCCTTGTGTGATCTTTATTTCTATACTTGTCCAGGGTTGAACATGAGTTTGTTGTTGATTGAGGATATATCACCTTCATAGTCTCTTGGTTAGGCTGAAAATTAGACTGGTTTTATCTTGAATAGTTAGAGACTTATTCATGTGTGTATGCTTTACAAATTTCACATACACTCTGACTGATTCTATTGAGAGGTCCATTTTCCAATTTGTAAGTATATGGCTTATCCCAATAGTGTGACCTTGGATGACCAATCTAGAATGACCATTTTGTTATTCATCCCCATTTTGTGTATCCTCCATGAGCAAAAAATGTTGTAATGAAAAGGGCTACCTACTGGGCTAGGTTGAAAGTCATTATTGGATGCAAACAGTATGTAATGGCTACTTAGGCAGACGGTAGGTATCTATCTGGGTCACTAGAGTGAAAGTTGTTGCCAATAGTCAGGAGTACCTACCTAGATAGTGTGAAAGCTATCATTGCATGAAAAGATATGTTCAGATAAAGAACATAAAAAGAAATCTTACCAAGTTTGGAGGTATTTGACCAATAGTAAAAGAAAAATAATGAGTCAAATAAAATGGATAAAGGTTCACCAAAATGTAAAAAATCAGTATATCTGGATCTAACTAGGTTTGACTTCTATGATGTATATCTCCGGGAGTCCCCTTAGTGGTTAATGTCATATCCTTGGAAAGGGAAAGAAACCTTGATCTAGTATCTTATCAGACTACCACTACACACAATGCTTCACTTTTGAACTGTTCACTAAATGTGTCTAAGTGAATTGGCTATAATTTAGCATTCCGTGAGATTTAGTTAGAAGTGTATCCTCAGTCGGACTAACTAATCAGGTTCTTCATTGGATCTATAATTTTAAATTACTACTGCTTGGAATGCTTTTGATGCCTGTTTGTGTGGCACATGATATTTTTTTTTGTGTGTTTCCTTTTTTTTGGCATGGGCCTTTCTAGCATAAGTGCCTTGTTTTTAGTGGTATCCTTAATCTTAGGGGGAGAAGATTAAGTTGAGTTGTTGAGAGGGAGTTCTGTGCTTGAGTAGTTAAGGAGGAGTTTGTGCTTTATATTTCTATCTTGTTCCTCTCTCTTTAGTCCCCGCATTGTCTGCATTTGTTTGGTTGTACAATGATTGCCTTAATATTTAACATGTGTTAAACTAGTATATTTCTATGTGAAATTGGCATCATGATTACCTTTGGCAATTGTGCCAAAAAAGGGGGAGAAAAATATTGGGTACTATGTCCCAAGTTCAGTACATTCCTTGCACCATCTGAGTTTATGTATTTTCATATTCCATACATGCTTCACTGGGTATTTTGTTTATGAGCATGTGCAGGTGCAAGGTTGCAGAAGAAATATTTTCTTGACAAGCGCTTCAGTGTATTTATTTAAGATGATTTGTCAATTGGTGTCATGTAGTAATATTGGAGTCATTTAATTTCCTAATTCACCGTTTTGATGTGTTTGGGTAAGTTTGTGTCAAGTCATGTAGTTCAGTTTGGTTTTTCCACGGAATTGCCAAAGGAGGAGATTGTAAAGTCCATGTTTTTTATGTTGACATATTCCGGTGTCAAAACAAGTAAATCTAGGTGTCTAGGTGAGTATCTTGTGTCATTGTCATCAAGCATCTGCAAACAAGAGAAGTTGAAGACCGTTGAAGACTCAGTTGATCATTTCCTTCATAGGATAGCAAGTGACCTAGATACCATGTGACCATAGGTGGGATTTGACCTAGAATAATCCTAACATGATGCCTTAGGTAGTAAGCATTCTAGTCTAATCATACGGACACTAGGTGATGAGATAAGCAGTGCAAAACATGTTAAAAATTCTAAAAATTTTCAAAAAACCAATGTTGCTTGAAAGTGGCATATCTCCCAAACCGTAGCTTAAATTTTTGCTCTATAGTATATCAAATCGATCATGTTGAAAAGGGCTACAACTTTTGTGAAGGGACTGAGAGCTGAAATGAAGGTTAAAATTCGGTTTTTACCTCAGGGTAGACCCTAGGCGTTGAGGGTCGACCATGAAGTGTTAAAAATTACTATGGTGCAAATTTCCAGCAAGTGCAAATATTGAGGGTTGACCCTGGAGGATACTTGGGTCGACCCAAGTACACATTTGGGTCGACCCAAGTATCCTTGAGGGTCGACCCTGATATGGGAAATCATTCCTATATGATTTTTTCCTTCCTCTTTGGTTTTTAAACCACTTTAGCAACTTCCAAAGCTTGGTTTTGATTCCCTATAAAGTTAGAACCCTTCTACTTCATGGAGCACAACTTAGGGAGTTTGTGGAGAATATTTTTAAGTTTCTCCAAAGGTCATAAAACCTATGGAATCTATTTTCTCAACCCGTTTTGTTAGTTCATTCAACCTAGAGTTTGCAAGCCCAAAGTTCCAATTTTACTTGTTTGGACTTGTCCTTTGAAGGAGCCCATCTAGGTATTGATTTCTATCAAACCATCAACCCGTTCTGGATAGAACACCTTATCCAGAGTGTTCCGGAACCTTTGCGAAGGAGATCGATCGAAGAAGGATCGTGGATATGTGATTTGGTCGGTGGAATCCGAATCCGTCATTGACGGAGATCGATCGGAAGATCGTGGACTGTTTTTGAGACACAAAGAGAAGTACGAGCAGCTGCGGTTGATCACAGGACTTGAGAGTACGTGATGACTTTTCGAGGCATGGAGGACTAAGAACTGAAGGATCGTAGTGTCGAGTCCGAAGGAGTTAAGTTCGAGTCTTGTAAGTTCTTGTTTACTTTGTCTTAGTGGATCCTCATAGCTGGACTAGGTCCCGTGGTTTTTTCCCGGAAGGGTTTCCACGTAAAAATCCTTGTGTTGTGGTTTGCTTGGTTTTCTATTTCCGCACTTAAAGTACATCATCCCTAAATTTATAACTTAATTGTTAAAAAATCAAAAGGGTAGATAGACTTATAGGGAGCCCTAACCATACCCTTGACTTTGTGAGTTCTCAACTCAAACCTTAGATTTGAGGTTCACCGAATTTTTTCACCGCGAAACGAATTTTCACACTTAGCTTTGGTCAAAATACACACGTTAGAAGAAAAAAAATTGAAATCCGGCCCCGATTTGGATTTGGTGTGCATTTGTAGGTTTAGGCCGAAGCATACTATCCAAGTATAGATTTCGGCCTCTCAGTGCCCAAATCGAGCAAACGACCTCAGATTCCAACAAAATGAATTCTCACACTTAGCTTGGGTCGAAATACAAGAGTTAGAAGAAAGGACATCGAAATCCGGCCCCCTGTTTGGATTTGGTGGGAGTTTGTAGGTTTAGGCTGAAGCGTACTATCCAAGTATGGATTTCGGGCCTCTCGGTGCCCAAATCGGGCAAACGACCTTGGATTCCTGCGAAACGAATTCTCACACTTAGGTTGGGTTGAAATACACGCGTTAGAAGAAATGGCATCAAAATCCGACTCCCGGTTTGGATTTGGTGGACGTTAGTAGGATTAGGCTGAAACATACTTTCCAAGTATGGATTTCGGCCTCTCACTGCCCAAATCGGGCAAATGACCTCGGATTCCAGCGAAACGAATTCCCGCACTTAGGTTGGGTCGAAATACACACGTTAGAAAAAATGACATCGAAATCCGATCCCCGGTTTGGATTTGGTAGGCGTTTGTTGGTTTAGGCTAATGAACTAAGCTTTTATGTTCAACTCAATAATTATGAAATCTTTAAGATTATTTTTTTATTTGCAAATTTTTTATGAAATTTATAAATTTTATCATTTCGCTATTCTAATAATAAATTCTATTTTATTATTTTTGTAGGAGGGTATCGGCAGCACATATCTGTCAGGTTTTGGAGCAGTAGGAGCACGTCAGTCGGAGGGACCTGCTAGGCAGCTTTAGCAGATTTTTTATTTTACATTTGATATATTTTTATGGACATGTATATATTGATGGACATTTTAGACGGTTTATTATGGCATTTTTATGGACATGAATTTATATATTTATGGATTATATTTCGGTGTTTAGAAATTTTGTTCATAATTTGAATTTATTTTATATTGCTCACAGGTACAATTAATACAGGTAACAAAAATATTTTAATTTTTTTAAAATAATTTTTTTTTTAATTTTTAATTACTTGTGATAGTTTGGAAGCGTTGTTATAGATACAGAATAGCAACGACAGTTGGAAATGCCGTTATATATTTACTATATAACGACGGTTTAAATCGCCATTGAAAATCGATTTAGTACGGCGGCTCTGTAATGCCGTTATAGATGCAATATATAATGGCGGCAAAAACCGTCGCAACATGAGGAATTCGAACCGAATTACCCTTTTTAATCGCCATTACAAGTATACAAAAACCGCCATTATAAATGTGCTCTGCAGCTGCGGAGATAATAACAGTCATTACAAACCGCCGTAACATCCATTGCGACAAAACCTGTAACGGAGTTTGTATGGACTGCCGTTATATGTTTATAACAACGGTTTTCATATTTATGGCGACGGTTTTCAGCCGCCGCAAGAAATCTTGAATTTTGTAGTGTTTCAATGAATATAGAAGTTTCCAAAGAATAGGAAACGAAATAGAGAAAGGAATCCTAAAAGCTCGTTGATGGAAGACTCTTTTAGAATGTCTTTTTTATCATATCAAGAGGAGAGATTCTCTCCGTTAATAGGCCCCACTACAAAATCCTTGTCCCTTTGCATGAATAGGGGAGAGTGTAGTAAAGGAGAGTAGTGCTAGAAAAATCCCAATTCTGAAAGTTAAATCTAGAACATGCCCTTCATGAAAAAATAGGAAGGCCTTGTGTTGAAAATCATACACATTTCTCGTCTATGTGCAAATCAATGGAGTAACAACCCATAGAGTAATAGCCAAGAATGTAATCCACAGAAAAATAAAATAGCAAGCAACAATAAGAGCACACCACAATTTTTAGAATTGAAAATCTCCAATGTGAATGGAAAAATTATAAAACCTAGTTTAGCAAAAATGTTCACTATATGTAAATTTATAAGATGACAAAGGTTCTCTCTAAACATCACTAGAGGATATCACATCATGCGTAAACACTACTCGTGGATCCAAAGAAAGTGAATAATATAAGATAATTAAAACACACTCACCTTAAAAGAGAAACGATGTCAAAACACCTACATTTTGATCACAAGACTACAATGAGGAGGGTCTATGCACTTCTCCAATCCACATTTCTTATTCTTAAGGTAACACAAGCTTCTCTACTATTCAAGAGGTAACACAAGCGTCTAAAAAGATGGAAAGATTCCATCATCCCACTCAATGAGAAAATCAACAAAGGGATACAAGTTTTTGTCACGGCCGCACCATCGAGGTGCGGAAAGTGTTTTACTAAGTAAAAAAAATCCGAAGCCCTCAGGTGTGCTCAAACCCTTTTGCCCCCACTCGAGCTTGAGCCTAAGCCAGTGCGCCCAAGCACACCCAAACAGTGCGTGCAAGCGCACCCAAGTTTGGATGTAAAGGAATGGGTTGGAAGATTTTATACACCTTAACGGGTTGTTATTTTACCATTTATAAGGCATAAAGGGCTTTATAGCAATGTGAGACTAAACTTACAAAGAGAAAACAAGAGGAAGTAAGCTAGTCTCACTTAAGAGACCACGCTTGGAAACTCACCCCACAATAAAGAACAAGGCTTTAAACCAACTAAAGTAAGGACTGATTAAAAATTATTTTTAAAAATAAGGAATTAAATCCTAATATTATGGAAATAAAAGTCATTTCATGTAGTGGGATGTTATATGGGTTATAAATGTTCATTATCATCATGAGAATAATTCTATTATAAAAAGATTTCATCTCTAAGGTTTTTGATAGATATAAGAGTAGTCTTTTCATCTTTCATCTTGTCTATTTTGAGATGAGGTTTTTCTTTGAGTTGTGTGACATATTAGAAGTTCATTAGTGAGTCTAATTTGCAACTGCACACTATTAAACCGAGACTGTTAAATCCTGGAGATCGGCTGCCATAATCAGTTTGCATCAAAAGGAGATACTTCAAGAAGGGCGAAATCGGTCTTAAGGACAACGATTTTAATATCGTACTTTAGTGGAAACGCTAATACTAATCGATAAATTTCTCTATATTTGATATTTAATTTTATTTAAACTGGATCACAAAATACTATTGTCTTGTATGTAATCTTTAAGTTCTTTTTCAGATTTGTGAACATATTCAATAATCTCTAAATTTTCCATCAGTAATTAATAAAAAAAATCAAATAATGCTAGTAAAAAGACAATAAAAAAAATCAAATAATGCTAGTAAAAAGACAACATACATATGCCTCACATGACAAGTCACATGACGAGCACATTGAATATCTTGAATGCATGAAAATAAACATACATTATTACCACCCATATGTGCCAAAAAAGTGCGTGAGAAACTTCTGAACGTTTGGCAACTTCCATGCCACACAGTCTTCTAGATAAAATCAGATACATTATTGCACTGTCTAGTATACATCATATCAGATTTACCTGGCTTAGTTTGGTTTGCACTAAATTTTAAGATTAATCCAACTATGATTAAAAGTTGAAAAAGAGGATATCTCATATTAAGTACAAGTGGCTCTAGAATTTCTCTACTTCTCTAAGAATGTTAAGAGGTTAATGATTTTTTTTTTTTTTTGGGGTAAATAAACAAACTTTGCATGCATTAATGATTAACCCAAAGCTTTGAGCTTCCAGACGCAGACTTCTTTGCTAAGATGTGAACGTGCTTCAAATTCTGTCCAGGTACATATGCTTCTTTGCAATGAGATGAACAAGCACCAAATTCTGTCTAGGTACATGCTGCACAGATATATTTATATTGTACCGATTCAATCACTTAAAAGAGTCAAAAGCGACGTATGACCATGCAAAGGACAAGCCTACGAATGGGTTCAGTTTGCGCAAAGAAATTCACCATGCAGATATAGAGAGAGAGAGAGTGACAAAGTCAAGCCGCCTGGCTTCCATCTAAAAAGTCGAGGAAAGTTTGGCAAATGTTTACTCAGAGCTCTATACAAAGACTGCTTTTTCAATAATTACAATTAGACTTTGCTACTGAGACCGCTTAAGGCCGAGACCTTCGAGACCTCGCGCATGTGAGCGAGATTTTAGGTGGGGCCATCATCATATGGTGGGCTCCACCTGAAATCACGTGTACATGCGTAAGGTCTCGGAGGTCTCGGCCCTTATGCGGTCTCAAAAGCATTTCCCATTACAATTACTAAGGATATCTACTACCACTTTATTCCTTTGCTTAGCTTGCAATGCGGCCTCTGTGTTGAGTGCCAAACCCTAAAGAAAAGTCAAAGCTAAAGCCAAATTGATTTTTAGGCATGCAAATTTATCATTCAAACTTGTATTTAATGATTATTATTTGTGATTTAACCAAGGTGAATTTGGGTGTGAAGAGGTAAATTGCTAAACTATATAAAGGGGTGAGAAGGTTGCTTAAGAGCATAGCCAAACCTCATTTTGTAGTGAAGATGGGAACAAAAGGAGGGAATGGGGTCTCAGTGTCCTTCCTCATTACCACTCTTCTAGTGGCGATGGTTTCTCTTTGCTTTCCCTTAGAGACCACAGCAGAGTACCATTACTCATCTCCTCCACCCCCCAAGAAATCTCCTCCTTACCACTACAAATCACCACCGCCACCACCACCAGTCTACAAGTCTCCGCCATCACCACCGCCCAAGAAATCTCCTTTGCCTCCATCTCATCCTTACCACTACAAATCACCACCACCACCACCACCAGTCTACAAGTCTCCCCCACCGCCACCGCCCAAGAAATCTCCTCTGCCTCCATCTCATCCTTACCACTACAAATCACCACCACCACCACCACGAGTCTACAAATCTCCTCCACCACCACTGCCGAAGAAATCTCCTCCACCACCATCTCCTCCTTATCACTACAAATCACCACCACCACCACCAGTCCACAAGTCTCCCCTACCGCCACCTCCCAAGGAACCCTACAAGTACAAGTCTCCTCCACCACCACCTAAGGAACCTTACAAGTCTCCACCACCACCACCCAAGGAACCTTACAAGTACAAGTCACCACCACCACCACCCAAGGAAGCCTACAAGTACAAGTCTCCTCCTCCTCCTCACCACTACTAAGATGGTAAGCATTGTAATCTTATTCTTCAGCTACTTAAGATTACGTATCAACTCAATTTGATCTCTCTAATTTTATTTTGAAATCCTTGCAGGAAAGGAGACACCAATATATATCTGAATAAAAGGAGGATTGCAAATCTTCTTATGTGAGACAAGGAAAGCTGAGCTCTCCTAGTCTGATTCTAGTTGTTGAAATAGTGTAATCAGAATAGTAATAATCATCGAGAAGAGGATACAGAAAGAAAGGGAAGCTCTATCACTCTCATGTAATGCAATGATCCACGTGTTTCTGCTAGTTGATATATATATACGTGTGTTTTCCCACGTTGAAATATGATGCAAATCCGGAGCTCTCATTTTCAGCCTATAGAAAGCAGGTTATTTTTGTATTTAACTCGAAAGCATTTAAGTTGTAAGAAATTCCACTCTACTACTAATAATTACAACATCAACCTATTCGGAGCTTAACATTATATTTACATCAAATAAAAGCAATATTTATAGATTAACAGGATGGGTTGGCCCACATTTTGCACACAGTGTGGTTTCTACCTTCGGAGCACTTTAGTTTTAAGGATTTTGCTAGTTCCACTCTCCCCTATTGCACTCTCACATTTTTGGAGGAAGACATGCAAGGATTTTTCTGTAGCCTATAAAAAATCCTTGTATTTTTGCATTTTGGGGCAAAGTTCATGGGACATGGCTTCTGTTAAAGAAAATCTTTTTTTCTCAAAAATTTAGGGGGGGCTAGAGCTCCCCGTCCTCCGGCTCCGCCCCTTTCCTAGGCTACACCCTTATTATTGCTATAGTAAAAAAAATATATTCAAAATTTCAGTGGGGCTGAAGCCCCCCCTGGCCCCATGTGGCTCCGCTAGTGAATATATGGCACCCTAATCAGGTGGCAATGGGCCAGTTTGGGCTTGGATTTTGATATTTTTAAATAGGTCCAACTCGTAGCAGTAAAAAGGATTAATAGACAAACAGACTTCAGGTGAGATCATAGGAATCTCTTGAGATATTCATCCTCGGCTCATTTTTATTCTAACAAAGTGAACTTACCTCTTTGCACAACCACAGCAAAGGCAACTAGCCATTCTGCAAAATCATGTGATCTTCAAGACCTCTGTAATCTTTGTAAATGAATCTCTCTATGAAAATATAAATACATACCTACTCATTCAAGAGTAGCAAGGAAGTTTTTCAATATTAGTCTCTCATAACATGGTATTAAAGCAACTACACGTTCTCTGTTAAAACAGTTTTTTTTCTTCCTCTGTATTTTGTCAAATACAGCAATGGCCAGATCCAGTCATACTGCCAAAGAATCTGACCCCATCTCCTCCCTCTTCTCCTCACCATCCCAACATCATCAACATCATCCAATTCGTCTCAGTGAAACTGGATGGCTCCAATTATCTCCTATAGAAAAATCAGATTGGACCTATTCTCATCTCTCAAGATTTGTTTTGCTTTGTTAATGGTAGCTGCCCCCCACCACCATCGCATCTCGATAAAGATGTTCCCAACACTGCATTTTTCTCATGGGATCGTACAGACAAATATGTCATGAGTTGCCTCAAGGCCACTCTCATGGAAAGCGTACTTGCCTAAACAGTCGTACTCATCTCTTCCCAGGCAATTTGGATCTCCTTGCATCAACCTTCTTACAAAATTCCCATGCTCGAATGATGCACCTTCATTGGCAGCTGCAACCCTTTGCAAAGGCACCTCGACCATGACTGATTTTCTCAACAAATTAAAGGTTATCGCAGACGCCTTGATTTTTGTTCAGGATCAGACTTCTGATCATGATTTGGTTATGTTTACCTTAGGAGGCTTGCCCTTTTAATACAAATCATTCATCACGACTATCACCTATAGGATCGAGCCGATCACCTTCTCCAAACTTTGTGCAGGCTTACTTACGCTCGAGCAGCATCTTCTACAGTTTATTCCTCCTTCTCTAGACAACACCTCGATGGCATTGTATGCTCAATTTCAGCCTGCACCCAACTCATCTTGAGGGTGCAACCGTGGTCGTGGCCCTTCCTTTCGCAACCGGGGATCATCATCCTGCTTCCATCGACCTCGCCAATCAGGAATGGTGCTCCCTCTCATGGCATCCTTGGTGCAACACTTGTTAGGATTTTTCTTATTAAATAAAAACCCATGTGGTCTGGCGCAATCCTTAGTTTTCAAAACTCGGATTATATTGCTGTCAATAGAGAATGTTAAGGATAATGGGTCCTACTAAAGAGATGTGATCAAACAGGGACTCTTTAAGTGTTATTAAAGCTAACAACATGGTCAGGGTTGGCGACCGTTAGATCTTTGGTGTGATCCCTCTTAGCCATTGGATCTTATGATGGGTAGGGTTCCAAGGGTATATAAAGCATAGAGGGGGTCCCTCTTTTCTCTTACGTCAATTGGAAGCCCCATTGAATCAGACCTAAGGAGAAAAGAGAAGACTCTCTCATTCCTCTCAAGCGCCGAGAAACACAGCATCACACCGTGAAGGGAATAGGGAAATTCCAGCGAAAGGTATGAGATCATCTCTTTTAATCTGTGTCCCCTTTTGATTATGAATTCTAGAAAAGTTGATTGCACGGTCTAGATCCAGGATTTGAATAATCTTGTTTTGTTTTAACATTATTATTCTTGAATCCCAACAATTGGTATCAGAGCACAGGGTTGACCTTGTGATTAATTTTTCTTAATAATCAAATCTAAGTAGGGTTTTATTTTCGGATTTAAATAATCAATTTTCTTGTGATTCGGATTTAAGGAAATTGAGAAATAGAAATTTAAAGGTAAATAAGATAAAGATATTGATTTTGGATTTGATAATTAATTTTAATTGTTTTGAAATAAATTTTTGGAGTTGAAGAATATTTTTAAAGGATACGAGCGAATCAGATTTAAGGAAATCATTTAAAAAAAAAAAAAGGTTTTTTGGCTGTTTTTGGTTGGACGGCGATTCCGCTGCCGTCCGTCACCGGAGAACGCTGCCGGCGGTGAGGTTTTGGTCGCCTGAGGGTGGCCGTCGTTTTGGCATCGGCGGCAGCCGGAGAGGTGGCCGGTAGAGCCCCCATAAGAAGGGTTAACAGTATACTGTTTAGGGTTTGGAAAAAAATAAAAAAAATAAAAAAAAATAAAAAAATAAAAAAATAAAAAAATAAAAAAATAAAAAAATAAAAAAATAAAAAAAAATAAAAATAAAAAAAAAAAAATTTAATATGTTCGGGTGAAGGAGACAAGGTCACGAGGGTCAACCTGACCCTCTGACCCGAGTCCATTAGATCAACCCGATCCAATATATAACCCGAACCGGGTAGATCTGAACGGATCCGGATAAAACCCGACCATAAACCCGAATACAGCTTGACCCGAACCATATAGTAGCCGAACCGAATGGGTCATAACCCGACCCGAATTAACAGAACCCGGTTCTATGGGCCGTACCGGTTCAACCGGATCAAATACTGAACTAGACCGATGGCTGAACCAACCGGACCGAACCAAGGCCCAGACCGGACCGCGTGACAGCGTCGAATCGCGCGCGCGTGACTCGCAGAACGGGCGTGAGCCATTTCCGTGCGCGTGAGGCGCACCACCGCGCGTGGATCGCAGTTTCCGTGCGTGACGCGCACTACCTGCGCGTGACACTTGCAGGGAGTGTCCCCTGCGCGTGACACGTTCCCAGGACACGTCCAGGACGAGTGTCCGACCTTCCCTGAGGTTTTTGGGTGTTCTGATTCCGTTTCTGGGGTCCATTTTAACTTCTGAGCACTGTAAATAGCTGTTTTAGTGCATGAATATGATTTTCCTATGGTTTTGACATTAAATAAAGGAAAAACTTGATGCTTTTACCCAAAATTAATATCAATAATTAAAGTTAGATCATCCTATGGGGTTTAGGTTTGATCTGTAAGGCGTTCGTTCGAATGGTCATAACCAAAGTAGGTTAGATTGTCTTGCCCAAAGGTGACCGTCCTATGGAGGTTATGATTTTTCGAATTTAGGGATTTCAATCTCTTTAAGATCGCGAGTTTGCACTCACCTACATTGAATAACTAGTCTTGCCCAAAGGTGTCTAGGGACTTCTTGTAGACTGAGTGGGGCAGAATGATTTGTGCGTGGCTGTGAGAGAAGGATAACCCTCTTGCCCAAAGGTGTGGAAGTGTCCTAATCAATCCAATACGTGATAGATCAGTTCTGTGCGCGACTGTTGTCGCCAATTGGGGGGTGAATTGCATGTCGAAATCTCTTGCCCAAAGGTGTGATTAGATGATGCGCTCACCTGTCCCGTAAAGTGGAAGTAAGCAATCTTAAAGTAAACCACTTTAGCTATCCGGCTTAACCCCAAGACCGGATTAGAATCATAAAGCTTAAATAAAGTCATGTAATGACAAGTATAAAGTAAATTATTATAATTTGTGCAATAATTTGTTAGACATACCATAACATAGTAAAACATTGACATTTTCAGATATGGATGGGTCTGTTGTTCAGAAACATTTGACTGGGATTGAGCCTCTGAATGGTTCAAACTATAGTTCTTGGAAGATGCAGCTAGATATAGTTCTGGGTTGCCTTGATTACGACTTTGTCCTACTGGAGGAAAAGCTGGTTACTCCCACTGCTGAGTCTTCAGATTCAGATAAGTCTTTGTATTCGAAATGGGAAAAGGCCAATAGGATGGCCATGATGATCATTAGGGCTTCTGTTCAAGAAGCCATCAGAGGTGGTATTCCTGCTGCTGATACAGCTAAGGTTCTTCTTGAGACTATCAAGAAACAATTTATGGGATCTGTTAGGTCTCGTCAGTATAGTTGTTTGACTCAGCTGATTTCATTGAAGTATGATGGTGCTGGAAATGTTCGGGAGCACATCTTAAAGATATCTAAGTTAATTATCTCTCTTAGAGAGCTTGGGTTGACAATTGAGGATGACCTCATGGTGCATTTGGCTGTAGCCTCACTTCCTGAATCATTTGATGCTTTTAAGTTTAATTACAGTGCACAGGATAGGAAGTGGGATCTGCATGAACTGATAGCTGTGTGTGTTAGTGAGGAAGAGCGCTTAAAGCGTGGGAAAGCTGAGTATGCGAACTTGGCTGTGAATTCTGGTAGTAAGAAGAATTTTAAGAATAAAGGGTTCAAGAAATCTAATTCACAAAATTTCTGGCAAGGACAAAATTCAGGACAGAGTTCAGGTCATAATTTAGGACAGAGTTCGGGACATCAATTTCAGGGAAATGATAATACTGATGAACTAGAGGAGATTGAGTGTTTCTTCTGCAAAGGGAAAGGTCACATGAAAAGAAATTGTTTCAAATATAAGGATTGGTGCAGGAAGAACAAAGGAGTTCATTCATCGGCGAAGCGCCAAGGCTGATGAGCTGCTGATTTTTGAAGAACTATACACCAACAGTATTAGAGGCTGTTAGAACTTGCTGATTAGTATTAGACTTTGTTTCTGGTTTTTACTATTAGATGTTATTTTCATTGTGCCGTTGTTTAGGCGAGATATTATTGGATTGGATACAGTTTAATTTTATCATTGAGGGGAGTACACTCTCAATCAGACATATTTTTTAGACAGTTGGTAGTAATATATTAGTAGATGACCTTTATTAGCTGACCTTAGACTTATATTTTATATCATTCTTGTTGTATGTTTGTTAACATCAGACATATGTTAAGGTCAGTGGGAGCAGGTTTTTAAGTTATATTTTGGATATCAAGATTACCAGAGATCATATTTCTAGACGTTTGGAGTTATCTCATAGGATTTCAGTTTGGTTAACAAGAGATATATCGAACTAGAAATTTAAAAGTTATTCAGACTCTAATTTTGCTTGTTTTTAAGATAGTTTGAAATCTTCATCAGATTATGTGTTGTTGAATATTTGAATTATAAACATGTTAAGTAAAGAACACTCCATCAGAAATTTTAAAGGACCTGTCATTATTATTGAACCTTTTAGAATCGTTTGATTCTTTTATTTAGTGAGAGTATTGTTCATTGTTTTATATTTCAGACATTTATATGATATACATGTCATTGTTTTACACTCTCAGATATTGATATGTTATGGTTATGCAAATTAAATAATTGATGCATCATTTGATTATGTTATGTTTTGA
Organism: Tetracentron sinense; assembly: GCA_015143295.1. Lineage (NCBI taxonomy): Eukaryota > Viridiplantae > Streptophyta > Magnoliopsida > Trochodendrales > Trochodendraceae > Tetracentron > Tetracentron sinense. Next base: position 19,046,239 of record CM026555.1, on the reverse strand, counting down.
CTGCACGTGCAAAAGGTAAAGACATCAAGTGATGGACTTCACATGACGGATGTCATTGATGTCAGGTTTGCCCGAGAGCCTCGCACAAAGCTCTCAAGTTGCTTGGGCTGAACATGGTTGGGCACCATGTTTGAGGCCTTCATTCTGGATACAAGGTGATGGACTTCACATGGCGGTTGCCGTAAAGTATCGGAATGACATGCATATGCTTAAATGCATGTAGCGTGGACAATTTTTGGACGTATACATTTTGATCACATAAGGTTGTGTATAGTCCATATCACACCATACTTTGCCACCATAAAGAACCGCTTTGAAACATTAGTATTACTAGCTGTTTGACCATGGAGTGGCTTGTATCATAGTAAATGAACACTAGTAGATGCTAAATGCTTCCATGATCATCGTTAGTGGTGCTTTTGAATCAAAGTGACAGTTAAAGAACACTTAATTCTCGACAGCAATGTTTTTCAAAAAACTAAAAGAGTGGCCACTCATGTTTTTAAGGTTGTTCAATCCGAAAAGTCATTTTATTTTATTTAAGGATTGCTTGGACCAAGTGGGAGATTGTTAGGATTTTTCTTATTAAATAAAAACCCATGTGGTCTGGCGCAATCCTTAGTTTTCAAAACTCGGATTATATTGCTGTCAATAGAGAATGTTAAGGATAATGGGTCCCACTAAAGAGATGTGATCAAACAGGGACTCTTTAAGTGTTATTAAAGCTAACAACATGGTCAGGGTTGGCGACCGTTAGATCTTTGGTGTGATCCCTCTTTTAGCCATTGGATCTTATGATGGGTAGGGTTCCAAGGGTATATAAAGCATAGAGGGGGTCCCTCTTTTCTCTTACGTCAATTAGAAGCCCCATTGAATCAGACCTAAGGAGAAAAGAGAAGACTCTCTCATTCCTCTCAAGCGCCGAGAAACACAGCATCACACCGTGAAGGGAATAGGGAAATTCCAGCGAAAGGTATGAGATCATCTCTTTTAATCTGTGTCCCCTTTTGATTATGAATTCTAGAAAAGTTGATTGCACGGTCTAGATCCAGGATTTGAATAATCTTGTTTTGTTTTAACATTATTATTCTTGAATCCCAACAACACTCACTGCTGGCTCAGGCCCTCCCAACAGTCCTTATCATCCTCCTCATTGCCAGATTTGCTCCCAACAAAGGCATTCAACTATGCAATGTCAATAACGATTAAACCATGCCTTCCAAGATGAGCACCTCCATCAAGCTTTTCCTTCAATGCACTTAGCTGCCCCATATGACTAAAATTGGTATCAGGATACCGGTGCAACCAGCCCTATGACTCCGGATCCCCCTCTTCTCCATCAAACCAGTGGTTATATGCGTAACGACACTGTTGTCTTTGGAAATGGTAATGGATGTCCAATATCACATGTTGGTAATGCCTCACTTAAACCTCCTACATCTACTGTTCAGTTAAAATCAGTTCTACATGTTTGTATCCATACCAAAATCTTCTTTCCGTTACTTCCTTCACTAAAGATAACAATTGTTCATTCACTTTATTTCCATGGGATTGTATGTTAAGGATCTATCAAGGGGGACAACTCTTCTCACCGGGGGAACTGATGGAAATCTTTATCCCATTTTGATGCTGCCTTCTTCCTTCTCTAACTTGCTGCCACGATCTTCCACTCCATTGGCATTTACATCAGCCTCATCCAACTCCGAAGTTTGGCGTCGTCGATTAGGCCATCCTTCTTCAACTATCTTTCAATTTCTGCTTAAACACAATTGCTCAAGGCTATCTTCGAATAAAAGTCCTTACTTTTATAATGATTGCAAATTGAATAAGAGTATGCGTCTTCTTTTCCAATCTGTTGCTCACAATAGCCCCAATCCTCTCCATCTCATTAATTGCAATATTTGGGGGCTTGCCCCGATGGCCTCTTTATCTGGTTCCAAATATTATATTATCTTCATTGACGATTTTAGTTGTTACACATGGTTCTACCCTATGCGACGAAAATCAGATAGCATTACAGGTTTTTATCTCTTTCGCCATAGTGCTGGTGGAGGTGAATTCATTAGCAAAGATTTCAGTCAATTTCTTGCTTACCATGGCATTGTGCACCACCTTTCATGTCCTCATACACCTCAAAAAAATGGACTCAGGAGAGAAAGCATCGTCACATTGTTGACACGGGCAACACGCTCCTCTTTAATAGCAGCGTTCCCAAACCCTTTCGGGTTGAAGCCTTTATTTGATAAAAGACTCAAATTCTTTCAATCTGATGGTGGAGGTGAATTCATTAGTAAGGCTTTCAGTCAATTTCTTGCTCACCATGGCATTTTGCACCACCTTTTATGCCGTCATACACCTTAAAAGAATGGACTCGTTGAGAGAAAGCATCGTTACATTGTTGACACGAGCAACATGCTCCTCTTTAATAGCAGCGTTCCCAAACCCTTTTGGGTTGAATCCTTTTCAACAGCAGTGTACCTAATCAATCGGCTTCCTACAGATGTGCTTCATCATCTATCGCCCCATGAGGCCCTTTTTGGATCACCTCCATCTTATCCTCACCTCAAGACCTTCGGATGTGAGTGCTTCCCATTCCTTGGTGCATACCGCAATGACAAGCTCAGTCCCAAATCCAAGCGTTGCATCATCATTGCCTATAGCTCCATGCATAAAGGATACCTTTGTTTTGATCCTCAATCCAATAAGGTATACATTTCACGCAAAGTTGTATTAAATGAACATTGCTTTCCCTCATGCATGACAACTACTTCCTCCTCTACTCCACCACAACAAATCCCATTGCCGGGTCTACTATATCACCCATTACAGCATGCTTCACGCCTCCAACACCTATAACTTCATCTTCCTCGCTACTGTCCACCTCTCTATCCATTCCAGTGCGAACATCTCCTACACCTCCAGCGCCTTCATATGCCCCTATATGTCTCCATCTACTGCTCCTGGACTCAATCTGATTGTGGACCTCTCTGCACTAGCAACTCACCTTTTTCTGGACTCAATCTGTTGCTATCTCCAAGAACTGGCCTATTCATCAACTTGGTGTTCGAAATGATTTTCTTCATGGTTCCTTAGAAGAAGAAGTTTACATGACTCAACCGCTTGGGTTCATTGATAAAGATCAACCTCACTTTTTTTGTAAGTTTCACAAAGCATTATACGCCCTTAAACAGGCCCCTCGTGCTTGGTTTCAACGTTTCAGCAGCTTTCTTTTCCGACAAAGTTTTGTGTGTAGTCAGGCAGACTCCTCTATGTTCACTCTCAACAGCTCTAACGGCATGCTCATCTTATTACTATACGTGGATGACATTATCCTTACTAGTTCATCTTCATCATTGTTAAAATCTTTCATTACCACACTCTCTTTTGTGTTTGTTATGAAAGATCTTAGCGACATTCATTATTTTCTAGGCATGGAAGTTAAGCGCAGCTCGAATCTATTATGCCTAACTCAAACCAAATACGCTTTAAACATTCTTGCTCGTCATGATATGCTCGGTGCCAGACCATGCTCCACCCCCATATCTATGCAAGCCAAGTTATCTCTCTATGATGGTGATCCCTTACCAGATCCGATAGCTTATCGATGTCTTGTTGGCGCTCTTCAGTATCTCACTCTCACTCGACCCGACTTACTTATGCGGTGAACCAAGCATGCTAATTTATGCACAAGCCCACATCTTTCCATCTCTTAGCTGCCAAGCGCATTCTACAATATCTCAAATGCACCTTACATCTTGGCCTATCCTTCAGACCATCTCCTTGTTTGATCTCACTGTCTACTCTGATGCAGACTAGGCTGGAAATCAGTATGATTGTAAGTCCACAAGTGGTTCTCGTGTCTATCTTGGTCCAAATCTTATTTGATGGAGGAGCAAGAAGCAACCAACAGTTTCCATATCCAGTTCTGAAGCTGAGTATCATGCATTTATTGTTATTTAATACAAAATTTGTGATCTCGGACTCCCTTTCTCTACTCTGATGAAACTATTATGTGACAGCATTAGTGCCACCTACTTGCCGCCAACCCCGTCCGAATCATAGTGAGATAGATTATCATTCGAGATCATGTCCTTCATGGAGATTTACGAATTTCATTCATCTCTACCATCAACCAATGGGTCGACATCTTCACCAAAGCATTATATCTGATGTCTTCTTCACCATCCGATTGTGGGGGACTATTGATTGTATATGATGAAGATCTCCAGAGATCATAGCAATCTCTTGAGATATTCATCCTCATGTCATATCTTTCTAACAAAGGGAACTTACCTCTTTGCATAACCATAACAAAGGCAACTTGCCAATCTACAAAACCGTGTGAATCTTCAAGATCTCTGTAATCTTTGTAAGTGAATCTCTCTTTGAGAATATAAATAAATACCTACTCATTCAAGAGTAGCAAGAAATTTTTTCAATATTAGTCTCTCATTATACATGTCCCACTTAAAATGGGTATTCATTCTCAACAACACTTGAATCACATCGAGAATGATGCTGGTGAGCCATTGGCTAAACATCTCTAACATTGTTTTGTTTTGGGTACAACTCCAAGTGTCGTAATGTTCGTATCTGTCAGTGAAGGCCTAGCATTGGAGGCTTAGCTAAGGGTGGTGATGCACCCTCAGGATTGATCTTAGAACTTCCCTCCTAGTGAGGAGATACACAACCACTAAGCTAACCCCACGGTGTGTTATCACTAACATTGTTTAGTCACCTTCCAAGTACTAATTCCATGAAAGCTATGTACATATTGAAGAATGAAGGATAAAGAGGCCACCTTTATTGAAGAGAAAGGACCTAACAGAAGAACGTGTGTATTTTATTTTTATTTTTTTATGGTACTGGAAGGGAATCATACAAATAAGCATTTAGCATCCCATTAGGATTTATCGGATCTAAGGTGGGGCTATGTGAAATATAACTTCAAGGTAAAATTTGCTCTACTCAAAGTGGCTCAGGTGGCTTTATTCTCTCTAAGGAGGCTTGCTCTACTCAAAGTAACAGATTCTATCTCGATAAGTATCTTCTTCCTAATAAAGCTAAAATTTGTCTAGTTCTTGATTGTTTAGGTGTTTCAAACTTAAGATGTTAATGTTGTGTGTTTGAGGTAAGGTTTATGTCCCCCTCTTGGTTGTATCATTTTCTTCTTTTAATAAATAGGTAGAGGTCCATGACTGTCGCGACCCAAAACCCACCCTAGGAGTTAGAGTGAACTTTGGACAACTAATCATGGCTTACATGACTTGCTTGACAAACCAACCTACAAAAACCCGCAGAGCATATACAATAGAGGATGACAGCGGAAACATAACTATAAAACATAGCGGAAGTCTAACAACCTCTAAGTATATACACATGGTCCAAGTTTAATACAAAGAAATCAAAACAAAGAAAGTGCGGACATGCCCGCCAAAATACATGGATATAATCACTCATGCTCACCCACAGCTAATCCACTCAGAATCTAACACCACGTACTGATAACCTTCTACGGGAGGTTCTTCCAAAGGCTTCTCGACGTACTTCTCTTCCACCCATGGACCAGGAGCACAAACATCAAATGGAGCAGCAGCTCCCTCAGAACCTGCCGACATAAGAAGTACGGCTGAGCATGAAATACTCAGCGGGTACCAAATACTAACCAATAGTCATAGCATAAAAATGGCAATACATAAATCAGGAGCAATTCATATATGTTAGACGGAAACAATTCATATCATACAAGGAAGTAAAACAATTTATAATCATGCTTGTATTTGGTAGAAAGCCGATAAAACCTCTTGAAAACATCGTGCACTTGACTTGGCTTGAAATATCTTTTCGTACTTGAAAGCTTGTCGTGTTTGTCTTGCTTGATCTTGTCGAGCGTGTCGTACGGCTCATGTCATGCATGTCATGCGTGCTTGCTTGTGATCATGTAACTTGTGAGATACACTTGTGAGATACACTTGTGAGATATCCTTGTGAGATGCGCTTGAGAGATGCCTTGAGAGGGAAGGGAGACCCTTCTTTATGCAATGCACTTGAGAGGGAAGGGAGACCCTTCTTCATGGTATGTATGTACTTGCGAGGGAAGGGAGGCCCTTCTTCATGATATGCACTTGTGAGTGAGGGGAGACCCCTCGTGGAATGTTGATTCTTGTTTTCTTGTGAAAAACGAGGTAAAACATATCGTAGGATATGTCCCACCTCTATCCATGTTCTTGAAAACCTCGGTAAATCATGTCATGCATGCCGTGCTCGTGGGAATCGTGTACATACTTGCATTTAAATTTAAATATGACATTTGGGTAATTCACAACACATATAACATCAATGATTGAGCAATGTAATATTCACATCATTTAGGGAAAGCAAGAAAACACACTACCATAGGCCCTAGCAATATCTATAATTTATTAGGCATGCATTTCCCAATTTACAACTCACTTTATTCACCTTGGCATTTCATCAAACATGGTGTGTTCATTATTCTTTTTAACCTAAATCATGCTTTTCTAGGTGAGTTTACTCACATCATACGTGTTTGTTCATTATGGATACGATGCCCTCCCCATTTCATTCATCACATCATTTCACATGGCATCCAATCGCCTATTCCATTTCCATTCACCACGTTCACACTTCCAAACTCATAGCACATGTACAAATGAAAGAAACAAAGAGAAATAAAGGAAAAGATGAGCTATAACTAGGAGGGTAGCAAGAAGTACCGACCTTGAAGAAATGAGGAAGAAACCCCTTCCAAAAACGACCGTGAGGCGCTGCCCTAGCTTGGGGAACGCTCTCCACGAGTGCTTGAGCCGTGATCCTGGAGAAAAACCGGACTTGAAGTGATCTAGGGTCTCAAAACCCCTTTGATTCTTCTCCAAAAGCAAAACCCTAGCTTAGGAAACCCTTTCTCCTCTCTTCTAATCCCCCAAATCCTCTAAGTGTTGAGAATGAGCCCTAAAGGCTCGGGTTAAACTCTTAAGGTAAGAGTGAACCGACCAAAAGACCATAATACCCTTACTGAAATGCAAAAATGCGAGTACCGAGCGATCGGTGTTAATGATCGATCGATCGGTTGCCTACCGATCGATCGGTTTCATAACCGAGCGATCGGTTGAAATTTCACTCTCTGGAAAATTTCCCCATACAAAAATCTTGACCAGTCGATAGCTACCGATCGATCGGTTTTGGACCGATCGATCGCTCTATGGACCGAGCGATCGGTTGCCTGCAGGTCCAGACTGTTTTGGCCATATCTTTTGACTCGTTCGTCCGATTTTGACGATTCAACTTGCGTTGGGTTCGTACTTCGAAAATGAACATTTCTAACGTTTCGGAATTTCCAATTTCTTCCTTATTTATTAATTATTCCTCTTTAAATGCAAAATGGCAACGAAAGTGTCATGCATTAAATGTGAAAAGGTCCGGGGCTCTACAATGCCAATCCCCCCGAGAGGCTTTTCTTTTTTTTTAAAGAGGGTAAAGTTTGAGAAGTCTATGAAGAAAATGGGACACTCAACCTACAACAAATGTGTTTGTGTAATATTAGCTAGGTGTGTTTTCGGACTTTAAAAAGAATCATTGTGTGGTGGGTCCATAGTAAAAAAAAATTGGTTCCATCCCACCCATTGGATGTCAATGCGATCTCTTTGGAGACAAGTGGAAAAAAAATCTATTTTACACATGAGCGTTCTCTAGTGAGGAAGGCCACACGTAAAGTGAGTTGTTTTCTTAGTTAATTATTTTAACCTTAGCTAAGATTATTAATCTGTAATATTGGTCAGCAATAAATCCTAAGGCTAATGCTTATTAATTATAGTTTTAAATTTTTTAAAAGTAAATATCTTTACTTCACACATGATAGTTTATAATAGTATGCTAATTCTAAAATGCGAATGCATAGAATATATACTATGTTGGAAGAAAGCCAAAATAACGTCAATTCGTGCAGTCATAGAGCATCTATGGAGAAAGAGTTAGCTTGATGGTCTATGAGATAGTGATTTGAGACGAAGCTAGCTGAGGGGGAGTGAAACTCTTGCAAGACATCTAAGTCTTAGTGGGTGTGAGCACGAGTTTCGGAACCCTAATTAAAAATCTCACAGGTGTTTAGAATTGCCACCTATTCATTCAGAAGGGATAAGTCCTCGGGATATTGGATAAGGTCTTGGTCTACGAATTGAGATTATGGTAAGAGGTTTAGTTAAATCTGGGGAAGGTGTTAGGCACCCCAAGGCTTCCATTTTATAATTGTTCCCTACTCCCTAGGTTTTAAGCCAATTAAAGTCAAAATTTGTTAAAATGCCTAAGTGTTTAAGATAATACTAATCTAAGAAGGAAAAGCTAACTAGGGTCGAACCCGGGTTGGGTTGCCTACGTACTCACAAGGGTGAGATCAGACCAAGCGTAGTTTTGTCACATGAGCCCATGCCAAGGCTATGAGTGTGTGTGTGTGCACCAAGGGCGGCTAATGGACTAGTCTAGTAGACTAGGGTTTGGTTGACCAGGTTGGTCAAGTGTAAGGTTTAAGTCCGGTAGACTTAGGGATAGTCCGATAGACTAGGAAAGAGACTTGGTAGGCAAAGAGAGAAACCCGGTAGGCTAAGACAAAGTTTGACCAAGGTTAGAGTTGCTAACCGAGGTTAGGTCAAACTAACTATGGTTAGGGTTACTAACCACAGTTAAGGAAGGTATTTTCAAGCTCGCTAGGCTGAGATTGGGCCCAGTAGACCAAGAGATTAGGCCTGGTAGGCCAAAAGGGTTTTAACCAAGGATTAGGGTTACTAACCTGGGTTAAAAGGTTGGTTAACAATGGTAAGGGGTGATAACCATGGTAAAAAGGTCCAAAAACAGTATTTTTGGTCTTTATATATTTTTTGAATGTTTTTGGGATTTTTTCATATTTTTCATGGGTTAAGGATTGCTTAACCACGGTTAAATGGAAGAGGTTACCATGGTTAGGGATGCTAGCCAAGGTAAAAATGACCACAATAGATCATTTTGGTCTCCTCATAATATTTTTGATTTTTCCAACATTTTTTTATATTTTTCATGGTCAAGGGTTGCTTAACCATGATTAAATGTTAACCAAGGGTCGGGTTAACCATGGTTAAGGTAGTGGTCTGGTCAAGATTGGGCCCAGAGGGTATAGCAGGGCCTAATGATGATATAAATAATGAAATGAATCTTGTAATACTAATGTCTTCTATGAGCAATTTATGCCACAGTATTCAAGAAAAAAAAACGGGATTTTAAGCAAAAATTCAATAACCTTCAATGAAAAAGAGCAAGTCAAGACATGATGACAATTCCAAATCAAAAGTTTCAAGAATATATTTAGCTATAAGCAAAAATGATTTTGAAAGATTGTCTTAAAGACACTGCTACTGAAGACTATTGAAGCCAAAGGATCATCCTCATGAAGGTCTTAGTCTAGGTAGTAAGTGTGGTCTATTTAGGATTTCTTGTAAAAATCCTCAAGTGGTTGATTTGGTGAAAAAGCTCAAAATACCTTAGATTGACCATAAGTCCCTTGAACAAATATTAAAATATGATTAAGGACCTTAAAACATGTTCATCATACTCATAAAGGTTAAGTGTCATGACCCAAAATCCCCCCTAGGAGTTAGGAGACTTTTGGCTCATGACCGTCGTGCCATAATATCCTGTCATGACACATAAGGCGAACATACCATCCTGTAAGAGCATACAAGGCATACTAAAAGGTGAACCTAAAAATTTCTTTATAACATAAACTTGCGATTTGTATTCCAAGTCTGAACCAACAGATTATACAAAGTATAGGTCTAAAGTGGACATTCCCCACTTTCAAAATACACAACCCTCTACCTCACAACACTCAATAATAGTCTAGATAGGGCTTTATATCTAGAGCTCCATCATCCTAGTGATGATCCATGCTAGGCTCCGGCTCGTAGTACTCCTCTTCTATCCAAGACTCAGGAGCATGTGCATCCACAGAACCTACCGAAGTCAACAATTCGGCTGAGCATGTAATACTCAGTGTATACAAACTACTAAATAGCATTACCATAAACCTCAAGGATAGCATATGCACACATCATAGCAAAATAGGCGAAAGCAAAGCGGAGTGAGCATATAACTTAGAGCAGTTCATAAAACATATAACATGTGAGCATTTCTTTACAGGGCACATATCATTGAGCATTTCACTAGCCATATACTTTGAGCCATAACAAACCCGATACTTAGAGTGATTCGCAAAACTTATAACAAAGCGATACTTTACAAGCAAGGAGGTAAACTCCCTTGAATTCAAAACAAAGCGATACTTTACAAGCAATGAGGTAAACTCCATTGAGTTCAAAACAAAACGATACTTTACAAGTAAGGAGGTAAACTCCCTTGAATTCAAAACAAAACGATACTTTACAAGCAAGGAGGTAAACTCTGTTGAGTCAAAAAATCAAAGCAATACTTTACAAGCAAGGCCTAAGCCCTTGAATTCAAAAATCATTATTTGAGCAAAGCCACTTTTGAGAAAAACCCCTTTTTGCAAAACCATGATACCTTAACTTAGAACAAAACCCTTTTGAGCAAAATCTTACTTTGAGAAAAACCCATGCTTTGATCAAAATCCTTCTTTGAGCCAAAACCTTTATTTAAGCAAAACCCCTCTTTCAAATCTTATACTTGTACAAAAATCCAATTTCAAGCTTATGAGTTCATAGAGCATGTATGACCAATTTAACAGTCATGTAAACCTTTAGAAATCATGATAAGATTCATAAAATAGAGGATATAGTTTATCAACCTAAATTTCATTCAAGAACACAATTCAATTTCTACTATTCATTAACCATTCATAGTAGAACCAGTTAGTAGAGTGTATCTACCTTAAAAAAGAAGTTTTTACACTTCCATGGACTGAATCAAGCTTGAGGAAAGCTTGGTTGAAGCTTTGGAAAATCTGGGTTTGAAAACCCCCTTCTTCAAGAACACGCATAGAATTTCTTTGGAGAAATTCCAAGCTTGTGGAATCACCTTGAAGATAATTTCAAGCTTTAGAACACTCAATGAATGAAGCATGAGCTTCTAGAACAAGGTTGGGACCTCACTTGAGCTTGGGAGAAAACGCACGAACACTTTGAAACTCACAGAGCTTTCCTTTTTCTTCCATCTCTCTCTCAATTGATTCAAGGGTTTAGAAACCCTTACCCACAAAAATCAGGCCCTATTTATAGCCTAAAGGTTGCCAAAAATCCTAAAATATCTTAGGAAAATATCCCAAAATATCTCCCAAGGTCGGTGGAAGAGTTCTAGGTTATTATAGGGTCATTTTTGGCCATTTCGGGGCTGACGCGTAGACGAGTGACACTCACTCGTCAACTAGTGAAGCTCACTCGTCGACTAGTGATGTTGTGATAGGCTTGGGTTTTTTCTACTTTAGTATTTTGACCATAACTTTTGACTCACTTATTGGATTTTGACGATTCAACTTGCGTTGGATTCCTCTTTAAAAAGGGAACAACGTTTATGTTTTACAAAACTTCTAATTCTTCTTTATTCATGGACCAAATCACCCTTAAAGCTGACTAGTCTGAAAATGGGTTTCAGCAGACCATATTTTCAGCAAAGACTCATTTCCGAAAATCTGATGTTTAACGCAACCTCGACTCAAAATTTGAAAAAGTGATAAACATGAACCTTGAAGAGGGTTTCAATGCCTTTCCAAAATTTAAAAATCACTCAATTCCGATTAGCGGTGAGAATTCTAGAGCTCTTTAAAGTTGAGGGTATGTTTAGGCATGCCTTTCTTTGACACTTGGAATATGTTATACTCTCCTCTTTCATTTATCCCAAACACCCTAAAACACTTTCCATACATATTTTTATTCATTTAAAACCTCATTTCATTTTAAAACGTGAAGCCATAATTCCATTAAGGCTTTAGGCCTTGAAGGCACCATTCATAGCACTATTCATAACACTATTCATAGCCTAGGGAACTTGGTTCCAGGGTTCTACATTAAGTACCAAACCTTAGAATCAAATCATATCTTAAAGGTTTTGAAAATAGATTCTGCAAATAAAATTAACCTATCCAGTCGATCAGATAGGCAATCCAGTCGATTAGGCAAACCATCCAGATGATCAAGCAAGCCCTGTTTTCGACTAAATAGAACAATTTGGTTTTGCCCGAGCCTTAGAGAGTCTTGCCCGAGCCTTTAGGGCATCATTCGACACTTAGAGAGTTTGAGAGAATAGGAGAAAGGGGAGAAGGCGATTCCAACCTAGGGTTTTGCTTTTGGAGAAGAATCAAAAGGGTTTCGAGACCCTAGATCACTTCAAGTCCGGTTTTTCTCCAAGATCACGGCTCAAGCACTCGTGGAGAGCATTCCCCAAGCTAGGGCAGCACCTCACGATCGTTTTTGGAAGCGATTTCTTCCTCATTTCTTCAAGGTCGGTACTTCTTACTACCCTCCTACTTATAGTTCCTTTTTTTCCTTTATTTCTTTTGATTTTCTTTATTTACACATGTGCTATGAGATGGATGGTTGTGAATGGTGAAGGGAGATGGAATGGGTGATTGGATGCCAATGGTTGTGTGGTGATGATTAAAATGGGGAGGGCATTGTTCCAATAATGAACATACATGTATGATTTGAGTAAAACCCAGCTAGAAAAGCATGTTGTAGGGTAAATCAATAATGAACACACCATGTTTGATGAAATGCCAAGGTGAATAAAATGAGTTGTAAATTAGGAAATGCATGCCTAATAAATTATGAATATTGCTAGAGCCTATGATAGTGTGTTTTCTTGCTTTCCCTAAATGATATGAATATTACATTGCTCAATCATTGATGTTATATGTGTTGTGAAATTACCCAAATGTCATATTTAAATTTAAATGCAAGTATGTACACGGTTCCCACGAGCACGGCATGCATGACATGATTTATCGAGGTTTTCAAGAACATGGTTGGAGGTGGGACATATCCTACGATATGTTTTACCTCGCTTTTCACAAGAAAACAAGAACCAACATTCCACGAGGGGTCTCCCCTCACTCACAAGTGCATATCATGAAGAAGGGCCTCCCTTCCCTCGCAAGTACATACATATCATGAAGAAGGGTCTCCCTTCCCTCGCAAGTGCATTTCATAAAGAAGGGTCTCCCTTCCCTCTCAAGGCATCTCACAAGCGCATCTCACAAGTACACCTCACAAGGATATCTCACAAGTTACATGATCACAAGCAAGCACGCATGACATGCATGACATGACACGACATACAAGAATCAAGCAAGATAGACAAGACAAGCTTTCAAGTACGAAAAGATATTTCAAGCCAAGTCAAGTGCACGATGTTTTCAAGAGGTTTCATCGGCTTTCTACGAAAGACAAGCATGATTATAAATTGCTTTACTTCCTTGTATGATATGAATTGTTTCCGTCTAACATATATGAATTGCTCCTGATTTATGTATTGCCATTTTTATGCTATAACTATTGGTTAGTATTTGGTACCCGCTGAGTATTCCATGCTCGGACGTACTTCTTATGTCGGCAGGTTCTGAGGGAGCTGCTGCTCCATTTGATGTTTGTGCTCCTGGTCCATGGGTGGAAGAGGAGTACATCGAGGAACCTTTGGAGGAACCTCCAGTAGAGGGTTACCATTAGATGGTTGTAGATTCTGAGTGAATAGCTGTGGGTGAGATGAGAGATATACCTTCATGTATTTTGGCGGGTCTTTCTGCACTTTCTTTTGGATTCCTTTTGTGTAAACTTGGATTCGTATATACATAGAGGTTTGTTTAGACTTCCGCTGTGCTATGTTAGAGTATGTTTCCGCTGTTTATATCCTCTATTGTATATGCTCTGTGGGTTTTTACAGGTTGGTTTGTCAAGCAAGTCATGTAAGCCATGATTAGTCGTCCAAAGTTCACTCTAACTCCTAGGGTGGGTTTTGGGTCGCGACAGAAGTGGTATCAGAGCTTAGGCTTTAGGTCTCTAGGGTCACTTAGAATCTTATACCACGGCTTGACAAGAGCATATGTTGGGAAACAAGTTAGGAAGGAAGTGAGTCGGGAACGAGTCTGGTTCCAAGTTTAAGACTAAACTTTAGTCTTAGTCTAAAATGGTTGCTTTAACCAAGTACGGGTCCTAGGTACGCTAGAACATTAAAGTATAAGTATAATGTGATGAATACTCTGATGACTTGATGTGATGTATATTAGTATTATACAACTATACAAATTGAATTATTGTGAAATGGCATTGAAATAAACTGTGGTTTCAAGTTAGACTCATGTGGTGTTATTATTCTCAAGACTTTAGTCATGAGACGGAACACACGGGGTCGTGGACCACATACCAGAGCTTCCTCTTCTTCACGGGATGAGGATGAGCAGCCGGACCTCTCTCAGGTCTTAGGCTCTATTGCTGAGACACTCGCCATACTGGCGGCTCGGCAGGCTATACCATCATCGGCGGCACCTACTCCACCGCCCGCAGCTCCAGTACATCGTACCGCTGGAGTTGAGGCATTCAGGAGATTGAGGCCTTCACCCTTCCATGGGAGTGTGGACCCTCTTTCTGCGGAGGCATGGATCCTCCAGATGGAGAAGATCTTTGCGGTCCTCTCGCCTACAGAGGAGGATAGAGTAGCATGGGCAGTTTTCATGCTAGAAGGTGAAGCCCACCATTGGTGGTTGTCCGCATTGAGGACGCGAGATTTGACCATGCAGGGTCAACCTTGGACTTGGGAGGAGTTCAAAGATACTTTTTACAAGAAGTATTTTCCGATTGGAGCATGGGAAAAGAAAGAGAGAATTCATCAACCTTGAGCAAGGTTCGATGTCTGTGGCCGCTTATGAGGCCAAGTTCTCGGAGCTATCACGCTTCGCGACACATATGATTGCCACCGAGGCAATGAAGCCGAGGAGGTTTGAGCAAGGACTCAAGGATGTCATCATGGAGAAAGTATCGGTCTTTAGGCACGCCACTTACGCTGAAGTGGCGGATAAAGCCTTGTTGGTTGAGACCAACTCTGAGGCGGTGTCCAAGAAGAGGAAATTGACGAGAGGCCAATCCAGTAGTTCAGCACCTCTAGAGAGGCGGGCTCGTACCGGCCCTTATCAGTATGCGTGGCCAGCACCACCGATGAGGCCATCTTATGCGCCTCCAGCTCCACGGCAGTATGTGCCTCAGGCACCGCGACCTCAGGCTCTTCCGGCCCCAAGGCCTGTTGCACCTCAGACGATGAGGTATGCTCCACCTCCGGCCCCTCTGACTTATACACACGAGGTTTGCACTTCATGCGACCGAAGGCACCCGGCAGGAGATTGCCGAAGGGCATCGGGTGGATGTTTTCATTGTGGTCGCCAGGGCCATATGATCAGGGATTGTCCCAGTCGGCATTTACCAGGCCAGTCTCAGGGGATTAGGCCACCAGCACGCCCAACAGGATCATATCAGGCGTCATCTCAGACTACCCGGTCTACACCTCAGTCTCGCCAGGCGAACCAGAGGCGAGTTTTTGCCTTAACAGAGGGTGATGCAGTTGCATCTGACGATGTAGTGCAAGGTACGTAGTTGTAGCTTATTTAATTATCCGTAAATTAAACTGTTAAGTATTAATTGATTGTGTATGTACTTGGCATGTTATATATGTATATATACCTACATGTATACACTGTTGATGCATGGATTAACTCCGCCAGTTAAAATTTCAGGAACCCTACTAGTCAATGAGTATTTGGCTCGAGTGTTGATTGATACCGGGTCTACTCATTCATTTGTCTCGCCGAGTTTTTCAGAAGGCTTTTCTGTAGAGCCAAGTCAGCTAGAACTGGAGTTAGCCATTTCGACTCCTCTCGGCAAAACAGTATTGGCAGATAAAGTGTATAGAAATAGTGTGGTCCAAGTTGGAAGCCACGAGTTGGCGGTTGATCTCATCGTCCTTAGATTCCAAGACTTTGATGTTATATTAGGAATGGATTGGTTAGCAGCACATCATGGGCATGTAGCTTACTTTGAGAAAATGGTACTCTTCAAGCCAGTAGAAGGAAAACCATTCCACTTTCGCGGGTTGAAAAGTAGATATATTGCTTGTTTTGCGGCGTTGAGCTTAGCTAACCCCGAGGCAAAGGATTCATCGACTATTCCGGTTGTGAGTGAGTTCCTGGATGTATTTTCGGAGGAGTTGCCAGGATTGCCTCCAGACAGGGAGATTGAGTTTGTGATCGAGCTTGCACCAGGCACAGCTCCTGTTTTCAAGGCTCCGTATAGAATGGCCCCTATTGAACTCAAAGAGTTAAAGACCCAGTTGGAAGAATTACAAGGTCTTGGTTTCATTCGACCAAGTGTCTCACCGTGGGGTGCCCCGGTGTTGTTTGTTAAGAAGAAAGATGGCTCGATGCGGATGTACGTCAATTACAGGTAATTGAACAAAGTCACTATAAAGAATAGGTATCCCTTGCCTAGGATTGATGACTTATTCGATCAGTTGAAGGGAGCGAGATTTTTCTCGAAGATAGACCTTCGATCGGGTTATCACCAGTTGAAGATTAAGGTGGAAGATGTTCCCAAAACTGCTTTCAGGACTCGGTATGGACACTACGAGTTCTTGGTGATGCCTTTTCGACTCACGAACGCGCCTGCAGCCTTTATGGATTTGATGAACCGGGTGTTCCGGCCATATCTTGATTGGTGCGTGATTGTATTTGTTGATGACATTTTGGTCTATTCCCAGACACGGGAAGATCACACACGCGACCTATGCCTTGCTTTGGAAATGCTAAGAGAGCACAAGCTATACGCCAAACTTAGCAAGTGTGAGTTTTGGTTGGAAGAGGTGGCATTCCTAGGCCACGTTGTTTCTACAGAAGGTATCTTGGTAGATCCAAAGAAGATCGAAGCAATTATGAGTTGGGCGAGGCCCAAGAGTGTTACCGAGATACGCAGCTTTCTTGGGTTGGCAGGCTACTATAGGAGATTCGTAGAGGGTTTCTCTAGCCTTGCAGCACCGCTCACTTACCTGATAAGGAAGAACGCCAAGTTTGTATGGAGTGATAAGTGCGAGATCAGTTTCACGGAACTAAAGAAGAGGCTTACTACAGCCCCTGTCCTTATTGTGCCATCTGGACCTTATAGGTATGAGGTGTATAGTGATGCCTCATACGTTGGACTTGGGTGTTGGCCTCGCAGCACAAGGAAGGATTGCTATGGAATCGAGCAATTCAGGAGCATGAGAAGAATTACCCTAAGCGAAGACTTAGGGCTTGCCGCAGTGTGTTTGCATCAAGATCTGTCGCGGACACTACTATAGGGGTGGAATTTATGGTCTACGGACACACAAGAGCCTCAAGTCCCTCTTTTCCAAAAAGAATTGAATCTAAGGCACACGTTGAGGAATCTGAAGGATATGCTGTCCCATCAAACCCTGGGTGGTTTTTAAAGCAATGTAGTGGACTGAT